>LPNX010272141.1:435056-770509 GCA_001517045.1 Pseudotsuga menziesii | reverse complement strand
AACACTGATCTGATGTGTGCCCAGTCTTTCCACAACGCTTGCACTGCAAATCTGATCTTTTGCTTCTTCCCCCTCTGCCTCTGAAATTTCTTCTTCTTCTACCTCTCTCTTTGCCGCAATCTCCCTTGGAAGGGTCTCTGGATTGGTCTTTTCCGGCAAGGGTAGTACCAATACTAGATGCCAAAGAGTGCATCTTTACAACCGTTAGTGCAATTTACAATAATAAACTGATATGAGAGATAGAAATAGAAAAAAATAAGAACCTTGCAGGTCTACAGTCTCTGCCAAGGTGTTTTACAATCTCAAATTCAGGTTTTAAAGAGATACAATAATAGTATCGTAGCTTCAAGTCGCAGTAATTTCAGGGAGAAGAAATCAGAATATATCAGTCATTAGCAATATGTGTTATTATTCAGCATAAAACACAGTCTTCATCCGTCTTCAGAAAGTTAATTAGATTGGAGTTTGATATCATCCAGGCCAAGAATAGGTGTGTAAACTTAACCAAATCTAACTAGTTATACAGCCCGCCACCACTAAGCAAGTACAAAATGCAGCATCAAAGGAGTGCTTCAACGCACCATACATAGCATTCACGGGCCTCTTTCATTTACCACAAATGAAAATGTATGCAGAATTTAACACTCAAACTCCATGCACAAAATTAGGGCAAAATTAGGTTTTGTGTAGTGTCCAACGGTCAGACACCACACAACAATACAATATGCAACTTTTTACCTTCACGTGACTGAGCAATGGGTGCAGTGTATTACAACTCTCCACGCAGGCTCCAACGCAGTTCTTTAAGCTCCAGTGACTCACAACATCGACGCAGATAGCAGTCTCCACGTAGGAGGAATCTTTAACGCAGTCTTCAATCTTGAATCTTCAATGCAGTTTCTTCCACTTTTACGCCAGTGTGGGCTTTACTAAAGGAATCCTTTATACTATCCTGCGTGAACTGTAAATCTCGCAGATAAGGACTGCTTGCATTCATTGCCATCTTGATCACAACAGTTGCTGTGTTAATCGACGTCCATCAAAACAAACAGAGATACTGCAGAAATGAATAAATTCATAGACAAGATGTTCGATCTGACTTTTAATGGAAACCCTAAAAGCATTCCCAAAACACTATACACACGAGAGTGAAGATATGAAGAGGTCGCAGCACAAAGAGCTCGTAGCATACAAACAGAATGATGAATGGACGCAGCACAAAGAGCTGTCTTCAATAGGTTTTCAGCAGTAGCGAATACACAGCAAAGAAATCCACGTATATACTCAACGCAGATCGCAGCAATCTTCTCAGCTTCCACGCAGGCAGTCTTCAGATGATCATACTCTCATACAAAAACAATCTCAGGCTCATACATCAGCAATACTTCTTACAGCCTTCTCCACGCAATATATATTATCATTCTTCAACATATATCAATTATTCAACGCATATATACCTTCACGTAGGCTCTGGCTGAGTCTTCAGGCATCAACTTCAACATATATCAGTATATGTAAGACATCATCTCTCACACAAATCGCAGCTTCAACTTCAACACGCAGCAGTTTTCAATGGAATGTCTATCAGTCTTCAATGCGTAGCTTCCAAGGTATATCAAGGTATATACACGCTCAGTTCTCCACACATTATCTCAGGTGTTCGGAAAATTAGGGTTTAAGGAGATCGCAGCTCTCCACCAACGCAAATAATAACGCAGTCTATATTTCCAACGCGTTATATATCAACACAGCTATCTCCACAATCTTCAAATTATATATCAACGCAGCTATCTCCACAATCTCAGCGGTCTCCTCTGAGATTTCCATCGCTTCCAGTCAGCAAACGATGGCATTGGGTATTTTTACATGACGCAGAGATTATATGCAGAAAAGGTTGCAGCGAATTGTGGTATGAAGGCTCACCAAAGTTAGAGAAATCGTAAATTAAAATTTAGGGCTTGTAGATGCGTTTCATGCCCTCACAGCCCTGAAGACTGAGGAGGACACAGTATGCCCAGAAACGTCTTTGGAATGTGAGACTAGGTAAACTTTACCAAACCGAGAGCAAGCAGAAATGCAGACTGCTAGGGCAGAATACCAAGAATTAGGGTTGGGCTTCCAGAGTCTTCAATGCAGCAGTAGTCTCATGAGAATGAGAATAACGCATACACTGCATGCTACTTGACTGGCAGACTGATGGAGCAGTCTGGCAATGGACCGGCAAGCAGAATGCCAGGAATGGGCAGACTGGCAACAGGCAGGCAGCCAGGCTCTGATACCACTTGTTGGTAATAACTCCCGATTCAATATTCTATTCACGACTAAAACATTAATTTATAGATTACAATGAGGCGGTTGAGAACCAGCCTTTTCACCTTCCCGGGCAACTATTCAAATTCCTATTTAATTATTTATTTACAATAATCCTGACGGATTATATTCTAACAGATACAAACTTTAAAAATAAAAATTAATTTATAACATAGTAAAAAATTATTTTAAAAATTAAAATATTTTTAAAATTTTATAAAAAAAAACATTATAGTTACCAATTAGCTATGGGTAATAGATGCAAAATATAATAATCATTCTTTTCAACAACCCAAACTACACCCTGAACTAGATTAACTTTATATGTACAAGGACGTTAACCATTAAAACAATACTAAATTGCCTCTTCAATTAAATGGTGGCTTTGTGAAAAAATCCAAAGTTGGAAGGTTGCACTTGGATTTTGTTGGCTGCCTAGATCAGCGTGGATGGACTAGGAAGAAAGCAAACAATCCCAACTTTGTATGATGGGAGGCAGTGATCAAATTTGAAGGGCGGGTCTTAATTTCAATTGGAAGGGCATTTATTCTCCGAGCCCTTCAAAGATGAAGGGCAATATAAATAGTTTTATTCTTCGAGCCCTTTAAAGATGAAGGGTAATAGAAATAGTTGTACTTTATTTGGCAAGTATAAATTAATTATTTTTTTTTTTCAAAAATGCAAAAAAACAAATATTGTTCATTTAAATTCTTACAATTTTAAAGAATTGAGCACCTTTTAATATCTATACAAAAATATGACATATTTTCAATAAAACTTAATTTAAATGCATTAATTTGACAAATATGTAACACTAATTTTAGAGTAAGTGACATAACAACTATTCTATAGTATTTTTTTCAAGTTGGAGCATGCTTCATTACACAAAAAAAAACTATTTAGACTATGCAATAACCATATTGGGGAATTCACTTGATCTTATGCATAGTGCAAAATGTCATAACTAGATATAGTCTTAAAGAAAAACTAGAACCATGAGAGAATTACTTACTGTTAACTATGTACAAAAGGAAGCCACTAAGCAAAACAAGGCTATAATAAACCTACAACCAATATTTACAACCAAAAACTTAATTCAAACTAGAGAGAGGGTAGCAGTCCAATCCCGAGTGATGTAAGAATGATGGGATTGGGCACCTAAGAAAAAATAATACACAACTAAAAAAACATTAAAAAAAATACTGCATAGCAAGCAAGTTAGCAACGATATCATCTTTGGGGTTGAGGCATCAAATTTTGTTGTTTAACACTTAACGCAACAAAATACATGTATGGGATGGAGGGGCAATGGAATCAAGCCCAAGTCAATTGAAGCCTTGCATCTCACTGCATGTCTAAGTCTCAACAATCTTCCTTTTAAAGTGAACTAGAACACCAAAATAAGTTTATTAATGGCATGCTTTGAGAAAGTTCTAGGTGTGAGTAATTAAGAGCTCAAGGTTCTAAAATTTGTTGTGTTTTGTACCAGTCCACGATTCGATGAATCGAAGGTCACGGGTAGGAAATTTAAGTTATTTAATGAAAACAATTAATTTGTCTACCTCTATGTCAAAACCATTTTACATGTTGATGTAGGTTGCTACCGTCCTTATTGTATTACCAAAAGGCATGAGAATGAGGAAGATGTAAAATTATGGACTTCACCTTCAAAGAATGCCTTTCATATCACATTGGTAAGGAGTGAAAAGAATATCACGACAATCCAATGTATCGAATCTCAGTTGATAGTGTCAATTAAAGGCTTATATAGTAAATTTAATATAAGACTTACTTATAGTTATCTCTTCCTCTTTGTGTCTTGACACATTCGATATTTTATGGATGTCTCTGCGCCTTGACCCAATTGATATTATAAGGTGAGGATGTGCATGCATAATAATTTTTAGTTATGTCTATGAGATGAGGATTTAAAGAGAAGATGATGTAAAGACAAGTAATTTTTACATGTAATTTGGTGGTGAGCGCCCATGAAAAAAGTTGTGAGAAACCACAAATGTTTGGAAGGACGGAGGGAGATTACATCATGATCATGTCACCCATCAAATTGAAGACTATTCTTAAGGCAAAAATTGTTATTTTAAATTTCTTAATAACCATTGTGGTGCTTTGGTCCAATTTTTTTTCTAGCTCATTGTTTTTCTATATCAAGTGCCTAGTGACACCTCCCTGTATCAATGCATAAATCGACCTTTGCATAATGTGTGATCCTAGAAGCATGCCATTATTTGTAGTTGCATGCATTGAGTGTTATTTTAGTTGTCGTGTGTCTGTGATATTCATGCATGCAATGAAATCTTGTAGAGGAGGGCTCATCAAACTGGCCATTTGAATTTCATTTTGACGAAAAAAGAGTGGACATTGGTAGTCAGGTTCACATAGATAGTAGGCACAAAGTTTTGGGCTCGTTTCAGGCCTAGTAGTAGACTAGTAGTTGTTCTTTGTTATTACAGTTGTAATCTCTGACACATTGTCACACTTTAGAGTGCAACCCCAAATGACTTGGGATTCAAAGTCACATCTTGGTGGCTAGTGCCTCGTAGTCGTCAGTGATCATTGGTCATCTTGCATAGCTCATCTTGCATAGCTAAACACTCAGGGCATGACATGAGTGAGTGAGTGATTGTAATTTATGATATTTCCAATATTTTAATTAATGAGTAGAACTTTATAGCATAGGAATTTCAACATCTTGAGAAATTTATATGGATGGATAATTTCAAATGTTGCTCTTCTATTGGAACGTTGATATAAATTATGTCCTTCTTAATTGGAAGGGTGAAATTCAGATTTTTATTTTTTTTAAGGGCAATTTTAATTTTACACTTCTAGGAAGGGCTAGAACCCTTTGTCCCTTTGGAAGGGCTGGGAAGGGTTCAATTTTGAACGTTGATGGGAGGAACTACCTATTGTAAGTGTTGAAAACGCAATGTAATTGAATCCTCAACCAGGTAATCTGGCAGCTATATCTTCAAACAATCTAAATGATGATATTTGCAGTAACATTCAAGTTTAGCATGTCTGGTATGGTAGGGTTTGGTTCTGTCATGTTTAGTGAGATATCTTCTCATATCTGGCACAAGCCCTTGGACAGCTCTGGTTTAGTAGCAGGTGGGAACTCCTCTGTTTGCCATAACATGTAACCCTTGGAGTTTGGAAATGGGGATAAATCCTTTGATGCATCTGCAACACCATCACCATTTTTTTTTCCATGCTCAATTACGCAATCACAACAGCATGCGGATTAACATTCAGAAGAATACGAAGACGACGCGCATGTTTGTTGGTGTGGCAGATCTTACTAATACGATCAACCACGCAAGGAGAAACCGGAGTTATATCAAAAAACACGTATGGCTCTGTGTTGCAGGGGAACATGGACATGAATCCCCCTGCACAGGTCCATGCTCACATGATGAAAAGTGGATTCAAACCGGACGTTTTCTTTGGAACCAAACTTGTGAGCATGTACATCAAGTGTGGAGATATTGAGGTGGAGATATTGAGGATGCTCGCCAATTGTTTGATGAAATGCCTGAACGAGATCTGATCTCGTGGACTGCTATGATTACAGGATATGCCTCTCGTGGATTTAGTCTACAAGCCTTGACACTCTTCTACAGAATGCGAGGAGAGGTTGGTTGTATGCCAAATCCTTTTACCTTCACCAGCGTTCTCCAGGCATGTGTTGGCCTCAATTGCCTGCAACAAGGAAGGCGGGTTCATGCCCACATTATGAAACTTGGATTTAAGTTGGATGTGTTTGTGGCTAGTGCCCTTGTCGACATGTATGCAAAATGTGGGAGCATTTGTGATGCGCACCAAGTGTTTGACAAAATGAGCGAGAAAAACATGGTTACTTGTACTGCTACGATTGTAGGATATGCACAGAATGGGTAAGGTGAAGAGGCACTGACACTGTTTAACAAAATGCATCAAGCAGGTATCTGTCCGAATCTCTTCAGTTTTTCTATAGCTCTCAGGGCATGTGCTAGTGTAAAAGCACTGGCAGAAGGGAAGCAAATCCATGCCCACACAATCAAAACTGGATTTGAGACTGATATTGTTTTGGGAAACGCCCTTATAGACATGTATGCCAAATGTGAAAACATACATGGTGCATTTGGAGCCTTTGACTGAATGCCTGATCTGGATGTCATCTCATGGAATACAATAATTGCAGGATATGGCAAAGTAGGGTTTGGTAAAGAAGCCCTCTTGTTCTTCCGAAAAATGCAATGCAAAGGGGTGAAGCCAGACCAGCATACATTTGCAAGTGTTCTCGCTACTTGTGCTAGCCTGGCAGTCCTTGAAAATGGCAAACAAGTACATGCCCACGTACTTAGAAATGGATTTGAGTTAAATGTCTTTTTGATGAATGCTCTCATTGACATGTATGCCAAATGTGGAAGCATAATATATTCACGTTATGTGTTTGACAGAATGCCCTGCCAAGTTCTCATCTCATGGACTACCATAATTGCAGGATATGCTAGGCATGGGCATGGGAAGGAGGCCATCGAAGCTTTCAAAGAAATGCGACTAGCAGGCATACAGCCAGACTATATCACCTTTGTTGGTGTTCTGTCTGCTTGCAGTCATGCAGGCCTTATAAATGAAGGATGGCACTACTTCAATTCTATGAGTAAAGACTATGGTATTTCACCCAGATCAGAGAATTATTCTTTTATGGTTGACCTCTTGGGCCGTGCTGGACACCTGGATGAGGCACATGAATTGATTAATACAATGTCAATTGAACCAGGTGCTTCTGTTTGGGGAGCCTTGCTCAGTGCTTGCAGAGTATGTGTTAATCTGGAACTAGGAAAGCTTGCTGCTGAGCGCCTTTTTGAATTAAAGCCACAGAACGCTGGAACATATGTGTTATTATCAAACATTTATGCTGCTTCTGGCAAATGGGATGCTGCAGCAAAGATGAGAACCTTGATGAAAAACAGGGGAATAAAAAAGGACCAAGGACGCAGCTGGATTGAAGTCAAGAACGTGGTGCATGAATTTCTTGTTGGAGATAAATTCCACCCACAGATCCAGGAGATTCATGAGACTTTGCGGGTATTGGAAAGGAAGATGAAAGGAATTGGGTATGTCCCTGACACAAACTTTGTTCTGCATGATATAGAGGAGGAACAAAAGGAATATGATCTCTGCTTTCATAGTGAAAAGCTGGCCATTGCTTTTGGGCTTATTAGCACATCTGCTGGAACAGTTATTAGAATTATTAAAAACCTTCGAATCTGTGGAGACTGCCACACTGCCACCAAGTTCATCTCTAAGATTGCAGTGAGAGAAATTGTTGTGAGGGATGCCAATCGTTTTCATCACTTCAAACAGGGATCGTGTTCGTGTAATGATTATTGGTGAAAAGAAAACACAACATCATGCATTTTGTTTTCTTTTTTCAACCAACCACGGTATTGCTCTGTTATATTAAAATATTTCCCTTGGACACCTTACAATTAAATTGGCACAATCTACCATGTGGTTTACACTTTTGGCCCTTAAGGTAATTTAAGCTACCTTTTCCCCCAATCTAACAGTCTCAGAAACCGAGGGGACTAGAAAACCTCTTTTCATATGCGTGAATTTCATCTTCAACTCTTTTCCAGCAAAATTTCGCGTTCCCATCTACTTGGTCCATTGTGACGATTGTAAGATCCTACCTATAAATTATCACGAGATAAGGTGTTTCTATAAGAGACCTTGAATAAGATTACAATATAAGTATAAATAATTTGATTTTGAAACCATTTATAAGAGATAGAACGAGAGGTTCTCTTTTGTAGCTACCATTTACAAAAAGGCTTTAACTAATCATAACATATCATAAAATAGCATTGCATGGATAATCACAATATATAGAGATAGGTAGTAGATATATTTTATTAAAATTAAAATTATTTATGATACCGAATGATTATTTGAAACAACAAAGTTTCAAGAGATTAAATAAATAAAATTAGAATGTAAACATGCAAAGTACAAATCATGAATGTTTGGTCTACTTAATTGGATTTAGTCTCATTCACTTTGACCAAGGGAAATCATCTCAACTATCTTCTTATTGTCTACATCATTTTGTCAAACAACTTTATTGTTCATCTTACTTGAGCATCCCAAAAAACTTATCCCTTACATTTGATATGCAAATTCGTCATCTCTCTGGTTTCTGAGTACACTGTATAAGTGTAGGAGAAAGTCCCCATGTCCACATACTCGACACAACCTTTCCCCCCACAACTCTTTAGCTTGTCCTCATCTTCTTGTTTCATATCTCAACACGTGAGAGTTGGTGTTTAGTTGTGTTATTACTTGTTTTTCACATCAAAGATGTTAGCTTCAAGTGGTTTTGTACTTCAATCTCCTCCCATCTCATGAAGTTGTATATGTAGTGTTGTTGATTTCTTTTGGCATGCTTCTCCGTTTTCCTTTCTTGTAGCATTCTTGTATGTGACTTTTAAACACCTTTTTTATTTATTTTCTTCTTTTATATCCCCCTTGCTAAATCATTTGTTGCACTATTGGTTCCATGTTTTCTTACTCTATTTAGCTCATCTGGGCTAATTTAAACCATAATTTCATTGCTACCCACAATATGTTGTTCTTGATCATCATTTTTTTCTTCTTTTTCTTCTACATATACTCCAAACTATAGTCTTATTTAAAATAATGCATTATAGTGCTTCCCATGATTGTTATTGTTGTCAATTTATAACTTGCTAATTGTAACACCCCAATTTTGACCCCGTTTGCATTAAAAATGTATATGATGTATATATTGTAATTAATCATGGTGTGGAGCTAAAGGCAAAAACCCCACATTTGATTTAACGTTTTATGTTTCGGCAATTAAAATCGTTGCCTATGGTATTTCGTGCTAGCCAACACATTATAATTTTGGCATCATGTAAATATACAATTATATTAAAAACCCACAACTAGCTATGCCAATGCAACAAATAATGAGATGGGGGCATGATTTCCTAAGGATGGGGAGGGGGGGGGGACATTTAACCTTTGGGGCCAATGGGGAAAAGCCAAATGTCAAAGGGAGAATTCATCAAACTGTCAACTACCTTTCTTGTCTCATTCACCCAATCATTTAATTCTTCTAGAAACTGGTTGAAGTAGTTAATGCATGGGAATGGGAAGAGTATGGGCAAAGAAATTCAAATTTGGGGAAGCACCCATTTTTGGGAAAAACGTTTTTGACTTTTGGGGCAAGTTAACACCCAAAATGCATGCCCTATGGTCATACACCCACGTGCTCCTCTTCATTCACGATTTTGGGAGCTCCTGGGTGTTAGAATAATCAAGCCATAGTTACCCATATTTGACATTAATTAATCATTTTTGTCGTATTTCTAGATTCTTAGATTCCCTCTCTATGCTAGTTGACTTCCACATGTTCCTAGAAGTCAATACTTGCTAAAATGGGTCATGGAGCACTTTGGAATCATCCTGGAAACATATTTATCAAGTCTGTTTTTATTCCTGGTTCCTAAAAGCGCATATCTTCTTTTTCTAAAAATCGCCTTGCTTTACATCAGTTTCAAGGCATAAAGGAAAAGCTAGTCTAGGGGAACTTGCCTTGTTTTTTGACCACATCATCCCCTTTCCTTTTCTCCAAACAAAAAGCATGAATGAGTTGTATTTCCATCACTTATTAGCTTTTCCATTTGCTTTAGCTAATTCGTGAGGATCTTCATAGATTTGGAAAGTCCTTTTTGCACATATAGGGGATTTGACTTGATTTAGTAAGCCTGCTTTTTGACCAATTCGAATAGCAACCTAGTGCTTTCGAATATCTCATGTAATTATATATTTGAGCAGCCTATCACTTCATATGGTTGGCTTATGTACACTTATTCAATACAGGATAAATTATGCTCCAATTTCAGTCTCTTTTTGTGTGAATTTTGCATGCTTGATTAGCAATTTTGTGAGTGTAATTGATCTATCACTTAGGTTCAATTTTCACATGGTATCTGATCCTTTGTAGATCGATTTCTCTCCTTCCAAATTTTTATTGCAGGTTTGACATCACTGACTGGGAGCGCATTCTGCTGACTGAAGGGCGCAGGAGCTGAGATATGGACCAATCTCAAAGGATCATCTTGACTCCATTCAATTTCTTCGAATGGAAAGTTGAGATGGAGATATTGTTGAGAGCGAAAGGTCTCTATAGGGTTACCATGGCTATTGAGGCAGACCCCAATGCAGCTACAAAGAAAATCAAATGGCACAATAAGAGGGATGGGGTCTATGGTCTTTTGTGTCTGAGTATTTCAAGAGACTTCCTCTTTCATATTGATTTATTGACATCTCCTAATGAGGTGTGGGAGAATCTTGAAGAGATTTTTGGAAAGATAGATTAGATGAGAGGACATTAAATTGAGAATGAATTGATCTCCTTGAGTCCTAGTAGCTTCGAATCATTGCAACTCTATTTTACCAAGTTTAAGACCCTTGTTTTGCAGTTAAAACAATGTAGAATTGAAAAGAAGGAGGAGCAACTAGTTTTGACCATTCTCTTAAAGCTTGGTCCTGACTATTCAGTGTTTGTTTCAACCTTCTATGCCACTAAATTGACAGCTCAAACCCGGAAGATGCCTAAGCTTGTTGAGTTCATGGAATCCCTCACCCAGGAGCAAGATAAATTGGTGATGATGGGCACCATCAAACCTTTCAAAGACCAAGCTTTGGTTGCTGGAGATTCGAAGGTGGATTCAAAAAGTAAGAAAAAAGCTAAAAAGCCACTTGAACAAAAGAGAGACAAGGAAAAGTCTCAAGAGGAGTCCTCAGGCTCCAAGAAGAACCCCAAGAAGAAGAAGAACAAAGAAGCAATGAGCAAGTGTGCATACTGCAATAAGGGCTATCATCCTAAGAGCTCTTTTATGAAAAAACAAATTGACATGTTGACCCAACTCCTGGAGAAGAAGAACATCTCCCTTCCTGATTGCTCAAAGAAGAGGGAAGGAGGATCAAATTCAGAAGAGAAGGAGAGAGTACATGCCTTGGTTGTAGGCACCTCAAGCTCAACTAGCTTCATCATTGATTTTGGAGCTACCAGACATATGGTTTTGAAAAGGGAGATCTTTTCCTCTCTTGACATGTTGAAAGGTCCACCAATAGTTTTGGGAGATAACTCTTTGATTGACAGTGGAAAGGGTAGGATTGATATTGACCATGGTAATTTTAATAAAGTGTTGTATGTTCCAGGTCTTGCCTCTAATGTCTTGTTAGTGTATCAGATGACTCACACTGGGTCTCCAAAGAAATTCATCTTCTCCCCCAATGAAGTTGAAATCACTAAGATTTCGAATGGTAAAGTCATAGAAAAAGGTGTTGTTGATCACACTTCGAAGGTATACAAGTTTTCCCATTTTCTACCCTACTCAAACCCCTCTGCTCTTCATACTCATGCTAATGAAGCAAGCAAGCTTTGGCATGAAAGATTTAGCCATCTTAACTACAAGTATCTTTCTGATTTGAGTGACAAAGATATGGTCATAGGGTTACCAAAGATCAAGGTTTCTAAGGGAGTCTGTCAAGGTTGTATCCTAGGAAAACACCCAAAGCACAAGTATGAGAGAGCTAGTCATGAGAGAACCTTTGCACTTCCTTGAGTTGATCCACAGTGAAATTGTTGGTCCATTCCCTCATATGTCCATGAGTCAAGCCAAATATGCACTCACCTTCATAGATGACTTTTCCAGGTATTGTTGGGTTTACTTCCTAAAGCATAAGTCTAAAGTTTTTTATCTCTTCAAAGTATTTAGAGCCTTGGTTGAAAGCCAGTCTGGGAGGAAACTCAAGATCCTCAGATCTGACAATGGTGGTGAGTATGTCAAGTCTGAGCTCATCCAGTATTGCAAAGATGCAGGTATCTATATGTAGCATTCTATTCCTTACACACCAGGTCAAAATGGTGTTGCTGAGAGAAAGAACATATTAT
Source organism: Pseudotsuga menziesii (assembly GCA_001517045.1). Classification (NCBI taxonomy): domain Eukaryota; kingdom Viridiplantae; phylum Streptophyta; class Pinopsida; order Pinales; family Pinaceae; genus Pseudotsuga; species Pseudotsuga menziesii. Next base: position 758,205 of record LPNX010272141.1, on the reverse strand, counting down.
TGAAAGAGATGGCAACTTACATGATGGAGGCTAAAAATTTGCCACCAAAGTTTTGGGCCGAGGCTATAAACTGTGCATCCTATATCTAGAATAGGGTGCCACATACTACAACTTGATGGTATGACTCGTTTCGAAGCTTGGAGTGGGTGCAAGCCAGATGTGACCCATTTCAAGATTTTTTGCTCAAAGGCTTGGGCTAGAATTCCAACTAAAAAGAGGAAGGCTTAGCAACCCCAAAGCCAAGAGTGCATATTTGTTGGGTATTATGAAGATTCAAAAGGGTACAAGCTGATCAACTGGAGATCTAACAAAGATTTCATTGAAAGAAATGTTCAGTTTGAAGAAGAGCCTTTAGCAGCAGTTGAAGTTGGAGAATCCTCTTCACCACCACAGCCATTGATTGTAAGTGAAAAGACTAATGAGTTTGCTAATTCTGATACATCTAATAATGATGAATTAATTGCAGATCCTAATAGCCCTACAAGACCAAAGTGTGCAGCAAGGACCATTCATGCAACTAGGGAACTAGCTGGAAATCCTAATGACACTAGGAGGACTAGATCTCAATTTGAGAGTGCCCTTTGTGTGAAAGATCCACTCTTTGCTGGGGAAGTGTTATTTGATGATAGATTCTAATCCACAGACATATGAATATGCCACACATGATCCAATATGGAAAACAACCATGAAAGAAGAATTCAACTCGCTCCAGAAGAACAACACATGGGAATTGGTTGATCACCCCCAGGGAGAAAGCTAGTGAAGTGTAAGTGGGTCTTTAAAACTAATTTTGTTGTTGATGGTTCACCTTTGACTCTATAAGGCAATATTGGTAGCCAAGGGTTACTCTCAAGTACATGGTATTGATTACAATGAGACCTTTGCACCAGTGGCAAAGATAGACTCCATAAGGCTAGCTCTAGCCATTGCAGCTTCGAAGCAATGGGAGGTACATCACATGGATGTGAAGTATGCATTTCTAAATGGAGATCTAAATGAAGAGATTTATATGAAGAAACCATAAGGTTTTGCATATAATCCATCTTTAGTGTGCAGGTTAAAGAAATCATTGTATGGGCTCAAGCAAGTCCCCAGGGCTTGGTATGCCAAGATTGATGGCTTTTTGCTGTCATTGAGTTTTGTTCGATGAAAGTCTGATCCTAATGTCTATTTGAAGCTGATTCATGGTTCTTTAATGATTATTGTTCTCTATGTGGATGACCTACTGATTACAGGAAATTCAAAAAAAAAGATTGCCTCCTTGAATGATGCAATGAACCATGCCTTTTCTATGAGAGATTTGGGATTGTTGAGCCAATTCTTGGGTCTTGAAATTGCTCAATCCCAACATGGAATCAAGGTTCATCATTCAAAGTATGCTTCAAATTTTCTTAACAAGTTCAGCATGAAAGTTTGCAAGCCAAGCAAGACTCCATTCCTTTCAGGAGTTAAGCTTGAGAAAGCATGTTCTTCTCCTATGGTAAATAATACACTGTATAGGCAGTTGATTGGGTGTTTGCTTTATATTACACATAAATGACATGAATTATATTATGAAGTTAGTGTGGCTTCGAGATACATGGATCAACCTCAGGAGATCCATTGGAGAGCATCCAAGATGATCCTAAACTTTGTTCAGGGAAGAAGGACTCATGGGATTTTCTACAAAGCAAAATATGAGTTAGAGCTAGATGGATTTTCTAACAGTGATTGGGGAGGTGACAACACAGATCAAAAGTATACCTTAGGATATGTTTTCATGCTTGCAGAAGGACCAATTGACTGGTCAAGTAAGAAGTAGAGTGCCATAGCACTCTCATCTACAGAGGCAGAGTATAGAGGAGTTGTAAATGCACCTACTTAATGTTTGTGGTTGTAGGGGATACTTGGAGAATGTGGTTTCAAATCAGATTTTTCAATAGTCATCTATTGTGACAATCAAAGCATCATTCAAATCTCCACTGATCCAGTTCAAAGACAAAGAACCAAACACATTGAGATCCATATGCACTATATCAGGGAGCGTGTGCATGATGGTACCATTGCTCTACTCTACTGCACATCTTTAGAACAAGTAGAAGATATATTCACCAAAGTATTATGTGAGATGACCTTCAGTAATCTCAAATCACTGTTGGGGATTGCTAATCATGTGGTGAAGAATGATTGATAAGAAGATATCCAAAATTTTGTTTTATGTCCATGTTTAAGGGAGGATTTTTCCACTCGGTTTTTGCCTCTTTCCTTGGTTGTATGGACATGCAGTATGTAAAAAGGTGACTAAGCCTTGTTTTTAGGCCCTATAATTTTATGATATTTACTCATAAAGTTAGGCTAAGGGGGGGTGTTAGAATAATCAACCCATAGTTACCCATATTTGACATTAATTAATCATTTTTGTTTTATTCCTAGATTCCCTCTCTATGCTAGTTGACTTCCACATGTTCCTAGAAGTCAATAATTCCTAAATTGGGCCATGGAGCACTTTGGAATCATCTTGGAAACATATTTAGCAAGTCTTCTTTTATTCCTGGTTCCTAAAAGCGCATATTTGCTTTTTCTGAAAGCTTCCTTGCTTTACAACAGTTTTAAGGCATACAAGAAAAGCTAGTCTATGGGGAACTTGCCTTGTTTTTTGACCACATCATCCTCCCTTTTTTCCAAACAAAAGCATGAATGATTTGTCTTTCCATCACTTATTAGCTTTCCCAATTGCTTTAGCTGATTCGAGAGGATCTTCATAGATTTGGAAAGTCCTTTTTGCACCTATGGGGTATTTGACTTGATTTAGTAAGCTTGCTTTTTGACCAATTCGACTAGCAACCTAGTGCTTTCGAATCTCTCATGTAATTATATATTTGAGCAGACTATTACTTCATATGGTTGGCTTATGTACACTTATTCAATACAGGATTAAGTTATGCTCCAATTTCAGTCTCTTTTTGTGTGAATTTTGCATGTTTGATTAGCAATTTTGTGAGTCTAATTGATCTATCACTTGGGTTCAATTTCCACATTGGGCACTTCACTCACATTTTGGGAGTTGTTGTGCATTCCCCATCCATGTTTTTACAATTTCCTTCATTTTACTCATGACTAGGAAGTCAGATTTGCAAAGTTCAGTGCCTAGGCTCTTGGCTTGACATTTTTGTTGTTGTTTCCCTGGATGGGAATCCGTTTTTGTAATGCCCAACGAATTGGAGAAGAGGCCACGATTTTTGGGTGTCTGTGGAGGCTGATTTTTTTCCCACGTGAAGCCAATGAACACTTGGTGAAGTTGATTTTTCCTCCCAGGGTTGTTTTACCCACTTACCATTTTCGATTTTGGCATCCAGGACGTTTTTGTCCATGTTGAGCACTGTAATTTTTGTGTATGCATCTTTTGGCTTTGGTATGAACTATTTTGGGAGTGGAAAGAGGTTTTGAACTATCTTGATAAACCTAGTGCGTCAAAGGACCTCACAGACATATCTAGGGGGTTGGTTTTCTTCTTTGCACACCCTGAATAACACTGTAAGGGAAGGCATAAACCGAGGGACTGTGTAGCAGAGAAGGGGATGCTTCCTTGTGTTAGGTGGGTAGATGTTTAGAAGCCAATCTAGATTGGGTGCAGGTTCCTATAGCTCTTTGGAGGTTCTCACTAGATTAGTAGTCATCCTTTCCATCTCCTTTGCAGCCTGATAAACCCAACTGTGTTGGCTTGGATTAATTTTGTTGTATCCTTTGCTATGTGTGCGCCTGCTAGTGTTCCTTATTCCTTGTGGGAATCATGCCCAGCTCAGGGGTGGTAGTGTTGTTGATGTTATTGATGAGCACACTGGCCTATGGTTGGGTGGAACATTGCAGTGACATAGCTGGTTGTGAGACGAGCTTCGCTTCCAAGATAAGTATTCTTATGTTTAAATCTCTGTATTTATATTTGATAATGAATTACAATGAACATGTGAATGAATAGAATGGATTTGCTTCCGATATGTGTTAAATATTTATGCATTTGTGCATGTTATTACTTCAATGCATTTTATTTTATGTTCATAGGGATAGTATGCCTGGATTAGATAGCAGCATTAGTCGTGTCCTCTCTTCGGTGGAGGGGCGGGGATGTGACACTAACCATTTTTTATTGCCACTCACATCATTTAACTGTAGTTTAGGAGATCATGAAATTGAATTCTAGTTTGAAGCAATCCATATATTTCAATTGAGAGTTGCGAATTCCCTTCACTAGACAAGAGGTTGATTAACGTGACATCTACATTATCATTTCACCCTATCAAGATTCCCACCCTTCTTAATATAAGAGTTGTCATCTATTGAATAACCAATTAAAATTATATTTGGTACTTATTACTAGGATCATAGAAGTTGTTTCCAAATACAAGCTAAGGCATCAAAATCACATGTTGATATGGAAAGGATACCAGATTAAAGGACATCGTAATCAAATCCATCCTTTGATCATTTTTTTTAATTTTAATTACCAACTTAAATTTATCTTACCCATTCTACATTGTTTTCCTCCTTGCATAAAAGTTTCAAAGTTTATCTTCATGTCTTAGCATTCACAAGCCAAGGTTAAAAATTTACTCTTAAATACCTTAATATTCTCCTTGGAAAACATCTTTGTAATACACATTTATCAACCTATGTACAATGGATACATTGTGAGTGTTCTAGCACAAATAATTGGAATTCATGTGTGGTGGATGCAAACAAGTCTAAATGGAATGAGATGGATTTCTTTTGCAGATTTGGATTTAGAGTCTCAAACAAAAACGAGAAGAATTGACGACTTACGTATGCCTAGAGATGTGGTAGAGGAATGTAAACTTCATGGAATTTTGATTCCTCCAACTATCAAGTGCCAAATTCAGTTAAGACCATAATGGGTGATTGGATATTAGAGGACATGTGCTAGAAGGACAACATTTCGAAATATTAATTATGAGTGTTATAGCTGATTTTACCAGACATGGTGAATCACACTTTTATGGCCTTCCCTATCCCTTTGCAGACTCTTTAGACCCCATGGAACATTTTTATACCTTTGATGTTTCCAAGATCATCCCTAAAAACATGCAAAAATTGCCACACATGACTTTTAATCCCTTTCTCGCATATATACGTGGATTTGACCCCTAAAACCGCATATATCAGGATGTGTGCTAAAGACCAAATTCTTTTGGAGTTTTCCTTGATGTGGATCCGACTCACTTGTCTCCTGGCCTTCCATATGCCTTGAGATCGCTCGGATTTGACCCTTCATTACCCCATTGAAGAGCTATATAAGGACCCTTTGGATACATTAAAGGCATGAGGAATTGAGAGCAAGAAAACTATAGTCCATTGTTGCCGGAGCTTATACTTGAGTCTGCATCCCTTTGTCCCTTGGAGCACTTTTGTGTTCTTCCCAAGCTTTCTTTTTGCTTGTGAGCTTGCTATCGAGAGATGGAGGATTGAAGTGGTGGAAGCCCAAGTGGGGGACTCAGTTTCTTCGATTCGCAGACGTGTCGGCAGAGGTTGTCACTTGTGTAATCTCTGTTTTATATTAATAGAAATATCTTTTCCTGTCCAATAATATGTGTTTAGATGAGTATTTTATCCATGGATGATTTTAAATACTTCTATGTTATTGATTATATATGCTAGAGTAGGTCTAACAAAAATATATATAGCATGCTTGTCTTGTTTGCTGATTGTTGAGGAAGCAATTTATCAATACAAGCTGGAGTTGGAAAGCTCAATGGGGATCTACATCAACCATCTGGAATAAGGTACAAATCGAGATCCTTTAGTGTTAGATATTTGGTTTCTCTTGCATATTAGAAATGATTGATTTTTGGAGTCAGGCTGTCTGTTGTGGTACCCCAAGCCATAGGAATTTCTCTTCGTAACAGGATTGGCGACTCCACTGGGGATGTTCCTTATTTTTCTTTGGGGTTGGGGGCACAATGTGCTTGATATTATTGACTTGGTCTTTGTTTCTCCTTGTTTCTGTGTTGCATTTTATAGTATGTTAATCCATTGACACTCCCCTTTATTGGTTTGACCCTTGGCCTGCTTTTTACCACTGTCTTCTCTGTATACGTAGGTTTTTGGCCAAACGTTGTGTACATACGCGGAGTTTTGGCCAAAAGTCACGTATACACACAGGTGTTTGGCCAAAATCCATGTATACATGCATCTTTTTGGCCAAAAGTCCTATTTATATGCAGCTGTTCTTTAAACAATCATGTACATCCTCCCATTTGGTGAGTTTGATGTTGTGGGAAGTTGCTAGGTGGGTTGTGAGTATGGTTGGGTCTTCCTTAGGTCTGATGTTGTCTATTGGATGCCTCTTTTGTGACCAGAGAACGCTTTTTCATTGATTTTTTCTTTGAAAGTAGTTTTAGTCATTTATCCTTTTTTGTTTTCCCATTAGTGCATTACTCTTTTTTGTCTCGGTGTCTTGCTGGGCTTGTGTTTTATACTTGCTACAGAGACTGAGAGTTTTAGATGACTTTTATTGCATTTTTCATTGTTTTATATTGAGAAATACAAAGTAGTTGCACTCTTAGTTGCATCTTAGATACGGATTGGAGGAGGTACTTGCATTGGATTGCTTGAATGAGAGTTTTATTTAGGATTTCATATAGGAAGGATTGCATTGGCATTTGGAAAGGAATATATATTTATGCATCTCATGTAGTGGGATACCCTATTTTTCATTTGACAAAGATTGCACTTAGCATTGTTTGTTATGGTGTGCATATTTACTTCACTGGTGAGTCATAACTTCATTAGTTGCACGACCATTTCCCCCTGAGTAATTACAGTCAATTAAAATCAACGCATAATAAAATGAATTACACTCTTTTCTTTTATAGGGTGCACCAACAAAATTAGGTTTTAGGGTCTTGGAATAGTTGTGAGTAAATTCTCCAAGACCACTAAACAAAACATGTATGTGTCTAAGGTTATGATCGGGATGACCCCTGGTTGTAACTAAGTAGCACATGAGATATTTCCAGGATTGTATTCGTATCTGGGGGCTCTTTCGAGAGTTTTGGGATTTGCTACCCTGCCCATATGGTCGATCCTTCCTGCGACTGTCTGCCTGAGCATTGGGTATATTGGGGTGACCTTAGTTGCATTACCTAGGTTATCTCAGGGGGTACTTGCAGAGGTTATTCTGTAGCTGTCCCAGCTAAGTAGAGGTCGGACAGCATAGTCGCTTTATGAGTTGAAGTTGAGGGCCACTATAATTGGTTACATACCTCCACTTGTAGTGTATGGGAGTTTCAAACCTCTCCTAGGCAAGACATACCTACTGCATTCGGGATCTCACATATCCTCCCTTTGGTTTGCTTGTATTTTGGCTGTATATTTTCTTAGGAGTGTGATCTTTGTGCGCTAGTTGGCCTTTGGGATCACAGTTACTTGAGTATATTTATGCTCTCTTCAGTTCGGGTCCTTTTGTTTTCGGCATGCCTAGTATCTTATCACCTGTCCTTGGTCCTAGTACGGACCCTGGTGTCAGACTTGGGGGCATCACAGCCGCTTATCCTACTCATAGATTTCGGAGTGGTCACATTCTTCCCTCTAGTCCATTTGTGGAGGATGTTGATTCTCTTCTCTCGGTCTTTACACCAGTGGTCACCCTCACGGGGTTGGTAGCGGATGCGTGAACGTTGGGTCTGGACCTTACTTTCCTTTTTATGTCCCATCATTCACCGCATTGTTTTCTTTGGGTGCAGTTGTTATGATCATTCCTTCCTATATCCTATAGTTTGGATTCTTTATTGACTATTTTGGGTTGTTTTGGACTTATATGGTTGTCATGTAGGGTCCAGTTTTTGTACACTCTTTCCGAGGTTTCGAACCGTTCATTCTTATCACAGGTATTATGTCTGAATTGACATATAGGTTAGGATATCACATTCAATTGCACTTATGCATTGCCTTATGACCATTCCATCTTAACCTTAGGTATGAACCCATTCCATGGTATCACGGAACCTTCATGCTACTGTTAGAAGTGATATTATGTGAATGGTAGAGCTTTCCTATACATGGGTGTCCTAGTTAGCTCCCTTTTTCATTTGGTACCCATGTTGTGAGTCCTCTCTTAGGTCCGAGAGTCCTTTGTATAGTATCACCATGACATTTCACAAGAGCCTCATACTCCTCTTGATATTTTGTTGGCCTATTTCCTTAGGAATCCCTTATGTAAAGTTGTAATTGCATTATCATGAGCTTTTTATACCTCATTGAGCCTTATGTCGGCTTCCCTGACTTTGAGTATCAACCATATAGCTCGAGCTTATCTCATGTCTAGCCATGCAGATCCATTTTATATATCCTTTCCAGCTTGATTCCCTATTTTTACCAGGAGGGGACTTTCCCCCGAGTGTCGCTATCCTACACATGTGTCCTTACATTGAGCATAGGTATGTTCTGCTGCTTGGAACTAGTTTGTTTTCCCATTTGACACTCATATCCTTCTAGTCTATAACTTTAAAGTGATTTTATTCATTTTCAAGCTTTTCAAATATTTGAAAAAGTCCAAAAAAAAATTAAAAAACCAAAAATCCGGACAAGAAAAGATGTTATGTCGAGTCGTGTCGCCTTCGAACAGAGCACTGTATATCACATCCATTGGTTGGGTTAATAGTTTGACTTCAGGAGCTGTACTCTTTTCTCTGAGTTTATCTCCATTGACTGGTTAAGATTCCAGTCCCTATGGAGCCTCTGTCAATGCCTTATGTGTCGCATAGATTTCTCAATTTTGTATATCGAGTCTATGCTTCCTACATTAAGTCACCATTCACCTTTATGCTCTTGTTCGAAGGAAGTTGAAACTTGAGTCGACCATTCCTTAGTTATCTTGACTTTGCATGTTGGCCATTCCTGGTACAGTCACTGGTTCATGCACCTTATGATTGAGTCCTTCCACATTATATAGCTTTGCTGAGTACCTCATGTTGGATGATGGGGGATGCCTTAATGCCCTCCTTCCAGCAGATTTCATCCCATCGACTTTAGATCATTTATTTTGGGATAGGAATCTAGAGTCATTCTTGAGTTCCTTGAGACTTGTAGTCATCAATGGAAGGTTCTCTCGCCATCGACATTTTTTGGGAATACATCAATGTCCCCTGATTGATGGATTCTCTCAAGTGTTCAACATCAACACATTTATTCACGCTTGTTAGTTTGCACTCTAGTACCTTGATTCCCATTATCATTATCGGTGGGTGATCTCGCATCTGTTAATGGTATACATCAATGACCGGTAATCAGAAAATGGAATACTATGTTCAACCTCAACACCTATATTCACATAGTAGGACATGTACTTGTAGCAGTTTGTGTAGAAGACCTTCCAGATTGGTGGCATCTCTTATATGCTACCTCCTTGATCATGCCAGTGTTCATGAGATTTCATCTCACGTGGCTTGATTCCAGTATATGTCAGACATTTCCAGCCAGTATGGAGATCTTGATCCATTGTATATCTTCAGCCATTATGGAGATCATGAACCTTTGTATATCTTCATCATGGAGATTCTGATCTATGTATATTGTATGTGGTGATGACCACTCGTGTCATATTTTGTATCATGCCTATTCATGGCCATTGTACTCTTATGTATCCGGGACTACTATATCTACTTGCAGTTATGTGCAGAGTTGTATCATTGTATTATGCTGATTGGGTGGCTGGTCTTCCACTGGGTTCTTCATCAATCCACTTTTGGGATGGACTTATAATGTATTTCGGCCATCGTATGACCCCTTTGACCTCACACATTAGGGGGCATCTGTTATAGCTGATTTTACCACACATGGTGAATCACACTTTTATGGACTTCCCTGTCCCTCTGTAGACTCTTTAGACCCCATGGACCATTTTTGTACCTTTGATGTTTCCAAGATCATCCCTAAAAACATGCAAAAATTGCCATATGCGACTTTTAATCCCTTTCTCGCGTATATACACGGATTTGATCCCTAAAACCGCGTACATTGGGATGTGTAAAAAATACCAAATTCTTTTGGAGTTTTCCTTGATGTGGATCTAAATCACTTGTCTCCTAGCCTTCCATATGCCTTGAGATCGCTCGGATTCGACCCTTGATTACTCCAATGAAGAGCTATATAAGGAACCCTTTGGATACATTGAAGGCACGAGGAATTGAGAGCAAGAAAACTATAATCCATTATTGCCAAAGCTTATACTTGAGTTTGCATCCCTTTGTCCCTTGGATCACTTTTGTGTTCTTCCCAAGCTTGCCTTTTGCTTGCGAGCTTGTTATCGAGAGATGGAGGATTCAAGTGGTGGAGGCCCATGTGGGGGACTCAGTTTCTCCGATTCGCAGACGTGATGACAGAGATTGTCACTCTTGTAATCTCTGTTTTATATTAATAGAAATATCTTTTCCTGTCCAATAATATGTGTTTAAATGAGTATTTTATCCATGGATTCTTTTAAATGCTTGTATGTTATTAATTATATATGCTAGAGTAGGTCTAACACAATATATATAGCATTCTTGTCTTGTTTGCTGATTGTTGAGGAAGCAATTTATCAATACAACATGGAGTTCGAAAGCTCAATAGGGATCTACATCAACCATCCGAAATAAGGTACGAATCGAGATCCTTTAGCGTTAGATATTTGGTTTCTCTTGCATATTGGAAAGGATTGATTTCTGGAGTCAAGCTGTCTGTTATGGTACCCCAAGCCATAGGAATTTCTCTCCGTAACAATTAGCTTTCCAAGTTTTAAGTATAGTCCCACCAAGTAGTGTGGTCCTTCCAATTTGTATTTATTGGTGGGTAGTATAGTCTTTCAAAGTTTCAATCTCCATTTATTGTTATAGATCAAATCAACACTTCTCTGTCCATGATGAAAGTTCAAAAGATGACACAAAGTGTCACTGTTCGCTCACAAAAATGATACTTATGGCTGAAAGAGCCCATGATTTGACCATCAATGATAGTCATAATAATTGAAAGTGAGACCTCAACACATTCTCATATCATTATGAGAATTGTCACAACAAGGGAGGGAAAACTTGCACCTTAAACACTAGCAAGGTGCAAATCAATTGTGTTGCATTTAACCCTTAGGTGTGTGAAAATTTCCACACATTAGCTTAACAATCCATTAATAAAAGTAACTCCCAAAAACATTACGAAAACCTGACAACGATGCCAAAAAATATTATCGCCTTTCACACACCTTGGGGTTAAGCACAATGGAAATATTCAAGATGCTAGGTGTGTCCTTGGAGGCAAGTCTTGAGTCAAGTACTGTCACTTGATCTTGACTCCTCCTTTTAGGAAAAACCCATATTGAAGCCAAGGGGGGGTGGAGTCTAAGAAATATTTAACTAAGGCTCTTGTGTTTTAGTCATTAATGATGGAAGTAAGTTTTTTAGGAGTTTTTCGAAATAAAATACCGAGACAATATTGTTGCAAAAATCCTTATGTGTTGATGTTATTACATGTATGTGCGCCAAAAAATGCTGTCGCTTTTCACACACTTGGGAGTTAAGCACAACATAAATCTTCAAGTTGCTAGGTGTGCCCTTGGGGGCAAGTCTCGAGTCAATTATTGTCACTTGGTCTTGACTCCTTCGTTTAGACAAAACTCCTAATGAAGCCAAGGGGGGTGGTCTCTAAGAAAGATTTTAACTAAGGCTCTTGTGTTTTAGTCGTTAATGATGGGAGTAAGTTTTTTAGGAGTTTTTGAAGTAAAATACTAAGACCAAATTATTGTAAATTTAGATAAATATTTCACAAGCATATATATAATAACATCAACACATAAGGATTAGAAACAATAAAAAACTGATAATAATCGACGGTAGAATGCTGTAAATTTGGATCAGTGGCAATGGAGTCGGAAATAAAGAAATAATGCCGATGAAAGATGAAATGTTTTCCAATGTGTTTTGGTTAGTTTTAATTATTAAAATATGAATTGAGTTATGGGAACCGGATTCTTGATATACTGTAAAGTAACGAGAATATGTATGGAATATGACGAAGGTGGTTCTTCACTAAAAAATGTGGGATGAATCGGAGTGTTTGAGAGGTGTCCAACACTACATCAACACGGGTGTAGCTTGATGGTATCCCAAGGTCACTATTCAGTGGTTCCCGCTTCCTTTAAAGAATTTTCCCACAATTGTCAAATGTTGCTACCCTAAATTTTTGTAATGTTTTTTGGGATTTGGTTTTATTAATGAATTGTTAAATTAATGTGTGGAAATTAGAAAATTTCATGAATTGCTTTTGATTCCCCAATGACCAGGAAAAGCTCGCAAAGGGAAAGAGCATACATGAGGTTTGCGACGAAATTTATGATCCAATTTAAAGAAATAAAAGATGTTGTAAATGCAAGTAAGCTAATGACAAAATAGGACTGCAAACTATGTGTCACTTTCTAATCATCCATCAATAATCAACAAAACCTTTGGAGGGTGGTGAGAGAATACTTCGTGGCAATGAGTCGGGTTTGAATTTATTACTTTATGCTAAGATGGAATCAAAGATTAATTGAAAATTTATTACACTATACAACCTTTCTAGAAGGAGGATTGTGTGCATGTGTTGGTTAGAAGAAAGCAAACCATTAAGGACACCACAAATTCCCCCAGGGGGGGTGGAGTGTGGGCATTGTGTATCCCACTTGATTTATTTATTATTAAAATTTACAAAGTGATGAAAATATGAAATAAAATTCACTTTGATCCTTGAAAAAGGTTTGAAAGGCTTACAGGCTTGCTGTGAGAGAAAATGAATGAAGAAAGGGGATGAAAGAAGGATTTTTTGGTGTCTTAGATGACCCAAAACTTGATTTTTGAGTAATATTTCCTTGTCTTTTTCTTAACCCTGGTAAAAACCAGCAAGAAAAAATTGTTAGAATCTCATAAATCAGTCAAAACAAAGTACATAATTTACACTACTCAAAATGCTCGAAAAATGTAAAATTTTTGCTTGAAAAAGGCACTCTGAGAAACTACCTTGGATATAGTTCGAGATGAAACTTTTAAAGAGTCCTATATCTGATACATATAGGGATAAGTAAAATCATAATTTAAATATCATATTGATGCATCTAACCTTTATTAAGCATGAAGAACCGATAACCAAGAAAAATATTGAATTTTTAAGATGGGAGAAAGAAGTCCTCAAGCCTGAGCTTGAATGGAATGAATGAGGAGAAGGATCTGAAAAAAAAAATATGTTAAACACAACAAATTTGATTTTGTAAAAATTAAATGGATGCAACCGAGCTCCAATATCCCTTCTACCTAAAATGATCCTGCAAAAGATACACATTTCTTCACACAAGCAAAATTAATCCACTCGATTTCATCAAAAGAAAAAAAAAGAGAAAATAAGTATAATAGACTACAATCTATTACTCTTACAATATTCTGATGATGAAATACAATTGAGTAAGTTAATAGCTGCAAATACTCATTCAAAGAAAACTAGATCTATGCAACAATACTTGACAAAAAGAAAGCATAAATTAAGTCAATTTTACCTCAAAATTCACCAAATTGCAAGCTCACAAGACGATGCCACACATTAGACTCCAAATCCTTCAATTTTATTAAAACATAATGCAACAACAAGAGTACAATGGGCATAGGTTCAATGCATCCTTCAAATGAGGAAGAAAGCCTCGCTTAAATAGGAAAAATGTGTGCAAACCCCAAGGGGGGACGAATTTTTCAAGTGTTGGAGTTTTTTTAGATGATTGGGGGTGAACTAGAGTGAACTAGAGGTGGTAGTATCTGCCTCTCACAAGTTAGTTCACACCCCCCTCTTTTTGTGACATGTATACAACAAGAGGTGAGCTCTTTCATGGACAAATGTGCCCCTCTAAGGAGAAATTCACCCCCTCATGTATTTGTTTGGAATCAAGCCAATTTGATCTTTATTTGGTCTCCAATTACCCCCAAAATAATCCTTAGTTAACCCAAAACATGTCTAGGAAAATTCCCCACTGATTTAGGGATGTGATTTTTCTCCCTATTTTCTGTTTTTTTAATTTTTTATTCACCTTTTGCCTTTTTTCGGAGAGAATTTCATTTAAGTGATAAATAATCACTTAAAACTTAGGAAGACTGGGTTGAGGGATTAATTGGGGGAAAACGAGCATCCCCATGACCAAATTGTCTCCCTAGTCCTATATTTACGATCGTTTGAAAATTTACAATTAATATACACCTTATCGATGATTTTATTAAAAAACTAAAACATAAAAAATCCTAGGGGGGATTTAATGCATGATAAAAAGACTCTGGGATTATTATTGGCATGGTATAATACATATAATATTAGATTTAATAACCCTCTTAAGGCATAATCACCAACTTCACCACCCTGACTTTGGAGGATTTTGAGTGAAAAACTTGAAAATTATGTCACTTAAAAAAGCGTCATATAATTAATGAGAGAAAAAACACTCAAAGGTGATGAATTTGATGACTAATTCCCAAGAAGGCCAATCCTTTTACATAAGAAACCACCATGTTATATCATTTATTACAATTTCCCAAAGGGGGTGTGAACATGTGAAAAAAGGGACCACAACTGGTCCTGATGAAACCATGGAACTTCTAAGCACTGATAATGGATAAGGTATTCGTTCATAACTTCGGAGGGTCATTGGAAATCCACTAAGTGCAATTTTAGTGATTAACATATGGATCCAAATACGAGATGTGTGCTCGATCTTATCTTAAGGCAGGGAGAGGATACAAGAACACTAGAATCTCTGGATTATATAACATGTAAAAACATCTCAAATTGACAAGGAAACCTTAGTAGCACAAGCTTTATGAAAAGAACCAATGATCCAAAATTTGCTTTATTGAAAGGAAAGAAAAGCTAACTAATGAAAGAGAGTTTTATTCCTATATACATAAAAGAAGTGCATAAAGTAAATGCACTTTAAGGCGCTTATTTTCCTACTCTAAGCAAGATAAAATAAATATATAGGTAAAATCAAATATCCATTGTAGCCACCTAAGCATTTTATCAATTTTAAAGGTTTTTACCTTGTCTTTGTTTACCAACCAAAGAAAGGAAACATTATTCAAGAAATTAAAACCTGCATGAAACTTCAAGATGGGAAAGTTGGACAAGATATTATAATCATGGAGAAAGTCATCGAACTACTTCCGAAATTGAAAAGTCCTCTTGTAGGCTTCTTCTATCCAAGATTGGATAGGACTAATGTATAGATCTATGATGAGGTAGGCCATCCAACCCATAAAACATGATTATATTCTAATAACTCTATGTGTAAGCCCAAAAATTCTCCAAATCATAAGGAACATTTGTATGTGAAGATGATGGCTGAAAAGAATATTCAAGTAGTTGCACCCAATTTGACTCTTCACTACATTTATTCTCAAATTCCTCACTAAATATACTCAAATAAAGCTCTTAATATTCATACGAAAACTCTGATTTCTCTAATTTACAACTTTCATAAGTCTCATAATCAACACTCTCCTCGCTAAACATATCATAGATGGGATTTTCAAAAAGATTTTAAAAAATCTTATAGGTTGAATTTTCAAATAAAGTCCAATAGTCATCATCCCCATCTATGTCAGATTTGAGAGATTACTCATCACTGGTATCAAGTTCTTGACTATATTGCTTCTCTTTTTCTTCATTACTAATACTAATGATATGGCTCAATATGATCATATGGATAAACTACATTCTCCTCTTCCATATAATTTTTTTCCAAGGCCATAAGATCCATGCTCTCTCCTTTAAAAACCTCATAAATAGGATCTTCAATAAAACCATAGAGAGACTCAAAAATCCCTTCAATAGATATGTCATATATAATATTATCAATAAAATCATCAAAAGTTTCTGGTTCATTATTTACCTCCTTAGACATGTCATATATTGGTGTTTCCATGAATGTCCAAGAATATTCTTCAACATCTTTGTCGAACATAAGGGAGTCTTCATCACTTGTATCATGCTCCAAGCTATACCTGTCCTCCTCTTCACACTCATATTATCCAGAAAAAGGTCACAACGCAATAAACCTTCCAGATTATCATCATTATATGGAGAACAGGTAAGAGTGCCATCATGCACATTGTAGTTCTCATCATAAGTTTCATCATAATATTTTGTAATGGTTTCATCCTAAGGTAGATATGGAGTACAAATGTGATCATCATCACTGAAGTAATCATGAATCATTCCCAATCATCAATATTCTCTCTTGATGTGACATGTCGAGGGTCTTCAATAATATCTTCAATGAATGGCTCTTCATGCAAAACCTTAATGGGATCATCACGGTTTTTTGAATGTTGAGTGTTGTATACCATGTTGATAATAGATATATCAGGATCTTCCATATGATATTTTTTCCAAGGAAATAAGTAATTCAAATTGGTCTTAATGAATAATTCAACATTGAATGATTCAACATCAGCTCCATTATAATGCATCGCCTCAAAAATATTTCAAAGAGATTTGCAAGTGAAATAATAGATTTCTTAGGAGAACACTCATGAAGCCAACATGAAGCATCCCCTTGCAGAGAATGAGGAAACATAGACATCATATGATCCTCATGACGAATGTTGCATTCACTCATATGTGATAGAAAACTCACAATGTGGAATCTATCCAAGTGATCATTATCATTCCCCCAATAAACTAGAAGGGGACTAGATGTCCTTTCACTCATGAAATGATCAGGAAAGCTAGGGATCCTAGAGAAATCAATGAGAGGAAATTCACGGGAAACCCGAGAAATAATTTCTATTATTTTAATATCCATATCAAGAATTATTGATCATGGGGAATGCTTGGAACTGAAAGAGTGGAGTTGTCAACTAATGAGATTTGAATATTTTCTATGTCGAAAAGGATTATCTACACACAATTAATCTCAAAAGTTTTATGAGATACAATGCTTTTATCCATTCAATGAAGTCGTCATGTGAAAAGAAAAATATGCATAGTAAATATTTCACAAAAAATTCTATTTTTTATTTTATTTGCAAAAAGGAAAAAATGTTAGTGGAGACACGAGACAAAGAATCAAATATCTACTCTAATGATTCATCAAACAAAGCAAAAAAACAAAAAATAAAGATCTTATTTTCCTACTCTAAGAATGACAAAAAAAAGGTTAGGTGTAATAAAAAATCCAATGTAACCACCTAAGCATCTTATTAACATAAAAAAATTGCCTCATCTTCGGTTACCAACCAAAGTAGGAATATATTTTTCAAAAAATGTAAAACTGTGTGATCATATACATAAATGGTAGGTTGGATGGGAAATCATAGGCATGCATAATGTCATCAAACTTCTTCCCAAACTGGTAGTTGATGGTGTTGACTACTTCTATCCATGGCTGGATAGGAGTAATATACAAAACGACATGATGAGGTAGATCAAATCCACCATCATACTTGTCATCAAGGATTACTGAATGATAACTTGTTGCATAATCCCTAAGCTGCTCCATATCATAAGGAATCTATGGGTGTGAAGATGATAGTTGAAATCAATGCACTATATCTGACTCTTTACTACGCTACTTCTCTATGTATTCATTACTGATATTGATATATGGCTTAGACTGATCATATGGATAAACTGCATGCTCCTCCTCCATAGAAACATTTCCCAAGGCCATAAGATCCATTCTCTATTCTTTAAAAACTTCATATATGGGATCTTCAACAGAATCATCAAGAGACTCAAAACTCGCTCCATTAGATATGTCATAGACATGATTATCAATAAAACACATCAAAATTTTATGGTTCATGATTTTCCTCCTCATACATGTCATAGATTGGATTTTCCATGAATGTCCATGAATCCTCATCAACCTCCTTTTCAGACATAAGGGATCCTTCATCTCTTGTGTCATGCTCCAAGATATACTCATCCTCCTCTTGATCACAATAATATTCTTTAGAAAAAATGACACAAGGAAGTAAGCCTTCCAAATTTTTATCACTATACACATTACGGATTTCATCATAGCTTTCTTTATAAGCTTCTATAATGGTTTCATCCTGAGGTAGATTTAGGGTAAAAATGTGATCATCATCACTAAAATAATAAGGAAACATTCCCAATCATCAATATTCTCTGTTGATGTGACATGAGGAGGGTCTTCAATAATATCTTCAATGTATGACTCTTTGTACAAAACCTCAATGGGATCACCATGGATTTCTGGACATCGAGTGTTGTATACCATGTTGATACTAAGTGGCTCAATATCTTCCACATGAAATTTTCTCAAAGGAAAGAAGCAAGCCAGAGTGTTATTGATGAAAAAATCAATATTGAATAATCCACTATATTTTTCATCATAATACCATTGTCTTAGTAAAATATTGAAGAAATTTGTAATCAAAGTAATAGATTTATCAGGAAGGCCATTATAAAAATAATGTGAATCCTCCCCCTACAAGGAAAGAGCAAACAATTGCATCATATGATCCTCATAATGTATGTTGGATTCACTCACATGTGAAAGTAAAGTCACAACATGAAATTTTCCTATGTAATCACTATCATGCCCCCGAAAAAATGGAATGGGAATATCTTTCCTTTCCCCATCAAAATAATTGGGAAATCCTGGGATTTAAAAAGATATCAATGGAAGGACATATATAGGAGATCCAAGTAGAAGTTTCCATCTTTTTAATATCCATACCAAGAATTAGTGATCACGGAGAATGTATGGAACTGAAATAATGGAGTTGTCAAATAATGAGCTTTAGCTTTTACTATTATGTGGGATCACCTACACAATCAATCTCAACAATTTTGTGAGATACAAGGGTTTTATCCCTTCAATGGAGTCACCATGTGAAAATAAAAATATGCATAATAAACATTTCACAAAAAATTATATTTTTTTGTTTTCTTTGTAAAAACGGAAAGAGGTTAGTGAAGTCGCAAAACAAAGAATCAAAGATCTACACTAATCATTCAACAAAAAGAGAAAAAAATAAAAATTAAAAAGAAAGTTGTAACCTGGGAATACAAATATTTATCCCTGACAAAGATGCCAAATAATGTTTTCTCCTTTCACGCACCTGGGGGTTAAGCACAGTAGAAATATTCAAGCTTCTATGTGTTGATGTATTTGTAACTTCGGAATGTATTCACTTGTATATTTTATGTATTGTACCCTGACGTTTTTACCGGGAAGTATTTGTAATGTAATTGAGTCATGTCATACCTCGATGTTCCTATCAAAAGGATCAATCATGTAAAAAAGTCATGTAAAGTCATAAAGGGTAACCCTCCTTATTGTTCAAGGGTTAAAGTCCCCATATTTTTGGGGCACTAGGGTTATTAGACTCTCCTAGAGAATTCATCCTTGGTAAGTTATTGTCAAGTTGAGAATTAGTATAAATAGAGAGTGAGACTCCCTATTTATCACGCAGTCACTCACACTCAGTTGTAGCAATAAGTGAGAGAGAAGGAGCCGGGATAAGAGAGAGAATAGCTGTCGAAGATCATCTTATTGTCTTTGGGTTTTACTGCTTCCATTGGTGCTTATTCTATCTCTGAGCAAGTTGCGGGATTTTCTCCTTTATGGTTTCCTCGAGGAAAATATTTGTGTCTATTGTCTCTTGTGATTGATTGATGCGCATGTTATTCTCTCAGATAAGATCCTAAGATAATACTATCTAAATTGATAAAAATCTAACATGGTATCAAAGCTAACCTGAGAAAAAGACACTATGCAGCTGCAAAAGCTAGGAATTCTTAATTTTTGGGTCTCTCTCCACAATCCATCAACAAAAGGAGGCTGGGATGAACCTCCATTGAAGGGTGCATCTTTCTGTTGAAGCAGAATCTGATTCTAATCATTTTCAGTTTTTGACCTATGACTGCATCAGGAAATTAGGGATTTTTATTGAAGAAGAATTTTTGAGTGAGCCTAGGCTAGGATTTATCTCCTCCTCAAAATCAAAGTTTAGAGACAAGAATCAAGTTTTTTGGTTGGGTAGAACTCTAGAAAAGTCAAACCCTAATTTTCCCTGGAACTAGAAAACTAGCACTACAGAAGATCAACTCCAGATCCAGTTTTTAGCTTCTCAAATTGGTAAGATCTAAATATTTTGTATTTCCATTTGAGGTTCTCTTTTAAGATGTCTCATCACACCAATCTTGATGAAAATCTTGAGGGAGCTGATAACTTCTGAGCTTGGAAGTATAGGATCTCCATGGTCCTGGAAGAAAATGAGTTGGACTCTTACATCAGTGAAGAGGTTCCAATTCCAGAGGGAGATGAGACTAAGGCCTTACACAAAAAGAAATTGGTCATGGATAAGAGGATTATTTCTGATTCAATCAAGGATTACCTCATACCACAAGTGTCCTCCCTTAAGACACCTAAAGCTATGTTTGATTCCCTGACCAAATTGTTTGAAGGGAAGAACATAAATCAGAAGATGACTTTGAAGAACCAATTGAAGAATGTGAAGATCCAAAATGCGGAGACCATACAATCATACTTCACAAGAGTCTCCCAGATCAAAGAACAACTTGAAGCAGTGGATGAAGAAGTGGAGAATGCATAAATTGTGATGACTACCTTGAATGGTCTCCCTAGATCATGGGACTCCTTCATTTAAGGGATTTGTGCAAGAAAGAAGATAGTCAAGTTTAGTAGGTTGTGGGAAGAATGCTCACAAGAAGAAGACTGAATAATAGCTCGAGAAGAAAAGATGGGAAGTGAAGATCAATCTCTCACAGTACACTCCAAGAAAAACATAAGAGACTTTCATCACCCCAAAGGTAAGCATTCTCACCAGAAAGGTAACTCAATAAAACCAAACAAATATTTATCTAAAATCAGATGTTTTACTTGTGATGAGAGAGGACATTATGCCAAAGATTGTCCTAGGAACAAAAATGACTCTCACAAGAAGAAGAGAAACAAAAGAAGACATCATGCTCATGCTGCAGAGGATGATGAACCTTCCACAAAGAGAATTAAACAAGAAAGTGATGATTCTTCAAGTGATGAAGAATATGTTCCAATTTCCTCTCTCACAGGAACTATCACACATGGAAGCAATGATTGAATTTTAGACAATGGGGCTTCCAAACATATCATGGGATTCAAAGAATCCTTTATGAAATTATCTAAACATGAGTCACCTCACAAGGTGAAACTTGGGGATGACTACTAGTATTCATTAAAAGGTAGTGGTGAATTCTCCTATAAGCTAGACTCTGAAAAGTCTATGAAGATGAAGGATTTCTTGTTTGTACTAGGACTAAATAAGAATCTCCTCTCCATATCTGCATTGGATGAAAAAGGCATAAGGGTTGAATTTATAGATGGCCAAGTTCTTATTTGGACAAAGGGAAAGACTATAGATGATGCAGTAGTAATTGGGGAACAAGAAGGAGGATTATACAAATTGAAGGGCCAACCAGAACAAGCTTTGGTCCATGACTCAGTAGAGCCAAATGAACTTTGGCATAGACGGATTGCACATGTGCACTATAGAGCACTACCAGTTGCAAGAAAAGATGTTGAAGGTCTTCTAGAAATACATACAAAACATGATGGTATCTGCAAAGGATGTGCGAAAGGAAAGAACACAAAGAAGACATTTCCAAGTAGCGAGAGCAAGGAAAAAGGAATCTTGGAAATCATTCACTCTGATGTATGCATTCCGATGTCATCCAGTTCATTAAGCAGGTATGTATACTATGTTTATTTCATTGATGATTTTTCTAGGAAGACATGGATATACTTCTTGAAAAACAAAGTTGAAGTATTCAACAAGTTCAAGGAATTCAAATCCTTGATCGAGAACCACACATAAAAGAAGATCAAGAGCTTTTGATCAGACAATGGTGAAGAATTCACATCAAATGAATTCAAAGAGCTATGTAGAGATTTAGGGGTTAAGAGGGAGTTAACCACTCCATATAATCCACAGTAGAATGGGGTTGCAGAAAGGAAGAATAGAATGATCATGGAAGCTACAAGGGAAATGATTCATGATCAAGATCTTTCCATGCATCTATGGGTAGAAGCTGGCAGGATAGCGGTGTATGTACAGAACCGTACTCCTCACAGATTACTAGAGAACAAGACACCTGAAGAAGTATTTTCCGGTAAGAAACTAGAAGTCATCCATCTCAGAATATTTGGCTATTTAGTGTACATACATATTCCAAAAGAAAAGAGGACGAAGTTAGATCATTCTGGAAAGAAAGGTATATTTGTGGGATATAGTGAAAGCTCAAAAGATTACAAAATATACTCCCCAAGATTCAAGAATATTGACATTAGCAGATACGTAACATTCGACGAAGACTCAACTTACAACAAATCCAGAAAGAGACCAATTGAAGACTCTAGAGAAAAATAAGTACCCAGAATTCAAGATACTACTATGAATGATGAAAATCAAGATGAAGATCAAGAAATAGAAGAACCCCAAGACCTTGTGGATCCACCCCGAGAGAAGAATCCTCACAAGAGGAAACCTACATGGGTTCGAGAGGCTATCCAAGGTGCAGCAAGATATGGGGATCCCGAAGAAATGCATAGAGAGAGGAAAAGAACTAGGTCATGCTCCGGTTATGTAGCCCTGTTATGTGACATCATTGATAAAGAACCTTCCAACTATGAAGAAGTAGTAGAGAATAAATAATGGAAGGATGCTATAATCGAGGAGTACTAGTCGATCATGAAGAATGATGTCTAGGATGTTGTCCCTAGACCAAAGGGGAAGTATGTTGTGACTTCCAAAGGGATCTACAAGATCAAGCATGCTGCAAATGGTAGCATAGAGAAATATAAAGTAATATTTGTGGCTCGTGGCTTATCCCAAAAAGAAGGAATAGATTATGAAGAAACTTTTGCACCTGTAGCTAGATACACTTCCATCAAATCAGTACTTGCTCTGGTTGTAGGGATGAAATGGAAGATACACCAGATGGATGTCAAT
The DNA here is from genome assembly GCA_001517045.1 of Pseudotsuga menziesii. Classification (NCBI taxonomy): domain Eukaryota; kingdom Viridiplantae; phylum Streptophyta; class Pinopsida; order Pinales; family Pinaceae; genus Pseudotsuga; species Pseudotsuga menziesii. Next base: position 735,190 of record LPNX010272141.1, on the reverse strand, counting down.
ACTGCTTTCTTGAATGGTGTAGTAGAAGAGGAAGTGTATGTGGAGCAGCCACTCGGTTTTTAGACACATGACAAGGAGACTCATGTGTCTAAATTGAAGAAATCCATGTATGGTTTGAAACATGTACCCATGACATGGTATGACAGAATTTACAGCTTCCTATCCAGTTTGGGCTTTACCAAGAGTAAACCAGATTCCAACCTTTACTACAAGGTTGAAGAAGGGAACCCATTAATACTCCTACTATATGTAGATGATATGTTTGTAATAGGTGTGGATGGGTTGGCTGTTGATATGAAGAGGAAACTTGCTGTTGAGTTCGAGATGAAGGACTTGGGTATGATGCACTACTTTCTAGTAATGGAGGTGTGGTAGAATACAGATGGAATCTCCCTAGGACAAGGGAAGTATGTAGTAGAGATCTTGAAGAGGTTCGGGATGATGGAATGCAAGGCCATGACCACACCTATGGCATCTAACCTGAAGCTATTGAGTGATGCTTCATCAGAGACAGTTGATGATACAATGTATCGTCAGATGATTGGGTCCTTGATGTACTCAACAAATACAAGATCAGATATTTGCTTTGCTATGAACACGTTGAGCTAGTTCCTGATGGATCCGAGACATTTTCATCTGATTATTGTAAAGCATATTCTGAGGTACCTGAAGGGTACAGTTGATTATGGGCTCAAGTATAAGGAGGATCAGAAGATTAACCTAGAAGGTTACATTGATTCAGATTGGGTAGGCAGTGCCATCGATAGGAAGAGCACTTCAGGGTGTTGCTTCAGTACGGGATTAGGTTTTCTCTCTTGGTTTAGAAGGAAGTAGTCCTATGTGGCACTGAGTAAAGCCGAAGCAGAGTATGCTGCAGCTTGTTCGGCTAGTTGTGAGGCAGTGTGGCTGAGGAAGCTATGATCTGATTTATTTGATCTTTAGTTGGATTCTACTTGTATATATTGTGACAACCAGAGTTGTGTGAAGTTGTCAGAGAACCCGGTGTTCCATGACAAGTTGAAGCATATCGAGATCAAATATCACTATATCAGGGATAAGGTGCAGAGAGGAGCAGTGAAGCTCCAATATGTTGCGATGGACGAGAAGATAGCTAATGTGTTGACCAAGCCATTAGCCAGAGTGAAGTTTGAGTACTTCAGGGAGAAGTTTGGTGTTCTCCAGATCGAGGTTCCTTCCAAGGGGAAGTGATGAGTCCGAGAGCCCTTCTGACATGGTGATAGGATTGGTTCCTTCCATGGTCAGATGTAAGTGCAGAGTCATTTTGATATGACTGTGGGATTGGATCCCACATGATCAGATGCAAGTGTAGAGCCATTTTGACATGACTGTGGGATTGAATCCCACATTATCAGATGTAAGTGCAAAGCCATTCTGATATTACTGTGGGATTGGCTCCCACATGATCAGATATAAGTGCAAATCCTTTCACCGAATGATAGATGGTGTGTCCTATCATGCCAATGGATGTAAGTGCATAGCCTTTCCCCGGATGATAGATGGTGTGTCCTATCATGTTGATGGATGTAAGTGCAAAGCCTTTCTCTGATGGTAGATGGTGTGTACTACCATGCTATTAGATATAAGTGTTGAGCCCTTTCCTTGGATAGTAGATGGTGTGTCCTACTATGCCAGAGAATGTAAGTGTTGATCCTTTCTGACTGGGTTAGATATAAGTGTTGAGCCCTTTTGACTGGGTTAGATATAAGTGCTGTGCCTTTCTCTGGATAGTATATGGTGTGTCCTGCTATGTCAGTAGATGTAAGTGCTGAGCCTTTCCTTGGATGATATATGGTGTGTCATATCATGCCAGTGGATGTGAGTGCTAGGACATTTTGACATGGTGGTGGATGTGTTCCTCCCATGGTCAGATGTGAGTGTTGGGAATGCCTTTCTGACATGATGGTGGATGTGTTCCTCTCATGGTCAGATGTAAGTGCTGGAAGGGCCTTTTTGACTGGGTCAGATATAAGTGCTAAAGAAGATGAATACCTACTTGGAGGCTAGGCCTACAACCAACATGAAAAAGGGATGGCTCTGTAGAACTTCCTACGACGAGAAGAATTGAGAGATAGCACCAGTTGATTGAGATGGCGGAAGCAGTGATGATGATGATGATCCAGTGATGATCTAGCTTTGATGATGATCCAATGATGATCCAGTTTCGATGATGATCCAGTGATGATCCAGCATTGAAGATGATGCAGATTTGATCTAGAGAAGAAGACTTGTATTGATGAATTGTGTCAATAGAATACCTTCCTAGTTAAGAGGGAGTGTTGATGTATTTGTAACTTTAGAATGTATTCACTTGTATATTTTATGTATTGTACCCCCATGTTTTTACCTAGAAGTATTTGTAATGTAATTGAGTCATGTCATACCATGATGTTCCTATCAGGAGAATCAATAATGTAAACAAGTCATGTAAAGTCATAGAGGGTAACCCTCCTTATTGTTCAAGGATTAAAGTCCCCGTAGTTTTGGGGAACTAGGGTTATTAGACTCTCCTAGAGAATTCGGCCTTGGTAATTTATTTTCAAGTCGATAATTAGTATAAATAGAGAGTGAGACTCTCTATTTATCACACAGTCACTCACACTCAGTTGTAGCGCATGAGTGAGAGAAAAGGAGTTGGGATAAGAGAGAGAATAGCTATCGGAGACCATCTTACTATATTTGGGTTTTACTGCTGCCAGTGGTGCTTATTATATCTCTGAGGAAGTTGCGGGGTTTTCTCCTTTATGGTTTCCCCAAGGAAAATCTTTGTGTCTATTGTCTCTTATGATTGATTGTTGTGCATGTTATTCTCTCAGATAAGATCCTAATATAATACTGTCTAAATTGATAAAAATATAACACTACATGTGTTCTTGGGGGAAAGTCTTGATTCAAGTACTGTCACTTGATATTGACTCCTCTGTTTAGGTAAAACTCCTAATGAAGCCAAAGGGGGTGGTCCCTAAGAAAGATTCAACTAAGGATCTTTTGTTTTAGTCATTAATGATGGATGTAAGTTTTTTAGGAGTTTTTTGAAGTAAAATACTAAGACAATATTGTTGCAAAAATGATAAATATTTCACCAACATATATATAATAACATCAACACATAAGGATTTAACAATAATAAAAAACTGATGATAAGCAACTATAGAATGTTGAAAATTTAGATAAGTGCCAATGGAGTCCAAATAAAGGAAATAATGCTGTTAAAAGATGAAATGTTTTGCATTGTGTCTTCGTATGTTTTAATTATAAAAAGATGAATTGATTTATGGGAAGGGGATTCTCGATATACTATAAAGTATTGAGAATATTTCCAAAATATGATGAGGGTGGTTCTTCACTAAAAAATGTGGGATGAATTGGAGTATCTAAGAGGTGTCCAACACTACACCAACAAGGGTGTAGTCTGATGGTATCTTGAGGTCACTATTCAGTGGTTCCCACTTCCTCTGAAGAATTTTTCCACAATTATCAAATGTCGCTATGCTGAATTTTAGTAATGTTTTTGGGAGTTTATTTTATTAATGGATTGTTAAGTTAATGTGTGGAAATTAGAAAATGCCACAAATTGCTTTTGATTCCCCAACGACCAGGAAAATCCCATAGAGGGAAAGAGCATACATGAGGTCTACGGCAAAGTATTTATTCCAATTAAAAAAAGAAAACTGTTGTAGGTGCAAATAAAATAATGACAAAATGGAGCTGCAAACTATGTGTCACTTTCTGATCATCCACCAACAATAAAAAATCCCTTTTCTTGGTGACGAGAGCATACTTCATGGCAATGCGTAAGGTTGAAATTATTATTTTATTCTACGAAGAAATCAAATATTTATTACACTATACAACCTTTCTAGAAGGAGGATTGTGTGCATGTGTTGGTTAGAATAAATAAAACCACAAAGGACAATGCGAATCCCCCCACGGGGATGGAGTGTGGGCACTGTGTAGCCCACTTTCTTTATTTATTATTACACTTTAAAAAGTGATGAAACGATGAAATAAAATGCACTCTAATCTTGAAAAAAATATTGAAAGTATTACAAGCTTGTTGGGAGAGAAAATGAATGAAGAAAGAGGATGAAAGAAGGATTTTTTGGTGGTGACCCAAAATTTGATTTTTAAGCAAAATGTCCTTCTCCCTTTCTTAAAACATGCTAAAAACCAGTGAGAATTTTTTTTTAGAATCTGACAAATCAGTCAAAACAAAGTACATAATTTACACAACTCAAAATGCTCAAAAATTGTGAATTTGCTTGAAAAAGTCACTTTGAGAAACTACTTTGGATCTAGTTCAAGATGAAACTTTTAAAGAATCCTAGATATGATATATATGCATAATTAAAAACATATTTTAAATGTCATATTGATGTATCTAACTTTTCTTAAGCATGAAGAGCTAGCGACCAAGAAAAAGATTGAATTTTTAAGATGGGAGAAAGAAGTCCTCAAGCCCGAGCTTGAATGGAATGAAGGAGGAGAAGGATATGAAAAAACACATGTTAAACATATAAAATTTTGTGTCATACAAAGGAAATGGATGCAACCAAGCTCCAAGATCCCTTATACCTAAAATGATCCTACAAAAGCTACACAATTCTTCACACAAGTGATGTTAATCTAGTCAATATCATCAACAAAAAACAAAGAGAATATAAGTATAACTGAATAAAATATTAGTGATCTGATATGTATATCATACTTTGGATCATTATAGTGGTATCAAAGCTTTGAGTCTATTTTTTGAAGAATCCCTTTCAGTTTGAGTCCTTCCAGTCAAAACTAATAATTTCCTAGCACCTAGTTTGACATTTTTCTGAATCAAGTCTTTGTCAAGAGTTAGCATCTCTGAGATATGATCAGGGGATATTACAGTGGTATAAGTGAAATTTCCTCCACTCCTATCTAAATAATGCTCTCTATTGACTAATTTTTCAGATCACCAATTCAAGTAGCAACCATGAGGATTGTACCAGTAATTGAAGATCATGACTTCGATCAGTTTGTTGAAGAAGAAGAGGTGATCTATGTTAATGATGGCTTGCAAATGTCAAGAGACCAGGATGGTTACTTTTGTGAAAATGAGGAGTATAAATAAAAAATTATTGAACCACCAATGGCTAATCCTAATAAGGATTTATCAAAGATGATAGATGCAAGTGAAAACTTGCTCCACCATTACAAAGAGTATCTTTCCTTGGGGGAAGAGATTTGTAAATTCATTCATTTCAAAGATTATTTTTATTTCAGATTTGGATTTAATCCCAAGTATGTGGATGAGAATTCTTTGAATACAAGAAAATCATCCATAGAGGAACCAAGTTTTTCCAACTATGCGAGTAAGGAATAATAAAGAGAAGCCAAAAAGGAAGATGCAACAAAGACATATGTTGGTTCAAGCATTATGAGATTGTTTGGGTGTTCTCCTAGAAGATCTTCCCAAAGTGGTAACATGAGTTCTATTACAGAGAGTAAGATTTAATCAAATTTCTTGGAGAAGAAATATCCACTAACAAGCCACCCTTCAAATGAGAAGGTCATAAACCTTCTGGAGGAAGAAACATGTAGTGCTTCTAATGGAAGTATTAATGAGGAAAAAGAAGAAGGGAATGTTGGTCCAAACCATATGGATGGGAAGGATGAAGAGAAGGATGAGGTCCCAAATCCATTTTCAGTCATGGAAAATGGACACGATTCACTTAGTCCTTCAAGTGATCAAGGAAAATAAAATATCCATGAGGTGAAGTGCAAATCACCACAAGGTGGTTGCATAGGTGAAGGAGTTGAAGACGAAGGCACTTCATGTTTTTGGGTGGGTGATATCCATATCACTGCTCAAGATGTTGGATCATATATGGGTGGTGAGACATATTTTGTATTAGATACAAAATAAGTACACAAATCATATTTACAGTCACCTCCTAAGACACATAATGAAGAAGAAAACAAGGCCATACCACTTAGGTGTGAACCAGAAAATTTGGTGGAGGAGCAGGACACCAAAGTATTTGTATAGGGAGAGAATACAGTGAAGAACATGTATGATGAAGGTTCTTATTTTTTCAGCATCCATGTTCTCTTACAACCATATGATCCTTGGGATGATAAAAAGTCTTCACTTTCATATGAGGACTGCAAGATGAAGGACAATTGCGAGGGAGATGCAATTAATCCTAGTTTTTCTGTTGGTGATCACAAAATCATTGAAAAAGAGGATGATGTTACCAATGGTGATGAGGGATATTTTGTATCATATAGAAAATAATAACATATATCATATCTGAATTAATTATCTGAACCTCTGACTAAAATGGGAGACAAGCCCCCACCAGTTGGGTATGAACTAGGAAAATTGAAGGAGAAAAATCAGATGCAGAGAGATGAGCACAGTTCATAATTTTGGACTTGTTTGCAGAAAGATGAAGCTGAAATGAAAGGTCATGATATTATCTCTAATTTATGTCCATATCACATTTCATTCCAACCTTTATAGATACCCTCCACTGCACATCATGGAAGTGATTTTGCAGAAAATTCAAAGGTTGACTTGTATGTCAAGAATGAGTTTTGTGTTGTGGATCCATGCAACAAGAAAAATGGCCCTGTATGTCAGCTATTAGAAGAAGAAAACTTGGTGGAGAATATTCTTTGTGAGATGTATAATTTGAGTGGATCACTAAAGGAGGATAGAAATAAGCTTATGGCAGCCATGCAAAACTTTGTTGACATCAATGCCTTGGTGGCAAGATGTTGTTGGAAAGCTTCTGGAGGAGAGATGGAAGGAGAATAATTTTTGGAGGAGTGCATAGCACTAAAAGAAAGCATTGACAAGATGAAGGAGAGCTATATGAGCCTACTATATGACATATATCATATCCTCATGGTGATTGAAATGTACCATTGTGCAGTCAAGAAGGAAGAAGAAGAATCAGAAAGGCTCACTAATAAGTTGGAGATCACCAGTGACTTATTGAAGAGCACAGAAAGATCCATTCAAGAGTCCAAGTTGCAGATCTGTCAAATTCAAAAGGAGTTTAAGGTGTCACACCTTTCATATTGCATGGAAGGAAATATTTTGGGTATAATGGAAGAACCTCATGTGGAGGACAACCATGAAGAAGGAGCAGATTTGCAGGTCCTTGTGAAAAGCTGTGAGGAAGAAAATATTGGCCAATAACTCATTGTGCTTGAGAAGAAGGATGAAGTGTTCTTCTCCACCTGAAATATGGCTGATTATATTCCATATGGATCAGAAAATAAAATTCCTTGCTCATCCATTGATTGGGTGGATAGAGACACCTTGGCAATGAAGACGATGGGAGGTAAAGAGTTTAATTTCTGCAATAAAGTCTTTGTTGTGAATGGCATTGTCTTGAAATGTGGGTAGACACAAATATTTAATTTGTAGACATTGGATAACTTCCATACACATGCACATGAGGTGCATTCTATTTTTTTTTTCTTGAGGAATTTTGGGATGTAGATGATGAGTTCCAAGCACAAGGACATTACCTGAGAAAGGATGATTTTTCTCATAAAAGGGGGCCCTATTTTCATGGAAAATTCAATTAAAGATGAATACGGGAAAACCATAATTTGGGTGGATAAGTATGTTAGAGATATGATTCATAGTTCTACCCACACTTCTATTTCGGCCTCATCAAGTGGAGATGAAAATTGGGAAACGAAATTTTCCTTGTTGGTGTAATAGGAAGAGCTGGAAGCTTTCCTAGGTGTTCATGATGGCTTGTTGAATGAACCATCACCCTCCCAATAGCCACATAGGAAAAAATTGCTTTCACTTGATGCCATTCAACCATATATGGATTGGGTGGAAGATATCATGTCACACATGGAGTCTTCTTGTAGAAACATTTCTGTTCATGAGCAGTGGAAGGCAACTGAGCAAGAAAACTGCCAAGAGGAGTTCATGAGAAAATATATTGCATAAAGTGGTATTGGTGGAGGGAATACACATAGTTGGATGGATTCTTTCACCCTATGACCAGTGGCAGAGATTTGATCCATTGGAAGTGTTCACATGGACCTTTTGGTTGGAGTGTCAGTACCTTCTTAGGCTAGATGAGGGGACACTTATTTGTCTTTCCTTCTTCATTTTTGTAGATAATTGTGATGCACCATCTTATTGTGAGAATTTTGGGAATCCTTCTTGGTTGGATGATGCCTATACTCAACAGGTTTGGACATAGGACTCACACCTATGTCATTGCAGCAACATAATTGTGAGACTCAATGCTGATGTGCATCAAGAACATAAGGAACTTAATGTTGGGTGGGGAAATATGAAAAATTTCCAAGTTGCCAGTGGTATGATTTCCACAACAAGAATATCATTTCATGTGATGATAAATTTTTATGGTGGATTCTAAGGTTTGGACACTTACAGTTGAGGAAATGGGATCCAGGCATAATTTTGTTTGATAATTGTGTAGGAATCCATTCTCACTAAAGGGGTTGCAATGCAAGCAATGGGACCCTGGAACAAATTGTTTTGGAGAAACTTTAAATGCTGGCTTAATGGAGCACATCAACCTTTTAGCGCATGGATTCATGCTCTAGTTCTCCTACATGATGGACAAAATTGCAAAACTTTGGAGTGATTCTGCTTTAGGAAAAGTAGATTTGGGAGGGGATGAATGTCATGTCCCCATATTCTTAGACATAAAAGTGTTAACCATTCCCAGCACATTGGGGGGATCAAATATTCATTAATTACCTCACCTAGGGAATTTTGTCCAAAATATTATTTATGAGGAATTAATTAAATAGCCTAGGGTACATTTTGCTAAATTAATTATTATTGAGGCATGTATTTAAATTTTTATTCTTAATTATTATTAATTATGAAAATTAATGAGGTGGAAATAATATTTCCATGTTATGGGGGTGCATTGGGAAATTCAAATTGCCAAGGTAGAAAGGAGGAAACTCTATGACAAAAGCAGTTAGAGAGGAAAAGTGGAAAGTGCCTAAAGTAGCCAGAGAAAAAAGAAGGAAAGTTTTGCAAAGGAGGGTGCAGTTTCCTCTTGGAGAACTCAGAAAAGTTGTAAGGACAAAATCAGGAAATTTTTGGAAAAGGAGAGCACAATTTCCTTAAGGAGACTCAGTCTCAAAAGCAGGGAAAAGAAGAACGCTGTCATGAATAAAAGAAGCAACTATTTGACTAGGGAGGGCCCAGTTACTAAATCAAAGGGATGATTTGGAAATAGAAACATTTCCACATGGTCCTACATTCAAAATTACCCAGGGAGGGAACTTATGTGGCTAAGGTTAGGGATTCTAGGTGGTTGACGTGCTCTCACAAGTCACCATTAGCCGCCACTTGGTAAACATGTCACCCACGATGCTATTAAAGGAAAATTAAACCCCATTGACTCAGTTTGGTTGATGTATGTTTGTAATTGATTGAAGCCTAAGTTTCAGTTCTGATTGGTGAGCCTCAGTACCTTGGGTGATGTTCCCCAAGTACATTGTTCCTCTTCCCCTCTTCTCCCCTTCTCATTGCAGGTTATACTATATCTATGTAGAATCATCTCTAAGTTATTTCATTATTTTCTAGAAACCTCCAGACATACATGACTGTATATCAGGTTTCATTAACAGGTCCATGTGTTTCCAGTATCCAAGGGTTCAAACCTCCATGCCTTTCCTTGAATATTGTCTTTAAAATACAATGTAATGATGTACAATGTTTAAGAGAGTGTTATAGTTCATTGATGAGAGTGATTTTGAGTTTATTAGAGGTAATATTATATCATAAACATTCTATTCAAGTTTTATTTCAATCTGATTCTAAATGGATGAGATTTACTCATTTTAAATCAACCTAGTCTAGATTTGCATTGGAAAGTGACTATTTTTGTTGTAACTTTCATATTTATACTTGTATCAATCCAAATAACTCCATTATTTTTCTGATGTGTCATTAACATACATATATAAGTCCCTCAAGTCCAAAAAATAGAATTAGAATCACCCTTACCCTGTTTGGAAAGGCCTGAAGATGGAGCTAGTGAGATACCCGACGAGCTAGTCTCACCTTTACAACTTGTAGAATAAGTTCATTTGCCTCTGATATGTTATAAAAATTCCTGAACCTTTTATTAATGTTTCATAACCTTATAACAGAACCTTTTTCAGTTTATACAAGCCTTTGGTTGTTGGATTAGATAAAGTCTTCCTAGTTTCACTATTGGGTGACCCAAAAGCATGGGAGTAGGTTTCAGTGGATGCTGATTCCAAAAAATAAATGGAAACTGATATAAATGTGTTAGGGAAGATAATTTATCAGTCCTAAAAGTGTCCTTCATTTCTCTCCACATCCCATTTCCCAGTGACAAAAAATATCAGTCATTTTCTGTTATTTGCTTAGCTTCCAAAGTTGACTGGTTGTTTGCAATTTTTATTTCAAATAATTAAGCTAATTTGCAGCAAGTTAGTATTCTGGTTTGTACATTAGATCCAATATATTACAAATAGGGGGTACTTGTAGAGGTTATTATGTGAGGTCCTGGTTAGGTTGGGGTCGGACAACACAGTTGCTATATGCATTGAAGCTAAGGGCCACTATAATTTGTTATACGCCTCAGCTTGTAGTGCATATAAGTCTCATGCCTCTCCTAGGAGATACATACTTGATGCATTCAGGAGTTCACTTATCCCTCCTCTCTACTTATTTGCATCTGACATAGTTTTATTTATGGGTGTTCTCTATGTTCGCTTGTTGGATTTAGATATGTAATTAGTTAAGTATTTGTTATTTTGTGGAGTCATTGTGGATCATTTTTTGGCACTCTGGTGATCTTAACACTTAGTAGGACTAGTTCCTTGTGACCCTCCACATCCTCATTAGAAGAGGATCAATCATTCTAGGCAACATTTTTGACATTTTGATTCATGCACGGTTCTCACCATGAGTACTACATTAGAGTCCCCAGAGTTTCCTTTGTCTCCATCATCTGGAATGGGGGAGGAACCGTATAGATACCCGAAACTCCAGTTTATACTGACCCTCATAGGGTTGGTACTTTCCACAATAAATGACCCCAGTTATCAGGGTTTAATGCTATCCATAGGGAGTTTTCCTCAGGAAGGTCGAGTGTCGAGACTCAACCTACTCCCTCTATAAAGGTCCTTTTACGTTTGGCATACCGGACATAACTACTTCTATCCTGTTACCCATTTTTGGTCCTAGTATGGACCATGGTGTTGGAGTGGGGGGAACCATAATCCATTACCTTGCACATAGATTCGAGAGTGGTCATATCCCACCCTCCACTCCATTTGTGGGAATTTTTTTCCCCCCTCATCCATCTTTAACACTAGTGTTCACTCTTACGAGGGTGATAGTGGATACATGAACATTGGGGATAAAACCTACTTTCCATATTATGTCCCATCATCCACCACACTGATTACTTCAAATGTGTTTCTCATGTCAAACCCTCCTTACATCCTGCACGGTCCCTTAGGAAGTGGTGCTCCATTTAACCATGGTTTTCCCTCATCAGCTAGTGTAGTTGTCTTCGAAGGTTACACAGCTCCCCATATGTCTTAGGGTCAACTGACCTATCAATACTATAACTACGGTTATATGGCATATCCTTCTCATGGAATACCTAATTGTCAAATTCCCATGCAACCTTATATGGGCCATATGGGAGGTAGTTATTATCCGACTTGTAAAGGATACCTTTATCATAATCAACCCTATGTGAACTAATCCTTTCAAGGGGCATGGAATACAATGGCACAACACAGGACCCCCTTTTCTTCTACTTTAAGTATTCATGTCCTTTCGAATTTGGCCAATGATATGGTATATCATGATCTAATGTGGCTGGTTTTTCCCTCCAAGATTCCTTCGGACATTTCGAAGTTTGAAAGAAAGAGTGGTTAGGACCTTGGAGAGAATGTGACTACTTTCCACCTATGGTTCTATTCGAATTATTTGAACCGTGACTCTATTTGTTTATGATTGTTTCAATGCACCCTCATGGGTCTTGTCACAAAATGGTATATAGATTTTCTTGGGGGAACATATCATACGTTTAATGATTTACACTTGACCTTTATTAAACAGTTTCAGCTGCTGGTACATTATGATGCAGAAACAGAACTCTTGTTAACATTTTGAAAAGATAAATCCATCCATATCTATTATCATATTTAAGAGTTGCGTAGATGGAAGAGGTTAATTAAGGCCAAAATTCCACCTGAGTTTTTGTTGTAAAGGTTCCTTAAGTCTTTATTATCGTATATTGTGAAGGATGTTTCAACATCCCAAGTAACTAATGCGGAACAAACTATATTTTGGGCCCAACAACTAGATTTGGGCCTCTATATGAGATTATATCCGCCGCGCTACAATCAAACTTTGAGCCTAAGTTCAAACCTGGGACACATGCCAATGGAATTGTTTTCTCCACGAGTACTAAATTTGTAGAACATGTTACCAACCAAATGAGAAATTTGTCTATTAATTGGTATACGACCTCGTTTTCTCCCACCCAATTGGTGGATGTGCTTTTAGTGCATTTGTCAGACCAGAAGGGAAACCAACAACCGAAAAGAATAGAAGAAAATGAAGAAATAACAAATGGGGTGGGAATAGGAAGGAGAATCATAATGATGACAAGAACACAGATAATGTTGGGGGGGACAAAAAAACGAAGAGGATGGTTAAATTCCCTTGCAAACGTTTTTGGGGAGACCATCTCACATGATTGTGCCCTCATATTGAAGATGCCTCAAAGTTCATCACACATAGCCCAAATGTGTTGACTAACCCTTTGCCTCATAATCAAAATATGGCTCCTAGGACTGCAGAAGTTGGAAGTAGTTGTGGTGGGAGTCAAAACCTACCGACCATGGAAGGTGGTCATGGTTGCATCAACATGACGTTAGTTTCTAATGTTGTGACTTTCTCATGAGATTATGGTCTATCACAACCCAACATGGGTAAGGACCCTGCACCTCCTGAAGTTCCTTTACATATTGATAATCCTGAAGCTATACCTCAGATACCTAAGGGAGTACTAAAGTGTTTGGGGCATAATCTTAACGCCCGAGATGCCTAACATTATTCCATTATCGAGGATTTCGGCCAAACTCTCTGTGCAATGCATCTCTTGAAGTTATTCAGAGTTGTCCTTCACATAGGAGAGCGATGTTGTATTCTATTAGAGAAGTTGATCCTAATTCCTCCACTATAGTTAGATTTGAAACTCACGAGGTCTATTCTCACTTGCATTACCATGTGGCTTTCCAATTCCATGTGTAGTCTATACATAACACTAATAAACACTTGATGAAGGTGTTGCGACCTACGTGATGTATCTAGATTGTTGGAAAGACCTTGAATCACCTATGTTGTCCAAATATATGACTATGATGACCACATTTGATGGAAATTCATTTCGGTCACATGGAATCATTCCCTCCCTTCAAGTCTAGTTTGGGGAGAAGACCATGTCATCGAAGTTGAGGTGGTTTGATTTGCCCCTCGACTACAATCTTTACTGGGCCAGAGCTAGATTTACATTATGAAAGCGATCGTATCACTGGCATTTCAAGTCATGTGCTTCCCTTGGGAGGATCGGATAGTGACGATCGATAAATTAAAATTTGGCCATTCTAGTTCCTCTACATTATCGAGGCCTACTATCCCTTTTATTGATAATTCTCAGCCGGCAACTAAGAGTGTTGGCGTTAGAATGTATCTGTCATTCATGGGAAATTTTAATATTTCAACACTAATTCTATCTATTAATTCTACTCCTAGTAGTGATTCTTCACCTTTGAGTTCATTCCCATTTCATAGTGTAATTGGATGACCCTTGGAATCTTCCTTCTCCGAGCACTTCGGATGAAGATGCTAGAACTACTAGGATGGAAATGTCGTTGTTTGTAGCAGAGACTACTTATGAATCTACTCTTGATCCTGATGTAGACCCTGGTCCTTCCTCTTCATGGATGGAAGAGGAGGATATTCTTGCACTTCCTGCTGGGGAGGTTGCATTGTCATGATCGCATGATTTCCTAGATGATATTTTTATTTTAAATGAAGTGATTCTCGAGGCCATGATTGGTCCAAAACATCCTTGGGAGGAGATGCATCATTGATCTTACTTCCTCCCAGATCTTGAACGGATCAAGCGTGATGAATTTAGAACAAACTTAAACGAGAATATTGGTCATCTTGTGATCCCATTAGGAACACATGGCATATATAATGAAGGGAACATTGTCAATTTAGCTCCTACTATTCCTATCAACATTTATCGCATTCCTAGTACAATCGAGAATGTTTACATCAGGGATGATTGTTCACTTGATGAAATCAAGAGATACACTGATCTCTTTAAATAATTTTGTGACATATTTTCTCGGTCATATGATGAAATTACAGGGATTGATCCCCACATTGTTGAATATGAAATTAAAACTTATCCAAATGCTAAACATGTTCTACAATGCTTACGTGTGATGAACCCTCGTAAAGTGCCTACCATTAAGGTTGAGATGGAGAAGTTGCTCAAAGTTAGCTTCATCTATCCGGTTCCCTTACCATATTGGGTATCCAATCATTTTCATGTCGATAAAAAGTAGGGGACCATATTTGTATGCACCAACTATAGAGACCTAAATAGGGCTTGTCCGAAGGATAATTTCCCCACACCATTCATTCATCAAAATTTGGATGAGTGTGCTGGGAGTGAGGTTTTATCATTTATGGATGGATTTTTGGGGTATAAGAAAATCCATATTAAACCCAAGGATCAACACAATACTGCATTTATTTGTCCTTGGGGTACTTTTGCATATCAAAAAATGCATTTCGACCTTAAAAATACAAACACTACTTTTCAGTGGGCCAGGACATTTTCTTTCCATGAACTTAAATGTATTATTGATTTTTATCCAAATGATTTAGTTTCTCACTCTCATTTGAAGGTGGATCATCCAAATCATTTGCGTTTCGTATTTGAAAGATGTCGATGTTATCAATTTTTGTTAAATCCTCAAAAAGTGCATATTTTGTGTGAAGGTTGGTCATTTATTAGGTTTTATCATATCTATGGAGGGGATTAGGGTCGATCCTTTAAATATTGAGGAAATATTATGATTTTATCCCCTGAACACGATTAGACACCTTCAAAGTCTCCAAGGGATGGCTAATTTCTTGCGTATATTTGTTTCCAATTATGCCAATTTTACCAAGGGATTTATGTGCTTGTTGAATAAGGATACTCCGTTCATATGGAATGAGTGAGCCCAAGAGTCCTTTGATGCTCTTAATAAATAATTGGCATCGACCCCTGTGCTTATTCATCCTACTATAGTCATGATTTATTATTGCATGTGGGCGTATCTCAAGAGACGATTGGTATGGTTCTGGTTGAAGAGGATGATGAGCTCTAGGAGCATGTTATTTACTATCTTAGCCTGAATCTTATTGATGTGGAACTATGATATAGCCACGTTGAGAAATTGGCCTTAGCGATTTCTCATGCAGTCCAATGGTTGAGACATTATATCTCGCATCACCAAACTACAATTATAGTCCATATTAATCCATTTCAATTTGTCTTGACTAGTCGAATGATAGAGGGGAAATACAATAAATGGATTTTTTTTTTGCATGAGTTCGACCTTGAATTTTTTTCAGCAAAATAAAATAAGTCATCGATCTTTGTTGATCTCATGTTATATCTCCCTAGTCTAGATGAAGACGAGATTCATGAGGATTCATTTGTGTATGAAATTATCTTTCTCATTTCATATATCGACCCTTTGTATGGAAATATTATTTTCTATATTCAGACTTTGAAGATTCCCCATCACATATTGAGGGATGAGCGTCAATGCTTACATCATAAATATAAGAAATACCCCATTATCGATGAAAATTTGTAACATCATGGGGTGGATTCCATTTTGCATCATTGTTTGACTCATGATGAGACTGAGGTTGTGCTAGATGATTTCCACGGTGGGGCATGTGGTGGTCATTTATTTGGGATTTCTACAACCCAAAAAATCCTTATAGTGGGTTATTATTGGTCATCGATCTTCAAATATTGTGCTAATGCATGCGGTCAAGCAGTGCCACCCTTTCCAGGTGTTCAGACGAAATATACGCTTGTATACCGTCCCGTTACATATGTTGGAGTTGATTTATGTTTGACCCAGGTTCATTTTCTCTTTTTCACACAACAAAACCCAAGATATCATCTCGACAGAGCAAGGCTCAATTAACAGCACCTGCGAGATAGATGCAGTCTCACATGAGATATCTTTCTATGGGTAACTATTAGAACAATATTTCCATATTTGGGTGGGGGATTTCTCATCCCTTGGTAGTCCATGAAGGCGCTCGACTAAATATGGTGGGTGGGGTATTTTTACTTATTACGCACTATTAATATGTGACACAACTCATCCTTTGATAGGTATTATAACAATAAACTTGATGCGGCATACTATACTTTCAATAATAACAGTGCGATAGATACACATAAACTCATTCATAAGAAAATGTATAAACATTTATTCATAGTAACATATATATGTGACTCATACACATTCATTAGTCACGCATTTGACACATTATCTAATGTGGAAACCCATCCAGAGATGGCCAAGATGAAGGGGAGATATATGAACCTACTATCTAACAGATATCATCTCCTCATAGTGGTTGAAATGTACCATTGTGCAGTCAAGAACAAAGAAGAAGAATCATAAAGGCTCACTAATAAGTTGGAGATCACTAGTGACTTATTGAAGAGAACACAAAGATCCCTTCAAGAGTCCAAGTTGCAGATATGTCAACTTCAAAAGGATTTGAAGGTGTCACACCTTTCATCTTGCATGGAAGAAAATGTTTTGGGTATAATGGAGGAACCTCACCTGGAGGATAGCCATGAGGAAGGAGCAGATTTGCAGGTGCTTGTGAATATCTATGAGGAAGAAAATATTGGCTAAGAACTCATTGAGTTTGAGAGGAAGGATAAAGTGTTATTCTCTACCAGAAAGATGGATGATCACATTCCATATGGATCATAAATTAAAAGTCCTTGTTCATCCATTGATTGGGAATGAAGACGATGGGAGGTAGAGTTTAATTTCTGTAATAAATTCTTTGTTGTGAATGGAATTGTCTTGACATGTGGGAAGCCAAAAACTATTTAATTTTCAGCCATTGGATACCTTCCATACACATTCACATGAGGTGCATTCTAAATTTTTTGTGCTTGAGGAATTTTGGGATGCAGATGATGAGTTCCAAGCGCAGGGACAATTCCCAAGAAAGGCTGATTTTTCTCATTGAAGGAGTTCTATTTTCATGGAAAATTAAGATAAAGATGAATATGGGGAAGCCATAAGTAGGGTGGATAAATATGTTAGATATTTGATTCATATTTATACCTACAATTCTATTTCAGTCTCATCAAGTGGGGATGAAAATTGGGAGAAGGAATTTTCCTTGTTGGTGCAACATGAAGAGCTGGAAGCTTTCCTAGGTGTTCATGACGACTTGTGGAATGCACCATCACCCTTCCAGTAGCCACATAGGAACATATTTTTGTCACTTTATTCCATTAATCCACATATGGATTGGTTGGAAGATTACATGCCACACATGGAGTCTTCTTGCAGAAAAATTTCTGCTCATGAGCAGTGGAAGGCAGTTGAGCAAGCAAACTGCCAAGAGGAGGTGATGAGAAAAATATCTTGCATAAAGTGGTATTGGTGGAGGGAATACACATAGTTGGATGGATTATTGAACCCTCTAACAAGTGGAAGAGAGATGATCCATTGTAAGTGTTCACATGGACCTTTTGGTTGGAGATTCAGTACCTTCTTAGGTTGAATGAGGGGACACTTATTTGTTTTTACTGCTTGCATTTTTGGAGATAATTGTGATGCATCATATTATTGTGAGTAGTTTGGGAATCCTTTTTGGTAGGATGATGCCTATACTCATTGGGGTTGGACATAGGACTCACACCTATTTCATCGCAGCAACATCATTGTGAGATTCAATGTTGATGTGCATCAAGCACACAAAGAACTTTCTATTGGGTGGGGAAATAAGACAGATTTCCAACTTAGCAGTGAGAATTTCCAGTTTTTAGTGCAATGGTTGATTTCCATAGCATGAATATCATTTCCCATGATATTAATTTTTATGGTGGATTCTAAGGTTTGGATACTTACAATTGAGGAAATGGGATCTAGGCATAATTTTGTCTGATAAGTGTTTGGGAAGACATTCTCACTGAACAAGGTGCAATGCAAGAAATGGGACCCTGGAATGGATTGTTTTGGAGAAAATTTACATGCTGGATTGATGGATCAAGTCAACCCTTTTGCACATGGATTCATGCTCCAGTTCTCCTACATGATGGAAAAAATTGCAGCACTTCGGAGTGCTTATGCTTGAGGACAAGCAGATTTGGGAGGGGAGGACTGTCATGTCCCCATATTCTTGCACATAAAAGTGTTGACCATTACCAACACATTGGGGGATCAAATATTCATTAATTACCTCAAATAGGGAATTTTGTTTAAAAAATTATTTATGAGGGATTAATTAATTAGCCTAGGGGGAATTTTTCTAAATTAATTATTATTGAGGCATGCATTTAAATTTTTATTCTTAATTATTATTAATTATGCGAATTAATGAGGTGGAAATAATATTTCCATGTCATGGGGGTGCATTGGGAAATTCAACTATCCAAGGTAGAAAGGAGGAAACTCTATGACAAAAGGAGTTAGAGAGGAAAAGGGGAAAGTGCCTAAAAGCAACAGAAAAGCAGCCATAGACAAAAGCAGGAAATTTTTGCAAAGGAGGGTGCAATTACTAAATTAGAGGGATGAGTTGGACATTGAAAAATTTCCACATGGTCCTACATTCCAAATTTCCCAAGGAGGGTGCTTATGTGGCTAGGGTTAGGGATTCTAGGTGGTTGACTTGCTCTCACAAGTCACCATTGGCCGCCACTTGCTAAACAGGTCACCCAAGATGCTATTAAAGGACAATTAGACCCCATTGACTCATTTTGGTTGACGTATGTTTGTAATTGATTGAAGCATAATATTAATTTCTGATTGGTGAGCCTCAGTACCTTAGGTGATGTGATCCAAGTCCATTGTTCCTCTTCCCCTCTTCTCCCCTTCTCATTGCAGGTTATGCTAGAGCTATGGAGACGCCTCTCTGAGCTGATTTTTGACTTGTTATAAGACTCCCGACATACATGACTGTATATCAGGTTTCATTAATAGGTCCATGTGTTTCCAGTATCTAAGGGTTCAAACCCCCATGCCCTTCCTTGAATATTGTCTTTAAAATACACTGTAATGACGTACAATGTTGAAGAGAGTGTTATAGTTCATTGATGAGAGTGATTTGGAGTTTATTGGTGATAATATTATCTCATAAACATTCTCTACAAGTTTTATTTCAATCTAATTCGAAATGGATGATATTTACTCATTTTCAGTCAACCTAGTCTAGATTTGCATTTGAAAGTGATTAGTTTTGATGTAACTTTCATATTTAGACTTGTATGAATCCAAATAACTCCATTGATTTTTTTATGAGCCATTAATGGAAATATATAAGTCCCCCAAGTCTAAAATAGAGAATTTGAATCACCCTTACCCTATTTGGAAAGGCCTGAGGATGGAGCTAGTGAGCTACCCGACAAGCTAGTCTCACTTTTACAACTTTAAGAATCATTTTATTTGCCTCTGATATGTTATAAAAATTAATGAACCTATTATTACTATCTCATAAACTTATAACAAAACCTTATTCAGTTTATACAAGCCTCTGGTTGTTGTATTTAACAAAGTCTTCCTAGTTTCAAGGTTGGGTGACCCAAAAGTCTGGGAGTAGGTTTCAATGGATGCTGATTCCAAAACATAAATGGTACCTGATATAAATGTGTTATGGAATATAATTTATCAGTTCTAAAAGTTTCCTTGATTTCTATTTACATCCCATTTCCCAGTGACAAAAAATATCAGTCATTTCCCTTATTTGCTTAACTTCCAAAGTTGAATGGTTGTTTGCAAGTTTTATTTCAAATCATTAAGCTAATTTGAAACAAGTTAGTATTCTGGTATGTACATTAGACCCAGGATATTACACATAGGGTGTACTTGCATAGGTTATTCTATGAGTGTCCTGGTCAGGTAAGGGTCAGACAAGACAGTTGCTATATACGTTGAAGCTAAGGGCCACTATAATTTGTTAAACAACTCATCTTGTAGTGTATATGAGTCTCATGCCTATCCTAGGAGATACATACTTGATACATTTGGGAGCTCACTTATCCTCCTTCTCTGCTTGTTTGCATTCGACATATTTTTATTTATGGGTGTGCTTTGTGTGCACTAGTTGGATTTAGGTAACGTAATTAGTTGAGTATTTGTTATTTTATGGAGTGATTGTGGATCAATTTTTGGCACTCCAATGATCTTAACACTTAGCAGGATTAGTTCTGTGTGACCCTCCTCATGTTCGTTAGAAGAGGATCAGGCGTTCTAGGAAAAAAAATTGACATTATGATTCACACACGGTTCTCATCATGAGTACTACATCAGAGTCCCCAGATTTCCCTCTGTCTCCATCATATGGAATGGGGGAGGAACTGTATAGATACCCAAAACTCCAGTTTATATCGACCCTCATGGGGTAGCTACTTCCTACATTACATGACCCCAGTTATCAGGGTTTAAAGTTATCCATAGGAATTTTTCCTCAGAAAGGTCAAGTGCTGAGACTCAACCTACTCCCTCTATAACAGGTCCTTTTATGTTCAGCATGTCAGACATCACTACTTCTATCCCATTACCCATCGTTGGTCCTAGTATGGACCATGGTGTTGGAATTGGGGGCACCAAAACCCCATACCTTGCGCATAGATTCAGGAGTGGTCATATCCCACCATCCACTCCATTTGTGGGAATTTGTTTTCTCCCCTCATCTAGCTTTAACACCAGTGTTCACTCTTATGAGGGTGATAATGGATACATGAAAATTTGGGATACAACCTACTTTCCATTTTATGTCCCATCATCCACCACATTGATTACTTCAACCACCTTTCTTATGTCAAACCATCCTTGCATCCTGCACGGTCCCTCAAGAAGTGGTGCTCCATTTAACTATGGTATCCCCTCATTAGCTAGTGCAGATGTCTCCAGAGGTAACACCCCTCCCCATATGTCTTAGGGTCAACTGACCTATCAGTACTATAACTATGGTTATATGGCATATCCTTCTCAGGGAATACCTAATTATCAAATTCCCGTACAACCTTATATGGGCCACATGGAAGTTAGTTATTATCTGACTTGTCAAGCTTATATGGGCCACATGGGAGGTAGTTATTATCTGACTTAGCACATAATGCTTATGTTTCTTCTATATTCTTCACAGCTTCGATTGCTGCTTGTCATCACTCCTCCAACACCTATGGGCGCGTTCTTGGTTTTATTTGTGCTTCGATTTTTGTGACCTTTTTCTGAAGGTCGCCCGCTATCTCCCCAAGTCGAATGACCTTCGTATCCACAAAAATGTATTCCATAATTCCTGCATTATTGAAGTTTGTCCATGTAAGAGTTATAGCCTTGTCGATCCTAAGCCTGTCTTTGTCCCACATTTTTGTTTTTTCTTAGTATCTTGTATTGTTGTCTTCATTTTATTAACACTTTTGTTTGTTATCTTTGCCTTCTTAATCAAGGCGAATTATCTAACTTTAATTTTTTTCTTTTCTCTTGTCTTTTTTTATGCAACCAAGTCATTGTTATCGTGATACTCTTTCAACCGACTTCCATTCACCAATCCTCTGACTTATGTTCCATCTAACTTTTTCAATTTCACCGCTCCATTAGTGATCTTCTTGACGATATAAATTCCAAACCAATGTGTTTTCAACTTCCCTGGATGCTTGAAAATTTTGTTCTCATACATAAGAACAAGTTCTCCGACCTCAAAGTGCTTTCTCTTAATGTGTCAATCATGCCATACTTTTTTCCTTTGTTTTTGAACAATTTGATGAAATCCTGCAACAAAAGGTTCTTCTTCTAGCTGCACAAGTTGCAATAATATTTATTCGACAACATTGGGATATGCAATTTCTGTGATAGCAACAATTCTTATGCTCGAGAAAATATACTCCATAGGAATCACAACTTCCTCTCCATACACCAAATGAAATGGAGTTTGGCCTGTCAATTTCTTACCAGTCGTGTGATATGCCTATAATATTGCTGAATTTTTTTGATCCCAATAATATCTTTGGGAATTACAAATCTTTGTCAATATTTTTTCCATAAATTTGTTAACAGATTCGAAAACTCCATTTGCTTGAGGGTGATAAGGTGTTGTCCTACTATGCTGAATATGGAATTCCTCCGTGAGTTCTGTAATCAACTGGTTGAAAAACTGTGTACCTTAATCACTTATTAAAATATTTAGGCATCCAAATAGTCTCATGACATTCGCAAATAAAAACTTTGCAGTGGTCACATGAGTACAATCCTTTACTAGCGCTGCTTCGGCCCATTGAGTTAGGTTATCAATCACAGTAATAATATAGAGTGCACCAGTGCACTTTCCTGTTGGACTGATAGGACCTAAAAAATAAATGGCCCATTTATCAAATGCCTTCAAATTTATTTAAGGTATTAATGGCATTGCATCACGGTAGATTTCCAGTCCTTTTGTCAAAAATCACAGCTATGACAATGATCTTGGGAATCTGCATGCATGGTGGGCCACCATAATCCTTCTTGTAATATTTTGAGCACTGTATCATTTACTCCGTAGTGGACTCCTACAACACTGGAATGTTCTTCATTCAATATCAATGGTCGCTCGTGCTAAAAAATGTAGCGACGAAGAATCTCATCAGGACCCATTTTTATACAATTGTCTAGCTATTAACTGGAAATCCGCAGCTCGCACAACCAACTTTTTCTTCTTTAAAATGGTGCATTCAGCTGACGTATAACCCTTATTGAAAAATTGTATGACACATATATAATGATCATCGAACATGGTTATCATAAAAAATTGCACATTAGGGAGATTATCGTCCATTTTACTAGGCTCTTCACCACTTTCTATACTTGAAAGATGGTCTGCTCCCAAATTCAATCGATTGGGTTTAACAATTATTTAAAACTAAAATTCATGGAAGAGGAGAAGCCATGGAAATATATTCCCCCCCAACATGGACTTATTGACTAGGTGTTTCAATGTGGAATGGCCAGTGTACATCTTAAAATGTCCACCCAGTAAATAATGGCTAAATTTTTGCAATGCATATACCATCGCTAAACCTTCTCTTTTAGTTTTGGTATAATTTTTCTCTACAGTTGATAACTTCCTGCTAGGAAAGGAAAAGGGATGATTGATCAAACCTTCACCAGGTTGCATCAACACCATGTTGAACGAGACAGACAATGCATCAACATGAACATGAAACTCCTTTTTCCATTCTGGAAATACAAGTATTGGTGTAGTAGCCATATTGTTGTTGAATGTGTCTAGAATCTCTTGGAAGCTCTCTGTCCATTGAAAATTAGCATATTTTTTCTAAATATTTTCCATCGGATCAGTCACCTCTACATAACCTTTGATAAATTTTCTGTAGTATCCAATTTGTCCCAATATTTCTCTCAATTGTTTAACTATAGTAGGTGGTGGTAGGTCAAGAATGAGCACAATTTTGGATGGGTCAACCAAAATTCCATCGCAATGGAACACAAGGCCCAACAGAGATCCAAACGGGGTGCAAAAGATGCATTTCTTCAAGTTTAGTGAAATTAGATATTGGTGATAGCGTTCCAGCATCATTCTAAGGCTCTCATCATTCTAAGGTTCTCAGTATGGTATTTTCTTAGCACAAATATTTTCCAATCATCGAGGTAGACTTCAAGAAATTTGTGTATGAAATATTTAAACGAAGCTGCAACAATTTTGGAAAAAATCGCAAGAGCATTCTTAAGTACAAAGGGCATTACTATATATTGGAAACATCCCCAATTCGTCACAAAGGTAGTCTTGTTTCAGTATTCCTTTGCAATCTTGATTCGATGGTAACCATAAAATCCATTAATGAAGGAGTACATTTCCCTCCCTCCGACACTCTCTAGTACTTCATCTATAAATGGAGTTAGAAATGGGTCATGTAAGAAAGCATCATTCAAATTGATTAGGTTGACACAAATTCTTACTTTTCTTGAGGTCTTTTTGTCCTGGAATGCTATCAGACTAATCCATTTGGATTCCATGATAGGTTCTATAATACCTGACTCTAGCATTCGGTCCAATTCATCCTTGACCTTTTCTTTGTATCATGGATTCAGTCAGTATGGTCACTGCTTAACTAGTCTTGTGTCAGACCTCAAAGATATTTTCATTTCACTAATATCTCTGACTATTCACTTCATTTATGGAAATATGGTAGGGAACAGATCATGAGACTCATGCAGTAAATCGGTGGTCTTTCCTATAGTCTCTTCATCTCGATAATCTCCAATATTTGTGAACTTTGGATTTTCAGGCGAGCCAATATTAACTTTCTTGATTTTGATTGTACTCAGGAATTGGTCACTAGAAATACCAAATCTCTCCACTATGTGTGTACCCTCTGACTGAGGTATTTTTATGTCGAGTGGATCATCATCATTTGGTTATACCATCACATTATAACATTCCATACAATGGTATATTTTCGTGCTGCATTGATGAAAATTTATCACTAAGACAGGGATTTCTTCAAATATCTTATTTTTCATTACTTGCAGTGCAACATCGATTGTTGGATGATCATCTGCGAACTCAAATGCATGTCTAAACTTAGTGGATAGTTATTCCCACTCAATATTTCCTTGTCTTAGTTTAACATATGCATACCAATTCCTTGGTATCGTGTCCAATGTATGTATGAAGTGATGAACCCATTCTTGAAGCAGAAAATCCTTCCATGTCATGTGGTAATGCTCAATATCTTCAACCAGATTTGTCAATCGGGTATAGTTGCAACTAGTATAATTGATCGATTCTCAAAACATGATATCTAAAAATCTTCTACACTGCGTCCATTCAAAAATATATTGTTTATGTGTACCCCACCATCTAGCAGGTGTAGCTTTCAGCACATATTCCAAGGCAAAATATCATTGTGATTTTGTAACTTTTTCCTCAAATAACATCAGAAAGGATGCAAGGTTAGGAAATCCTTCATATTAGGTATTTTGCTTTCCTTAGCTCCTATGCATTGCACATATCTTGTAATTCTTGTGTACCTTCTCATGGAAAATTCATGTAACCAATTATGCCAATTTTCTAATGTTTCCTTCAAGCGGATCAATTGGTGTAAACACCCTTATCTCTGAGTCTTCAAATGAAAATATTATTTTATTAAAATTGATGACGGTATGATTATCTCTTGCACAATCGATCCCAAAAAGTGCAGTATATGGGTTTGTATCATCGATGGTGTAGATCACTTCAAATTCTGCATATGTTCTCAAGCCTTTTACCTCAACTGGTACTTGAGTCAGTCAACCAATGGGTAGAAATTTTGACTGATTTGCTATCCTTAGTTGAATGGGAGATCAATCCAGCTATGAATTTTTCATGCTTTACCATGTCTTCCTTGTCAAGATATTGACATCAGATCCCATATCTAAGATGATATAATCCATGTCATAGTCTCCTATCTATGCAGTCGTTCACAACTTGTGACCTGGTTTTAATTTTTTTTTGACATGGTTAACTCTTCTTTCGGATCGTAACTCTTCTAGAGTCTTTTCTATGGGTGTTGTCAATTCTACGATAACATCTTTATCATGGATTGGTGCTAAGAAAGTTTTGAACAATTCTTTGAGCTTACTAACCTTTCTTTTCTTTTGCTTCTAGATGTATTTGATCGAACCTTTTAGGCATCTATATTACTTGTCCAGATGTCGACGCTTGATTTGTGTCGACAAATTCATGTCAAAATACTAAGAATACATTCTTCTCTTTATGAACGTCAAACGATACTTTCTTTTGTTCTGTTAGTCGCAGCTGCAATTGTCCATGTTGTGCGCCCTGGTATGCTCCAGTTGCAACAGCTCACCTTGTGACAACAACAACGTTTGATTCTCATGTCTTGGTAGAACTAATCTGGATATTTTTTTGGGATTTAGATTCATATTTTTCACAGGGTTGGTATTTCCCATAGTTCGAGCCTTCCACTTCGCAATCAATTATGGACACTAGTTGACAATATTATCAAATTATTTACAATATGAACATCTATTTGTTGAACTTGTACAATATCGAGAAAAGGGTCCTATTTGTACATATTTATAACATACAATTTGGCCTCTTCCTCGACCAAATCCTCATCCTTCTTGTTGTTGTTGTCTCCATCCTCAAAAATTTCCAACCCCCTAGGTTGAGGGTAGTGTTGTTGTGGAGAATATTGATTCTTTTGATATTGTGGCCTAGGATATTGCAGTTGTTGAAATTGTGCTGGTGGATATTGAGCAGGATGGTATTGATCTTGTGATCTTTTAGATTTCATATGCTCATCACTCTTCATCAAGTAGGTATCCATCATATTCTGTTGCAGCAGTTGGAATGCTCTATTATCTTTCTCATCATGTCCTATGGATTTAGAAAATTAACAATACAGACTAGTTGGTGTACTTACAAACATTCTTCTGACCGATGGCCTCTAGTATGGAATATTCTACACCAAGGAATCCCTTGGGTGTTTATTGGGTTTGGCGCTCCTGCTGCGACATAGTATATGAGTTCCAGATAATTATATTTATGGTGTCCTTATGTTCTACATCTTGTACACCATGGGTTTTCTTGAACCTATTTTTCTTTTTTGATGCCCTAGAGTTGCAGGATAAGGTTAGCTAGTTGTGACTGAATCTGCATCATTCTTGTGTTGGTTTCTCCAGTCAGTGAGGATTCTAGCTTCATTGCTATTTCCATCCCTTCTATCCACGACACTATCTTCTCTTTCTTCAATGGAACCTGGATATGCGGAAACAACATGACAATGAACCATTCCTTATGCTGTATGTATGCCATTTAGAAGCTTGCTTTGACCATTAATGTCTTGAATCTATGGTCAAAGTCCTAGACAGACTCTGTAGGTAACTTCTTGATTTATTTCATCTTTTTAATGCATTGTGACTCAGAATTTGGATTTCTAAACTCATCTATAATTTTGACTCGAATCCGGTTGAGCATTTTCTACACAACTCCTACTGGAACTATAGAAAACTTCATGTACTAGTCTAGCACACAACCTCATAAAGTCATGACAATATGTTCTTTCTTTATGTCTTCCTTTTATACATTTCACATAGTCCATATGGATTCATAGAGAAATCAATGTTGCTCTGGGTTTTCCAACCCATTTCCATTAAATATTAGTAACTTCGTGTCGGCTTCAACCATTATGTTGGCTCCTAATACACTTGGGAAAATACTTTTAGTAGCTGGACTCCCTTGTCCACTATTCATAGCATTAGTGTTACTAGTATTGACAAATCTTCTTGGAGACAAGTTTTGAGATCTTAACTCCGACAATGTGCACCGTGTTGTAGGTATATCGTACATGTGTTATAGTTTTGGAGTTTCTGTTGATTCCTCTAATTATTCTTCTCCTTCGAACATCGGTTGATATTCTTATTCTCCATCTTAAGAACCTTTGTCCATGTACTACGCAAGCTCATAGATTCTCCAATAGTCGTACTACAACTTCCTCTTCTTGTGATAGTCTTTCTTCTCTTTCCTGACCAAACTATTCTTCCATTTTTGAAATATCCAAGATCTAGTTCATTCCTTCTATCATTGGGGAACATCTCAACTTAGTTTGCGCCATTTTTCACATAGTTCTACTGGGACATATCCACATGTCTACACACAGTTCTCAGCTTTCACATTCGTAATATTCCTTTTTTGCATACAAGAATCTCCATCCAAGTTTTCAAGGATGACAAATATCTCCCATTGGGTCCTTGGAAAAATTTCCTTTGTGCCTCACTATATGAGGTTATTGTGTCAACATCAAAATTGGTAATATATCCTTGCAATGCTATCCACCCAAAAATAAACATCCCTTGACATAGGGTTTCTAACTCTTTTCATTCATCAAATCAGCTGAGGATCCACTCCATCGGTTCTCCTCCTTAAAAATTTATTTGTTGGGTTTCCAACTTCAAAAACCACTCATGCAACACAATAGGAGATTTAGAAAAGAAAATATCATGAATATCCGTGTAAAGATATCGGACCTACCACTCTATTGGATTCAACCGATATCCTTTGCTCTCTTCTTGTGCAAACTCTAATGCTTTGAAATCCACCTAGTCTTGGATTTCAGGATTCATCGGATTCCATAACATATCCCTCACCAAAATAATTCACGAGGCCCAGAAAGGGAACCATTTTTTGGTGTTGAATTATCATCAACCCAACTTTAGTTTATCCTTTGCACACAAAAAATACCAAGATATCATCCTGATAGAGCAAGGTTCAGTCGACAACACATGTGACACAGATGCAGTCTCACTTGAGATATCTTTCTATGGGTAACTGGCATAACCAGGTTTCCACTGTTGGGTGGGGGATTTCTCATCCCTTGGTAGTCCACCAAGGCCATCAACCAAAGCTGGTGGGTGGGGTATTTGTACTTATTATGCACGACTAATCTATGACACAACTCATCCTTTAATAAGCATTATAACAGTAAAATCGATGTGTCATAGATACATTCAACAATAACAATGAAACATATACATATATACTCATTCATAAGAAAATACATAAATATTCGTTCATAGTAACATATATATGTGACTCATACACATTCATCAGTCACATAGTTGACGTAGTATCTAACGTGGAAGCCCATCCCAGAAAAACCAAAAAGGTGCTCTTCATCTGGCATAAGAAATATATGTCACCCTTCTGTCTGCGCACTAAAATATAGACTCTGTTCTAAATATTTCTTCCTTATATGTACAAACTTCTTTCTCCTCTCATGCTCTCTAATATTCTATCTCTATTATTTCTGTACTTTACTCTACTGATGATCTACACATAACTTGGATAAACTCAACCTATTCTACACTTCTCTGCACAGAGCTGCAGATTATTTTACTCCTCTCTATGAATCAACACACTTAGAAAACTAATAGAAAATCCAACTTACAGAAGCTAACACATGACCTAGAGCTAACCCGCATACAACTTGGGTTCCTCCTTTTATAGACTCTTACATGTCTCTCTTAGCTGACTTCATATAGTTATCCAATGTGTATATTTCCTATTCTATAGACACATGTTAGTAGGAACTAGCAACCTAACTTACAAATATGCTTTCATAGACGTGGCTTTAGCTGAATTTATCCAACCTCACACCCACAATCTTTCTGAACTGTCGCTTTCCCTTCATTGAACCACTGCACATCTTCTAACATGGTTTATTCCATTGCATCTTTCCTTGTTGCATCCCTTCCTTTTTTCATGGCTTCTCTTCTTTTGTTTTCATAGCTTCCTCTTCGGCTACTTATTTCCTTATATTTTTCTTCTTTGTATGCTTTTTTTCCTCATCTGTTGCATCTTTCTCCCTTAATACTTCTTCTACCTTGTCCTTCTTTCTGTGACTACTTATGTCATAGTACCTTTTTCCTTCTTGTGACTTGAATCTTTTCATACTTGGGTCAAAATCTAACTGCATTCTTCATATCTTTCCCTAGGCCCAACAACATCCCATTATCAATGTTAGTCCATTCACTAAGTGGGGGGTGGACTTTATGGATTGCAACCCAGCTTTGGCTGGGGGGCACCATCACATTGTAGTGGTCATGAACTACTTCATGAAATGGGTAGAGGTTATTCCTACTATTAAATATAATGTTGATGCAACCATTCATTTTGTATTCAATCAGATTATTACTTGGTTTGGGATCCCAAAGGATCTTGTCACTGACCATGGAAGGCACTTTCAAAACAAGATTATCGAGGAATTAGCCTTGAAACTAGGGTATAAGCAAGAACACTCTTCTTCTTATTACCCTCAAGAAAATGGCCAGGTTGAAGTTGTTAATAATTTCCTTAAGGCCATTTTACAGAGAATTATCATGCAAAGAA
Source organism: Pseudotsuga menziesii (assembly GCA_001517045.1). NCBI lineage: Eukaryota > Viridiplantae > Streptophyta > Pinopsida > Pinales > Pinaceae > Pseudotsuga > Pseudotsuga menziesii. The sequence goes on along the minus strand of LPNX010272141.1, from coordinate 704,946 downwards.
AAATGAACTGGCATATTATGCCTTACCTTGATTTGTGAGCCTATCAAACCGCAGTCAAGACTGCCATCGATTTTTCTCCATATAAACTAGTGCATGGGGTGGAGTTGGTTTTACCAATTGAATGTGAAATTCCTTCATTGAATCTAGACATATATTTTTTTCTTAACACTTCCGAGTTAGAGGATCATTTGGCCCACTTAGAGCACCTAGATGAGTATCGGCGAGATGCCATAGTGGCTCTAGAGATAAATAAGCATTGTGTTAAGGCTTAGTATGATATGTCTGTCCATTCCCTTTGTTTAGTGAAGGTGACTTGGTTCTATTGTATGATCAATACAATGGACCATTAGGGGTAGGTAAGTTTAACCCCATGTGGCATGGGCCTTACGTGGTGAAATGTGTCCTAGAGAAAGGAGCCTATGAGCTAGAAGACTATGAAGGGAATGCCTTGGTGGAGCATAGAAATGGGGTCTATATTAAGAAATTTTCTGCTTTACCTTAATCTAAGGCTGATATCTATTAAAATATGATTCACAGTGAGATGTAGTAGCTAAGGGAATCCTCACAACTCGAGAATTTCACAAACTATGCAGGACAACAGTGAAAAGAGAAAAAATTAACACATAGGAATAGTGCCCATAATTGAAGGTTATATTAATATCAAAAATTTAAATATGTCTGGAACATGATTATAATACAATAGGTGAAAATTATTATCCTTTGGAGGCAAACTGGAGCCATACATGTGGAAGAATTAGATTGGACCTCAAGCAACCCTATGTGGACCAATGAGCTCCCAAACCATGGTAACAAATGGCCATGTGAATGTGGTTGAATAATTCTAGGACATAGATGAGGGTAGGATAGGTGTGTTGGATTGCATGGGCGAGTGGGAGTGGATCTAGGCAGCAACAAATGGTCCAAAAGAGCCAAAAACACGTAAATACTATGCATGGGTACCTCTAGTCAAACCAATTCCCTGTTTTAAGGAGTGGGAGAACCCCAAGGACAAAAATATCATTAATGAGTGCACATGAGTCTCCTAAATGATCAAATGTGGGTGATTGGGTGCATTAATGAGTCAAAAACCCCCAAATAGCTTGCTAGACCAACATAGCCAAGGTTTGGACCATATGACATAAGTACAAAACAAATGAAAATGTGTCCTAGGTGTATGTGACTATGGTACTAGGTGGTATGATGCTCTAATACCCCCCCTTAAGCCTAACTTAGTGTAACCACGTCAAAAAATTGAGGCCTTGGCAACTAAGGCTCAAGTCACCTCTTACAAAAATTTATTTGTTTATATATTCAAGGTAAGGAGGGAAACCTCATGGGAACAAAACCTCCCCTCTAAAATGAACATGGAGAGAAATATAAAAGTGAATATCAATCATCACCATGTGTCACCCACTCCAAGGAGTGACCTCAAATAGGTGAATGTATTCTCTATGAACCTCTTAGTGAATATGTCAACAGTTTTCCTGATGATGGGAAATAATTTAATCATATCACATGCTCATGCACCAAACTCCGGATGTAGTGAATGTGTATCTCAATGTGATTGGTCCTCTATATATGTACTGGATCAGTGGAAATATTGATTGAATTTTTATTTTCACACCAAATGACAGTGGGTGAATCAAATGCAAAACCAACTTCTTCAGGAATGCCTTGCAACCACACACATTGTGTAGCTGCATTCATTGCTCCTACGTACTCGACCTCATTTGATGAAAGGGATATAGTGTGTTGTTTATTACTTGAACAATGTATGGGACCATGTTCAATAATTAAGACATAAATTTAAGTGGAATTTATGTCGATGGAATCTCCATCCCAATCAGAATCAGTAAATCCAACTAGTTGTAGTGGAGAGCTAGCAGCATAGTGTATCCTGAAGTGTTTGGTTCCTTGCACATATTAAAAGATCCTTTTATAATACTTGCAATGGATCTCATGAGGATACTTCATATACCTTGCAACAACACCTACTGCATAAGCCAAATCAGGTTGGTAGTGTGTGAGATACAACAAGCTCCCAACTAGTTGTCGATATAGTGAGTTGTCCACCAATGGAGATGAACCAAAATCACCTAGTTTCACTCCTAAAAGGAAGGGACACTAGGTTGCCTTAAATTCAGAAATTTTGAAATGAAATAACAGGTCTTCAACAAAATTTAATTGGATGACCTTGATACCTGCATCATATTTCTCAATCTCCAACCCAATAAATTGTGTCAACAATCCAAGGCTAGTCATTGAAAACGCACTATGCAATGTAGAATTAATTGAACCTATATCAGAAAAGAAACTTCTAGTGATAAAAATATCATCAACATACAGTACTATTATCTGTAATTAATCATCTAAATGCTAAAAATATACATTAGGATCATATTTTCATCTTTCAAAGCCTAGTTATAGAAGAAAGTTGTCCATCTTGGCATACCAAGCCTTGGGGGCTTGCTTGAGGCCATAGAGAGACTTCTTCAAACTGAAAAAAAGTGAAGGATCATGAATGAAACCTTCAGTATTATTAATATAAATCTCATCATGAAGGTCACTATGAATAAAATCACTCTTCACATCCATGTGGTGCACCTCCCATCACTTAGATGCAACAAAGGCCAAAACTAGCTTGATGGAGTCCATCTTTGAAACCAATGAAAATGTATCGGTATATTCCACTCCATGGAATTGAGAGAATCCTTTGGAAACCTATATATCCTAATACTTCATATATGAACCACTACCATCCATATCATTTCTATAAACCCACTTACATTGCACTCATTTCCTCTTGGAAGTTAGAGGAACCAACACCCAATTTACATTGTCTTGCAAAGACTTGAAATCTTCTTGCATTTATGTTTTCCATATTGGATCATGTGATGATTCCTAATATAAATCAGTATCATATACAACCATCATGAATCACCTCTATGGAATATTCGAATCACAAAAGGATAATTCATTGTGAAACTAAGATCTAGTCTTCCTAGAGTCTAGTGGATCTCCAACAAGATCACCAGCTGGTTGAATGGTTTTCTCAGCCCATTTTGGAGTTATGTGAATCTAATTATCTACATGCATGTCAAAATATTTATATTCCATGTCAAAATCAGAAAATTCAGAGAGATAATCATCACTTACATCATCATTGAGTGGAGGGGGTGATCAATCCCCCTTGATTAGTTCGATCTCTTGCATGGTCTCTTCTTCAAACTGTACACTTCTCTCAATCAAGGTTTTATGAGATGATGGATCAAATATATTGCATCCCTTTGAATATTCATCATATCAAACCATTATGGAATCCTTTCTTTGAGGTTTCAAGGTCTTTCTCTTCTCCAGAGGAATTCTATCCCAAGCCTATGAGCCAAAAACCCTGAAATGAGAAACATTGAGCTTGTGACCACTCCAAGCCTCAAATGGAGTTTTCTCATACAATGATTTGTGTGAAACTTTGTTCTGACCACATGAATCACAATTTATGGCTTCATCCCATATCTTATGAGACAAATTCTTAGCCTCCAACATGCATGTGGCCATCTCCTTCAATGCTCTATTCTTACGCTCCGCCAAACTATTTTGTTGAGGTGTGTAAGGAACAAAATGTTGCATTTGAATGCCATTTTGTTCACATATATGTTGTAGGTTCTTGTTAACATATTAGTTTCCATTATCATTCCTTAATACCTTGATCTTATTCTCACTAAATTTCTCAACCAAATACTTGAAATCCTTGAAGATCTCAAACACTTCAAATTTTTGCTTAAGGAAATACACCCACCTATACCTTTAGAAATCATCTATGAATGTTAAGAAACACCTTGATTTTCCATATGAGGGTTTGGGAAGAGGTCCTATCATATATGAATGGATCAAATCAAGAACTTGGACAACCATTCTTTCCTTTCTCTTGTCATACTTGCACTCAACATGCTGCCCAACAATTCATCCCTTGCATGAGCCTTTGGAAAACTTGATCCTTGGAAGCCCTTCAACCATGTTTTATTTTCTCAATGATTGAAGATATATATATTAAAGGTGTCCAAACCTATCATGCCATATATTTTTGGTATCATTGGCATGTGAAAGACGCACATTCCCTTGGGAGTAAGGAAGAAAGTGTGAAAACTTGTACATCCTCGACTCATGATCTACAATACCCACTGCAACAATTTGGCCTGTAGAAATTTATGATATTTCCATATCATCTTGAGTTAATTTTACTCTCTTTGTTGTAATTGCGTGTGTCATTTGATAGACATGGAGTAGGTTTTCTACAATATCAAGCACATACAACACATTATTGAAGTACACATTGTCAAGGTTGATCCTGCCAATCCCTTTGGATGGGATCTTAGAGTCATCACCCATGAGGATGGATGGACCATTGTAAGGATGTAGAGCCAAGAAAGATTCTTGTATGGAATCCATGTGCCTCTAAGAACTGGAATATATGATTAAGGAGGAATATCATGAATATCCAACAACCAGTGCATGGCATTTATCCTTGTTCTATAAGCTTGAACCTCCCTCTTTCTTCCTTGCGCCTTCTGGAATGGGGATGTTTTTCTCTAAAGGAGTTGTGCCATAATTCCAATAGTTTTCTTCATGCATGCACTATTTGGATGCCAACCTTTGTGACAATAAGTGCATTTTTCTTCTCTTGCTTCTTCTTCTCTTTGTCCTTGTTAGGATTTGAACCCCCATATGAAGATTTGGGCCTCTCTTCCTTATTATTCTCTTGTTGCTTCAAATATTTGGATTTCTTCTTACCTTTGGATTTATTCAAAACACCTGCAACAAGGGCTTGATCCTTGGTGGATTTTATGGAACCCAATTTTATGGGTTCCTCTGGTCAAACCTATTCCTTGTTCTAAGGAGTGGGAGCACCCCAAGGAAAAAAAGTTCATTAATGAGGGAACATGAGTCTCTTGAATGATCAAATATGGGTGCTTGGGTGCATTAATGAGTCAAAAACCCCCAAATACCTTGCTAGACCAACAAAAACAAGGTTTGGACATATGACATAAGTGCAAAACAAATGAAAGTGTTTCCTAGGTGTATGTGACGATGGTACTAGGTGGTATGATGCTCTAACAATATCATGTATATTACTACATAGTTTTCATAGGTTGTTTTTGGTTCCCTTTTAGTGTTATTGGTTTGTTAACATGCTTCCTATTTTATGGTAGATGTCAAAGGAGTCTTCGGTAGACTTAGGATTCATTGATGGTGCCAGTCACCACACCCAAAACCTATCTTTGGCTTCATGGGTTATCTATGCACCAGAGGGTCATTTGGTGTCTTTGGTAGGTGTGTGTCTTTGGCCATCATCAAATAACGTTGTTGAGTATGGTGTCATGATTGAAATATTACGCGATGCCATTTCCAATGGTATTCGATCTCTTGAAGTTCTCCTTGACTCACAGTTAAATGGCTTATACCATGTCATAGATACTACATTGTTGCAAAGGTTCTTAAAAGTAATATTGTTGGAGCGACAATTTGATTTCATTACATACATTCACATTCCTAGACTTTATAATCATGTTGTCAATTCATATGCAAATTGTGTGTTTGATTGGCATTTTTCACATCAATGAAGAAGTATGGACATTAAAATCATTCACATTCAAGCACGTGTAAATATATCAAAGTTATCACTATAAGCCTTTTATTTCCCAATAATGTTCAAAAATGGTGTCATAGTACAAAAATGCCACAGTAAAAAAAATGGGGCTTTAAGCCACCAAAATATATCCAACTAAATACAAAATGTCTATATAGGCTTCTATGCATGTGGACCTAGGTGATGATCATGATAAAACAGTGACTGCATTGGCCAACAATCTGAATAGCCTAACCCACAGATGGGGTACCCCTAAAACAAGGCTCTACATCACCTCAGGTAAGTCCTCGACCTACAACATGGTTATCATATGTGTCAATAAGGAAATGTTTCCATTTATGTTCTAAAGAGTCTGATCGGAATCAGTGTTGATCATCTCATCCCCTTGTCCCCTCCATTGATGTCAAGGGAAACCATCCGGTCATCGTGGACTTGCGTCTGCACACATAAACTTAATATCAATACTTGATACCACCAAAAACATGTTTTTGATTTCTAAATATATCAAAAATACAAAAAAAAAATTTCAAAAAAAACAAATGGGATCTTAAATGTATCTCTGTATGCGGACCCTGGTGGTAGTGGCATGTCTGGGTATCAATTGAATTTGATCCCTATATAGGGATAGTCATCTATGGTGATGCTTTTTCATTGCCACTAGTGGAAGAATTCAAGAGGGAAAGGAGTGGGTTCCCTACCCCATATCCTCTACATAACCTACACCTAGTGTGTCTGGGATGGATCCCGTAGACTATGATGAGGGACCTCAACTCTAGGGATGAGACACCCTCTCAAAAAATAAAGTTCTCAAAATAATAGCATAACTAAAGTTTTTTATCTGACCCAGCTTCTAGCTAGACAATTGTTGTTTCATGGTGCTCAACAATGATGTGCTCATGTCTTATACTGTAGGTCTCATTCACTCTACTGAGTAGAACATGAGAGGTCTTGATGCTTGATGAAGCGATGACAACCCCGATATTCTAGCTAATACTAGAACTATCATTTTGAGACTAAGTCTCTTGATAGCGTTCACTGGAAATTGAAATCCAATATTTTATGTGTTAAGAATACATTATACAACTATGTGTTGATCCTTAATAGTGATTCCTTCTCCTACTCCATGAGCCCATAGGTTCACTACCTCGACTTGGTGGGATAGTCCTGTGATGAAGTAGATGTGCTCTACCTCTATTCTCAATTACATATCATCCAACATGAATGCCTCTATGTCTGGATCCCAGTAATATACAAACATATGTAAGGGTCTTGTTTGGGCCCTCAAACCCCCAAGGTTTAAAATTTTGCATAGACCATACCTCCTTAAAGCTTGTTGAGAATTTATATTACCAAGAAATTTCCTATTAACATCTTCATGCTTGCATTCTCTCCATTCTAGAACTATCCTGCCAAGAAAAACCAAGATTTTGTGAGTTTTCCCCATTATTTTAGACATCCATAGCCCTATACGTGTTTGTTTCTTATGATAGGTGCATATATACACGGGTCAAATTTTATTTGCTCACATATATGCAACCCTATACATGAACCAATGAATTGTCATCCACATGGGTAGGTATTCCTATCTTTAGGAGCTCCATACTTGAAAATTCACCACTAAAAAATAAAAATTAATACATTGAATGCATAGAGAATGTGATTATGAGTTACCTAGTCCTGACAACTGTGGATTTCGTGGCCTCTATCTCCTGAAATATCTCTTTGAAATTTCGATGTCTAATTAACTCCAAATGCACTATTGTGGGTAACAAACCAAATGGTATGGTAAAACCTTCATTTTCTACTATTTATTAAAAGTTTTACCCACTTTTCCTATAGTTTGGATTTCTTATTAACTATTCCAGTTATTTTTCCTAATATTTTTGTGTAGGAACTTTCATTGATACTTTGGTGTGTTCATGCCCATGGAAGGTATAGCACTAAATTAACATATAGGATAGGACCACTTTCTACGTGCATTTTGCATTATCCCATGACTATGTCACCTTAACCATAGGTACAAACCCAATTTGTAATGTCACATAACCATCGTACTACTGGTAGAAGTGGCATTATGTAAGTGATATATCCTTCCTAATCATGGGTTCCCTAGTTAATTCTCTCTTTGTCATTTGGTACCCATGTTGAGCATCCTCCCTTAGGTCTGGGAGGACACTCAACATGGGTACCAAATGACAAAGTGACATCTAACTAGGGAACCCATGATTAGGAAGGATATACCACTTACGTAATGCCACTTCTAGCAGTAGTATTATGGTTATGTGAAATTACAAATTGGGTTTGAACCTATGGTTAAGGTGACATAGTCATGGGATAATGAAAAATGCATGTAGAAAGTGGTCCTATCCTATATGTTAGTTCCCTCCATACCATTGAGCAAGAAATTCATACTCGTTCTTAAACTTTATGTTGTCCATATCTTATAGGGACTCTAGTTTTGTATCAAGTTGTAATTGCATTCACATGCATCAGCTTTGTGTATTGAGCTTTACGCTGGATCCCTACTTCAATTTTATAATCCATATATCCCAAGCTTGTCTCAACCCTAGCTAAGATGAGCCTCTCATATATATTTTGCACCTTTATTATCACATACCCAGATGAAACATCCCCTTGAGTTTCCTTATCCTACATGTGCACCCTTGCATTGAGCATAGGTGTGTTCCACTGCTTGGCACTAGTTTTCTTTTCCTGAGACACTCATTTCATCTTTATTGTACTATAAAAAAATTTCTTCTTTTTTAAGTGTTTCAATATGAAAAAGACCCAAAAAATCATAAAACATAAAAATATGGACAAGAAATGGTATCACTTTCTATTGGCAGATGTCGTGTCACCTTCAAATAGAGAACTATCTATTCATCTATTGGTTGGGTTACTAGTATGACCTCAGGAGTTGTACTCATTATTCTGATTTTTCTCCACCGACTGGTTATGCTTCCAGTCCCTATGGAGCCTCTATTAATACCTCTTGTGTCACTGAGTTTTCCCATATCATATTTTGCATCTATATTTCCTAGGAGTCTTCATCTTCCTTATGATCTTGTTCAAAGGAATTTTTAGCCTGATTCAACCATTCCTCAGTTATCTTGTCTCTGCATGTCGATCATTCCTTAGTTATATTGTCTCTACATGTCAGCCATTCTTCATACATTTGTTACTAATTCATGCACATCTAGTTCATTTGAGTTCTTCCAAATTATCCATCGTTGTTGTGTAGCTCACGTTGTTTGATGGTGGGTTCCTTAATGCACTCCTTCCAGTGTATTCTTTTCCATCGACCTCAAATCATTTATTCTAGAATAGGTATCTAGAGTCCATTGAGTTTATTGAGACTTGCAGTCATTAGTGGTAGGTTCTCTTTCCATCGAAATATTTGGGAATACATCAATGTCCTCTGATTGATGGATTATCTCAAGTGTTCCAACTCAACACATATATTCACACTTTTTTTATTGCACTCTGTACCTTTATTCCCATTATCATTATCAGTGGGATATGTCATGTCTGTTAATGATATACATTAATCACCGGTAATCAAACAATGCTCCATCTTGTTTGACTTTGACATATTTATTCATGTGATGGGACATGTACTAGTGACTATTTGTGTAGAAGACCTCCAAATTTGTTGGCAATCCATATATGATACATCCTTGATCGTCCCGGTACCTATGAGATTTCAACTATCATGACCAGACTCCAGTGGAATCTCTGATGTCTTCATTTAGTATGGAGAATTTATATCATTGTATATTGTACATGGCGATGACCACTCATATGTTTATTATGCCCATTCATGGCAATTGTATTGTTATGTATCTATAATTGTTATGTATACTTCATATCTGTAGTCATATGTAGAGATCTATCATTGTATTATACTGATGAGTGGTCGCTTTTTCCACCTGGGTCTTCATTACTCCACTCTTGGGATTGTTATAATTTATTTTGGCCATCGTGTACCCCTCTAACCTCACACATTAGGGGCATCTATTATATTGTTAGTTGCCATACCTGATACATCATGTTTTGATGGCCTATCCCTATCGCTATGTAGACTCCTTGTATCCCATATTCTTTCCATTACCACGATGCTATTGTGGAACCCCTAAAAAGCCATTTTTGAATATATATGTGGGTCACAAGTCTACAACCCACATATACACAACTTTCACCACCATCACCCACGTACATCGGGTTTTATGCTAAAAATATAAAATAATTTGGGATTTTCCCCATCAAGTAATGAATGACTTGATCATTGGCCTTCCATATGCTGGGAAACACTCTAATTAGACCCTTCACTTCCCATTGAGGGGCTATATATTGAGCTACTATGAAGCATTGAAGAGGGAAAAATTTGGAGAGTGAAGAGATTATAGAAAAAAATTTCCCCAATCTTATATGCTTGAGTCTGCATCCCTTTGTCCTTGAAGCAACCATTAGTGCTATTTCCCAATATTACCTTTATCTTTGTGAGCTTTCCTTTGTATGGAGAATTGAAGTGTTGGAGGCCTAGGTGGAGGGACTCAGTTTCTCGATTTCAACGAGGTGCTGACAAAGGTTTTCATTTGTATCTCTATTTATATTAATAGAAATATCCATTTCTCACCCATTACATGTATAATTATGAATATTTGTATCCATGGATGTAATGACATTGTTTACATGTTGGAATTGAATATGTTATAATAGAATCTAACACTTTTATATATCATTCTTATATATCTTTTTGTTGTTGAGGACAATGTGTAGGGACAAGTTTGATTGAAATATCAACGAGGTCGATTTTATTCAAACGTCTAGAATAAGGTACGATTCTCATCCCTTAGTGATATTTGTGTTTATATATCTAGTATGATTTGAAATGGATTGATTTCAGGTGTCATCCTATCGGTTGCGGTCCACCCCAATCCATAGGAGATTTTCTTTGTAACAAACAATCTATAATATTGTAGTAAAGAATATGGATAAATATACGTGTTCTAATGTTCCATTTTATCAACAATGAGTGGGTGAATATGAATCTCCTCATGGTGCATTATTATTGCATGAGAAGACCAAATATCCACGAGCCTTGGTTAAAAAAAGTACAATTCCAATTGAATTTATTGTAAAGATCGATAATTAAATGTTTGCACATATGTTTAAGAAACATGCAACAAAGAATGTGCAAAAAACACAATTTGAAGGATAGGCATATCCATAAATTATTGGAAATGGTTTCTCATTCTACAAGATAATTACCGATGTCTCAATCTACTGGGTTACTTGTCAACCATGAATACAAATAATAGAGATAGCTATTTAGTGCATTGTATCATGCCACAATAACAGAGTACTTATTGAAAGGTACATTCCCATTCAAGTGACTTGTCCATATATATCATTCATCAATATTCGTTAAATTTATATGTATTTGTGGATGTGTTCCTATTGTACATAATACACCTGACCTCAACAAAAAGTATGACTATAGATTTCTATGGATTGCTATATATGTACAAGCATCAATTAACACTTTCAATATGAGCAATATAACAAAATGAATATGTTGGCAAGGAAGTGAATAGAATGATCCAAGAGTTGATGCAAGAACACACTAGAAATATGTAATGCTCCATCAAGGTCTATTCACACCAATACTTTAGTTTATTACTAACACAGCCAACCAATTTCAATTGTGTTTGTGAATTGAATCACAACCCAACAATGTGAAATTTAAATCCATTCCTAGTGATATCAAAATTTGGGAAGCAAGATAGTTTTTTCAACTCAACACCAAATGTTTGTGTCATGAAAGGATATTCCAGTCTATAAGCATTCAAAACATTTCCTATCTCTAATATGGTACAAATTCCTAAACACATAATGAACATACTTATTACTTGTAACACATTCTATAGGATTCAAGTATGCCCATACTCACCCATATCTATGACGAGATGCATATTCACGCCCATATATATGTGGAGTTTTGTATTATTGGTAACACATTCCCTCTCATTCTATTCAATTTTGGAGTTTCATATTTGTAATCTCTCATGCTAGCAATTCTATCACAATTATATCACATTTGGATAATTATTTTTATCCTATGAGGTTTATACCACCATGCCATTATATTTTCGTATGTTTGTAAGTCCTAGTTAATTTTTTCATATTTCTACCATCACAATCATCTTTACATGGACATGGATATTTCTCCATTCCCTTCTTATTGTCTATAACCTCATCTGATGCATGGTACTTATCAATTGTTAATAAAATTGGTGTTGTCTCATCTTTGATGTTTTGGATTCAATTATGAATCAAATACGTTAAATAACAAATTAAAAAAAAAACAGTACAAGGACAAAAAATATACATACATTTGAAATATCACCAATTGTTTCATATGAATATTAGCTAATAGGATTAATTTATATTACATAGTCACCAGCCCAAATTGCCATTTCCACTATTATAGACCCAAACTTCATATTGGCACATGAGCTAGAGTAGGATCATATTTATTTGTTATCCTTCAACCAAATAAAAACCAATGGGAATATTATTTACATTAGGCTTCAAAGTTTCTTTTTTATTATTATGTTGAATAGTCTCCAAAAGGGAAATGTAAGAGTGATTGATTAAGAAGCAAGAAAACATAAGAGAACCACTAATATGTGATTGATTAAGAAGCAAGAAAACATAAGTGAACCACTGATTATAAAAACTATACATTTAAGGATAAAAATTTAATTTGCATAACAAATAAGACATCTAACTAGGCACAATATGAAATGATAACTAATAATAATATTGTCAACATTTAAATCACCTCCAAAAGCACAAAACTATAGGCACTAGGTTCAAGTTCAAGTTTTTATTTAGCTTTAATAAATTCAAAATATAAAGTGAAAACATTTGATAAATTCATTAATTTACAAGTTGAATTATATCCATGACCCTCTATTAAAAATATCTTTTGTTTAATGTTTGGAAATGATGTTCTCCTTGTTGGAGTCATTTACCCAACATGCACACTTATTTGGTCAATTTTGGCCTATTTACCCACTATCCTAAGTTTAATTGACTTACTTGGCATCCGATGAGCACACTATGACATCATCATGAGCACACCCACACCCTCCTTCAATCAAGGAGGCCAACTAAGCCTTCTCCTTCATTCAAAGAGCCTAATTGGGCTTCCTCCTTCAAACAGGGAGAAATTCTGGGGTGATCTAAGTGTCATAAATGCACCTAATTTCTAATTGATTGTTGTTTAAACTAACAATTAGTTAAGTTGAGTTGTGAAGGTGCATCCATTCATCATTTGATTAATTTTTGCCAGTATTTATGAACTGGAGCTAACACTGGTGCCTACAACTACTTCTGATGACATGTGTCACTTCAGTTAACTCCATCAGAGCAACTTGTAGTTATGGATGTGCTACCTCCTTCACTTGGACATGTAGTTACATGTGATGAATCACTTCTAGTTAGACTCGGTCATCTATTGCACTCCAATTTAGTTAGGACTTAGTGTGAGAGTCAGTTATTGATTAGTTCAATGGTTAACTAAGTGTGTCAATTGTGGCTGGCATTCAATTAAGCTACACCCATTCATTCAATTTGAATGACCTCCTTGGGAATTCAAATTATATTGGCATTCATGCACTTTGAAAGACCATTGTATTGTACTATCATTATTTTGTTGATTATACAGAGCTGCAAAATTCAATTACAACACCATTATGCCATTTTCATGCTTAATTGTCTAAAATCTCTTATGAGACTGCATTTTAGTCCCTATATTATTGAGACAGATTAATATGGTATCAGAGCTCATGGTGGGATGAATCTCATTCTCTTCAAAAACATTGTTTTTGACGTATCTTGCATGAAAAATTGAGCAAAAGATCAAATTCCAGCACTACACCAGAAGCAAAAGGTTTACCACTTAATACCCCAAGTTAAGGAATTGTTGATCAATATTGCTTTATCAATTATGCCGGGTGTGATGAAAACCTGAAATGTGCAGGTTGTTCAACCTTATCATGACTTTATTGTTTTGATTTGCAGGTTTTAGAGGTTCAATGCATTCACTACAATAGTTTGATATGGCTTCTCCCGTAGATCTTTTGACTCCATTCGATTTCCATCAATGGAAAGGAGACATGGAGATCCACCTACGTGCTAGAGGACTCTACCAGGTCACTATGGACATAGAAGAAGAGCCTACTCATGTTATAAACAAGGCTATATTTTTGAATAAGAAAAATGAAGCATTTAGTTTCTTATGTCTCTATGTCTCCAAGGATCTTCTATTCCACCTCTCGATATTGAATACTCCAAAAGAGATTTGGGACCACCTTTTCTCGCTGTATGGAAAACAGGATGAATTGAGGTTTTATCAGCTTTAAAACAAGTTGATGTCTCTTCAAATTGGAAATTTTGAAACCCTCAATGATTTTTTCACAAAATTCAAGCACATAGTCCTTCTACTGAAGCAGTGTGAGGTGAAGAAGGAGGATGATCAGCTCATCCTCTCCATTCTCTCAAAATTTGGAGCTGAATATTTAGTGTTTGTTTCTACATTCTATGCAGGGAAGCTCATAACCCCTGGATGGAAGATGCCTTCACTCAATGGCTTCATTGAGTCCCTAACAAGTGAGCATGATAAGCTTGTCCAGATTGGGATCATCAGATCCTCCCATGATAAATCCCTATTTGCATCGGGACCCAAGGATCCAAAGGGGAAAGGAAAGCAACAGACAAACCCCAAAACCAAATTCAAAGCTCCTAAGCCAAAAGTTCAAAACCAGCAGCAAGAAGAGCCTTCTGGATCGAAGAAGAATGAAAACAAAGGCCACCATGGGAAGGAAAAAGTCAAGTGCTCATACTGTGGGAAGGGATTCCACCTTGAATATGACTACATGAAGAAAAATCTTGATGAATATACTTCTCTCCTTGAGAGAAATAACATAAATCTTTCGGAAAGATTTCAGAGGAAAGAAAATCAAGATTGAGAATACCAGCATGAAAGAGTTCATGCCCTCATGGAAAGCACTTTGAATTCCAAGGCTCTATTGATATATTCTCGAGCTTTGAACCACATAATGGACAGAAATTACTCTTTCTTTTCTCTCGACACCAGCAAGAGCATTTCCATCCACATGGGAGATGACTCTACCATCATCTCAAAAGGACAAGGTACAATAAATCTTAAGCACGGTTATTTTTCCAATGTTATGTATGTACCATCTCTTGCATCAAACCTCCTGAGTGTATATCAAATGACCCATACTAGAGTTCCCAAGAGAGTATCCTTTATACCAAATGATGTATAAATTATAGAACTTGCATCAGGGAAACTTGTGGCAAAAGGCTCCGCAAATCACCATGCAAAAGCCTATGAGTTCTCCCACTTTGTGGCTGATGCAAAGCCCACTGCTCTACCCACTCATGAGAATGAGGTTAGTAGGCTCTGGAATGAGATGTTTGGCCATATAAAATTAAATTACTTTTAGAAATCATAGAAAAATTCCATGGTTGAAGGCCTTCTGGTCATCAAAGCTACCACCAGAATTTGCAAAGGTTGTATTTTGGGCAAGCATCCTAAGCATAAGTTTGATCGGCGGAAGGCAAGCCAAGCATCATAAATATTGGGGCTGATTATTTCTGATATCAGCGGACCAATTCCCATCACATCCTTGAATGGATCTTGGTATTTTCTCACTTTATAGATGATTTTTCTAGATATACATGGGCCTTCTTCATCAAGAAAAAGTCAGAAGTCTTAGAAAAATTCATTCAATTAAAAGCACCGATTGAGAATGCATCTGGGAAAAAGATAAAAAATTTGAGATATGATAATGGTTTGGAATATATCAGTAATTATTTTCTGCATATATTTTCCAAAAGTGGTATTCATATGCAACATTCAATCCCCTACACTCGTCAGTAGAACGGTGTAGCGGAGAGAAAGAATTGGTCTCTCAAGGAGATGACCACTTGCATGCTGGAAGCCAAGAAGTTGGATGAAAATTTATGGGTGGAGGCCATGAATTCTTCTGTATACATTCAAAACATATTTCCTCAATCATCCATGAAAGGGAATATCCCTTTTGAATCCTACTTCGTACACAATCCGGATGTGTCGAATCTCAGGGTGTTTGGGTCCACTGCATGGGCCCGAATTCTGCATGATAAGAGGAAAGCTTTGCAACCGCAAAGTATTGAATGTTTGTTTATTGGATATAATTAAGAATATAAAGGTTTAAATATGCTGGATATCAGAAAAAAACAAATCATCATTGAAATAATTTTCCAGTTCAATGAACCTCTTCAAGAGGTAGAACTAGTGAAGGAGAAAACTGCTGAATTTTCTTCCTATTCTGCTGAATATTTGGATGATGAAATTGGGGGTGATGACTATGATTTGGAACCTATTATATATGATATCAGTGAACAGAAAGAATCAATTTAAATTTTAGAATCTGAAGTGCAAACACATCTCCCAACTTGGGTCAGACATACACTTTCTTCCACCGGTGACAACATTGGAAATCTTGATGATCCAAGAAGAGCCCGGTCCGATTTCCAAAGAGAAAGTATTGCACTCTCTTGTCATGAATATTTTCTGTATGAAATTTTTTATTTAATGATAATTTAAGATCCTAAATATTACTACCATGCTTGGAAATATCCAAGATGGAAAGCTTCCATGGATGAAGAGATGAATTCTGTTCAAAAGAATGCTACTTGGGAGCTAGTTTCTCTTCCTCCGGGGAGGAAATTAGTTCAATGCAAGTGGGTGTTTCAGAAAATGGTTGATGCTGATGGAAGCACCTGAAAATATAAGGAAAGGATGGTATAAAAATGGTTCTCGTAGGTCCAAGGTGTGGACAATCATGATACCTTTGCACCGGTTGCAAAAATGGACTCCATCCTCCTAGTTTTGGAAATTGCGGCATCCAAGCACTGGAAAGTGCATCATATGGATGTTAAGTATACCTTTATACATGAATATATTCATGAGGAGATATACATGAAAAATCCAAAGGGATACATTTTAGATTCATATTTGGTTTTCAAATTAAAGAAGTCATTATACAGGTTAAAACATGCCCCAAGAGAGTGGTATTCCAAGATGGATGCCTTCCTTCTCTCGCAAAACTTCCAAAGGTGTAAATTAGATCCGAATGAGTATCTACAGAAGTATGATGGTAATTTTATTATCATTTTTTTATATGTTGATGGTATTTTGATTACTGGTCGCACTGTTGCTTCCATTTTAGTCATAAAATCTGCCCTCCATGATGCATTTGAGATGAGCTTTTTGGGGCTCTTGAAGCAATTTATGGGGCTTGAAATTTCCAAAAGGTTTGATGGGATAATGGTCAATCAGTATAAATACATATAAAACTTTTTATTTAATTTTAACATGGCTGAATTTAAGGCTGCTCCATTCCCTTTCCTTTCAGGGATCAACCTTGAAGAAGGAAAAAAAGCACTCCACCCATGGATTGCACAATCTACCGCCAACTGATTGGTAGCTTGCTTTAATTGACACATTATTGGCCTGATATATGTTATGCCATGAATGATGTATCAAAATACATGCAGAAGCCTCATGATATTCATTGGAAGGAATCCAAGAGGATCCTCCAATATATTCAGGGCAGCAGGACCTACGGCATTCACTATGCTGCAGAATCTGAGCTAGAGTTGGTTGGTTACACATATTCATATTGGGCGGGAGATTATATTGATCAGAAGTATACTTATAGATATCTATTCATGTTTGGTGGTGTCCCTATTTTTTGTTCTAGCAAAAAGCAGGCTGCCATTGCATTTTCTTCAGCAGAGGCCGAGTACCGAGGAGCGGTGAGTGCTTGCACCCAAGATGTTTGGTTGCAAGGCATTCTTTCATAGTTTGATTTTGGTAGTGCTTTGTCTAAAGTCCTCTTTTGTGACAATCAAAGTTATATTAAGATCTCCACATATCCAGTTACCAGGTAGAGGACCAATCATGTAGAGATACACATGCACTATATCAGGGAATTGGTGCATGACAAGACCATAATTCTGCAATACTTCCCTAATGATGAGCAGATTGCAGACATATTCACCAAGAGATTTTCAGAGAATAATTTCACTTACCTCCATTCACTATTGGGGGTGAGTTCATCAG
Organism: Pseudotsuga menziesii; assembly: GCA_001517045.1. Classification (NCBI taxonomy): domain Eukaryota; kingdom Viridiplantae; phylum Streptophyta; class Pinopsida; order Pinales; family Pinaceae; genus Pseudotsuga; species Pseudotsuga menziesii. Next base: position 687,097 of record LPNX010272141.1, on the reverse strand, counting down.
GGAGATCAGATTACTTTCCAGTGTTCAGCTTGAGGGGGGTTTTTCCCATTGGGTTTTCCCTCTTTCCTCACTTAGATTTATTTTTGAGCATTGTTTGAGTTCAATTATTATACAGGGTGACCTATGGCATTTGTTTCTAGGGCTCTAACATTTCATGCATTTTATTTTTACTCCTCCCAAGTATAGCTTAAGGGTGGGTGTTGGAGTCATTTACCCAACATGCACACTTATTTGGTCAATTTTGGCTTATTTACCCACAATCCTAAGTTTAATTGACTTACTTGGCATAAGATGAGCACACTATGACATCAAAATGAGCACACCCACACCCTCCTTCAATCAAGGAGGCCAACTAATCCTTCTCTTTCATTTGAGGAGGCTAATTGGGCTTCCTCCTTCAAACAGGGAGAAATTTTGGGGTGATATGAGTGTCATAAATGCACCTAATTGCTAACTGATTGTTGTTTCACCTAACAATCAGTTAAGATGAGTTGTGAAGGTGCCTCCATTCATTATTTGATTATTTTTTGCCAATATTTATGAACTGGAGCTAACACTGATGCCTACAACCACTTATGATGACATGTGTCACTTCAATTAATTCCATCGGAGCTACTTGGAGTTATGTATGTGCTACCTTATTCAGTTGGACATGCAGTTACATGTGATGAGTCACTTTCAGTTAGACTCAGTCATCTATTGCACTCTGATTCAATTAGGACTTAGTGTGAGATTCAGTTATTGATTAGTTCATTGGTTTACTAATTGTGTCGATTGTGGCTTACATTCAATTAAGCTACACCCATTCATTCAATTCAAATGGCCTCCTTGGGAATTAAAATTGTCTTTGCATTCATGCACTCTGCATGACCATTGTATTGTAATATCATTATTTTATTGATTATACAGAGTTGCAACATTCCATTGCATCACCATTATGCCATCTTCATGCGTAATTGTCTAAAATCTCTTATGAGACTGCGTTATAGTCCCTAGATTACTATGACAGATTAATACTCCTATACTNAAAAAAAAAAAAATATTCTAGTTGATGATGTAATGCGACTTCAAATGGAAAGAGATAGATCTAATGAGAATATTGATACAATGAAAAGCACACAATTCATGGAGAAAATAGTATGACTCTAATGAGTAATATTTTTTTTTTTAAATATGGCTATGTATATCATATTTAATGGTGGTATATTTATAAATATAGACTTATATATACTATAAGCTCATATGTTGCATTAAGTAGTAAATTCTAAAAGGAAGGGTCTAGAGAAAGTACATAATCATAACAATAGAGAAGCTCAACTAACCAGATGCAGATTGAATTAATGTGTTTTTCTATAAAATAGATATTTAGGGCACACACCTTGGATGTTAATCATAGCGCATCATCTAAGAACATATAAGTCTTAGCTCTTAAAGGACCATTTTCTTTTCCATGGGTTAAGTTCTCCACTCAACAAGAGAAATAATGTTCAATCTTAAAGAGGTCATGTAGACAACTAGTGGCAGGGCCTTGATTGGGAATTTATCTTGGTTGTATCAAGAATTAAAATAAATTTATGATCATAATATTCTATATATTTCAAGGATTTAATGAAATTCCAATATGGTTGTATTGGTTAGTAGTTTCTCAACCCATTTTTTCAACTTCAACAAATTTTGCCAAGGATTCCCTTTCTCCTTTCTTTGTATTCTTGCTACAAAAGCTAATCAAGTATTATTTTGGTTGAAAGGGGTGGAATTTATAAGGGGGTTCATAAAGGAACAAAGGTATATGTCATCAATTATTTGCTCATTGTGGAAGCTCAGAGTCAAAATAAATATACATATGCGACAACAAGGTTGTGGGACAACATAACATACCTTTAATAGTGAATCATGGTGGAGGTCAATGTCATTTGTGCTTTTTACTCACGCTTTCTAGGAAAGGCTCAAAATTTTTAATTATATCCTACTATTAATTAAAATGGTTATGGTGTGCCCATTGGGATCCTTGAAGAATGCATATATATATATATATATATATATATATAACAATAGAGTAGCATTATAGTAACATTATGTAATGGTTTTAGTAATGTTGTTAAGGATTTCATCTAGATGACTAGGGTTAAATCACCAACATAATAGGTTACCTAAACTTGACTCCAAAGGATGGGTTGCAAATAATGTTGTCTCCTAATTCTAATTAAAGATCGAGCAAATTTAGTTTAAGATTTAAAAGGAAAGAAAGCTTATGCACCTAGTTTATGAAGGTTGGTCCTAGCTTTCTTTAATCCTACAATCTAATTCAAATATTAAACCCAAATAAATGAAAAACAAACACATTACCCTCAAACAGATTGCCTACAAAATAACATTGAAATCCAAATATAACATACACAATCAACAACTAGTTAATTTGAATTAAAATCAAAGAATAAACCAAATCTGAGACAACAAATTGGGAATGGAAAGATGTCCATTTTATACTAAAATAATCGAAGAGTACAATCCATACCATATTCTGCTCGGCTCCTTGTCGAAACTAGATCTCAAGGTCTCTCCTACTTGATTTATCCTTAACTCCTCCCAAATATCAATATGCACAAAAGGTTGAAATTATTTGAAGGCAATAGTCTTAACATAGGAATACAATACCAAATGATGATCAACAATGGATAGGGAAATGGAAAAAAATTATGGGAAAATCCTCCATCATAACCTTGTTAGGGAAAAATATCTCCCAAATTTCCTAACTCTCTTCTTTTTATAATTGATAAAGATAGTTTCCATCGGATAAGAGGAATTTGTAACAAAGGGGGAAGTTACCAAAACCACCCTAACTCCTCCTTTTTCAAATTTTAATATATATTTTCATGTTTTTGGGAGGAAATCACTTGAAAATCATTAGAATAAGGCAATTAAGTTGTAGGAAAATATATAGCAGCAGGAAATTTCATCTTTTTAATTGAAATCACTAGTAATCCAAAGGAAATGAGTGATTAAATCACATAGTGCATGATCTTTGTGAGCGATTTTGCTCTATATAACTTCCAAATAAAAATGGGAAATGGTTGAGGAATAAGTCCAATGATCAAGGCCATATCAACTAGATCCAAATCAATTCTATTCCATCAATAAATATCCTTTTGTGTGATGAATAATCAACATTTTAAAGTGAAGTTTTTTGAATTGTCCTCATGGATGAAGAAGTGTCAATTTGGACTATAACAACTAATTTAATTTTAATTTCAAATTATCTCAAGTTTTGCGTATACATATGTCTTATTAAGTGACTATTGAAATTGTATTATGTAAAATATGAGTGCTTCCTTGATGTATTATCATCTAATCAAGTAGAAATGAAAGGATAATAAAAAAACATGGAAATATATGGAAGCCTAAGGAAAAAAATGCTTTAAGTTGCAAAAAAAAGGATTGGAGGGTATTGAAGTGTAAGGCATATGATTACATTCCTATATATGATTAAAGGTTGATGGTTAACGGATTTTCACAAAAGGTTGTCCAATTTGAAGAAAGTTTTGCATATGTAGATGTGGTGAATACAATTAGATTTGTGTAACTATAACAACTCACTATAAATTAGTCAAGAAAATATAAATAATACTTACAAAACATAAAACATCCATATATTCCCAAATATGTTTTTAATTTACCTCCATTTAATCTTTCATATGATGCACCCAAACTTAGCCTCAATTCTTTATAATTTGGGGTAGTGGAAAGAAGAAAACAATAACGATATACTCAACCCTTTAATTATATAAATATAAGCTCTAATTCTATGAGTAGATATGCTAAGGAGAAGCTCAGGAAGTAGATATTTCTACTAAGATAATTCTTAGAAGCATACATAGGAAAAATAGAGAGAAGAATAGAGATTGAATCACATGAATGAAGAGGTGAATATTGGAGTGTATCCTTCCATTAAATAATGATGAAAAATAGTTTACATAAATAGTACATCCATTATAGGTACAATTGACTTGTATGGGAGACACATAAATCTCAGAAAGATAGACTTATGAAATATGATAAACCCCCATAGGTGGGTAAAGCACTTCCCAAATCAGTCAAGGAACTCATGAATTAGCTAAAGCATAAGTGAGTTGTCAAGTATGATGGAAAAATATGATAATCCTAGAATATGGAGAGAACATAATGGAGGATGGGTTGGAAACAAAAGATAGCAGTTTCCTAGTTGACTAGCTTTACTTTATCCACGGTAAAGCTAGAATAAAGCAGTAAAAGACAAAATTTACTGGAAATCGCAATTTCTAATTCTAGAAGTCAATAAAGTAGACAGGATCAAACAAAAATATGGATTAAAGCACTCCTGGTGTATATATGGAAAGTGTTGACCATGTGGTGTAAGTGGATTCCAACTATCTAGGCTAGTTGGTAGGAAATTATTCAAAATTGATTAAATATTTTATCCTAAGTTATGAAGTGGGTTTAATATATTCCTACACCCCATTTTAAGTATGAATTTATGATGTTTATTTAGGAAATATACTTGTATATAGGTCCCAAATACAAGGATAAGGTCACCCTTTACAATTATTCATGCCTAAAAAATTGAGGAAAGAGGCAAAAACCACATGGGGAAAATCCTCCCTCAAGAAAGGACAAGGCACAAAATTTGAATAACATGTATTCAATAGATATTTATATTCACTTGAATGAACTGCTTCTTGGCAAAATACTTTATGAAGAAATCATGAACTCCTTGATCATGAGCTAGAGTGTAGAATCTGCAAGAAAGAAGTGGAAAGATTCCTAGTATCTCATCATATGATGAAGTAGGAGAATTATATGAATGATTATTAATTAAAAAAAAATTATATGAAAACAAAATATGAAATGGAAAACAGATATGTGCATACTCCTTCCCAAAGAGTACAAAAATTAAGACAATTTGTTACACAATCAGTTCCTTGAATATATGAAAAATTGTGGTGTGAATCACATATCTATATTCTAATATGATGCAACACCTTGATAGATATGATATGAGGCTGAAAATACTCTAATATATCAGAAACATTAGCATATGGAACATCAAATACAAAGGCTTCAGTGACTCCATGAGGATATAGGGCTAGTCTAGGAAAGGTATGAGCAACTGGGGAAAACTGATGAGCATAAAAATATGAATGATGAATGGACTTGAGATATGAACCATAAGTGTTTATAAGAGATCAAAACATTTGTAATATCATTCCAATTATGACTAAGGTCATGGATAACCAGCCAATAAAATATAATCAAGACTTCAAACCATGTAATATAAGTAGCATTACATAAGAGACCAATGAGGAATCAACTAGTGAACTTGGGATTTATATAGTCTTAGGAGTATTAGGAGGTATGGTAGATGGTATAAATGGTGGTAATAATGATGTAATGGAATTTATATCATCCTACAAACATGCTTATAAATCATAATTATAACCATTTGAATTGAGTGAGGAACATTTTCTTAAAGACAAGTCAATATCTAGTGAAGAATCACAATTATTGAGAGATGGATCTAGGAGATTGATAGGTGGATTATAAAATAAAGGATATGATATTTATGATTCTAATATATAATAAAATAAATATATATCAGATGTGTGAGGAAATTTTTAGCACAGGGATTGAACCCAAAGGTTGCGGGAAGGGCTCTCTCCCAGGCAACAGTAGAATCGCTTTAGACTGTGCTTCTGGCCCAACACAGTTAGAGAGGGATCTCTCATTTACTTACCAAATTTTCTCATGTAAGATATTCAATAAAGAACGGCCAGGAAGTCAGATTCCTAGATAGGGAAGGTATGTTTATATAAGGTGTAGGTAGGACGATCAGAGAAGGGGACCATTGGGAAATGGAGTCGATGGTTCGGGTATGGAACATGTTGCAGGAGGTAAAGAATCATAGGAATTAATAGATAGAGGAATGGTAACCGTCCATCTTTCAATCAGGAGATATTTAGTAGGTGATTAGTGGATGAGAGGAAACAGCCCATCATGCAGAGCATCTACAGGATGAATTTTGCGTGAATTTAGAAGTAATTGTTTTAAAATGTTTGAAACAAAGATCCTAGAGCATACAGGATGAATTCTAGCCCTTATACACTACTATTCAAACATGAAAGCAAATAACAAACTGGAATGAAAAACATGATAAACATTCACGTAAGGAAATTACATATTGAAAGAAAAGATGACACAAGAATCTCTTCCATGGAAGATTATCATTCCTCTCCAATTTTATTCACATCATGGAAAGCCAGAAACAAATTACAATGGAGAGCCTCAACCCTTGAAATTTTCCCAACCAACCCCTTAGCTCCCTCTACAGGGAGTATATTTATACTATCTTAGAACTGAGGCTAATCCCTGAATCAAAACCTCAAAACTATTTTCAGTCACAATCAAACACTAATAGTTTTAAAATGTGGTGCTATTGCCACGATTTACAAATATTAATAGACATTATGGAATTGTCGTGCATGGTAATTGGACTGACATCACAAAGTTTTCTTCATTCAGGTAACTTGGTATGAAAATGATTGTTATATCGCTTTCTGGTGGTCTGTTGCTGACTCAGACTGCTCCGAACGTGTATTTCTACTTCCTTTAACTGGACCGCCTTCTTCAAACCATGGTGCTTAAAGGATAACAAGAAAACCCACGCTATGGTGCTTAGCCATTTTCCAGCTTCTCTCTCGTCTGGTAACACTGTTATAGGAGGGGACTGAAAAAAGGGTGGCCATGCATTTGACGATGATAAGCATCTGAAGTGGTTTATCATTCTTATACTGCTCTCTACCCCCGATGAGGAGGGTTCTTTTGCAGGCCACGCAGTTGGGTGTGTGTTTGACCTCCCCCTCACCCTTGGTAAAGTTGTCAATTGAAGATTATAGGGGCGGTGATGAAGGCTTTGGACCTATATCATCCCAAATTGAGTGTTTACTCCAACAACTTAGTCACCGTTTCTTGTTGGGACACTGGAGGCTATGAATACAACTGGAGGTGTCAGAGGAACATCCCTAGGATGTAAAAACCCACGCATAGCGCAGCCAAAGGTAGGGTTTTGTGGAAATAGGTGAATCTCCCTAAGTGCTTAACATCTGTGCCCCGTTGGTTGGCGATTTCCTGGTGTAGATAACCAGGACGACAAAGAAACATAATTTTATGTTTTCCAACCATCAGTACCCCCTGACAAACTATATTCTCAAACCACACAGTCATTGTTGTCTGCAAGATAACTCAAAACTTCACGTAATTCAACCTTTTTGGTCTATCTCTCACTACTTACCCATTTTCATGTTTCAACAACTTCGAAAGGTGACATTATATAGGGTGAGTTGGATCGACCTGGATATGGTTGTACACTTGAATATTGGTCATCATAACAATAGCATGGGTGACACCTGGGTGAGGATATTCCCCTCTCATAGAAAATCCATTCGAACCGTCTCCTCTGATGTTCAGTTATCTTATCGTCCATGGATAATACTTTAAATGCTTTCCTGTGTGGCTGTCCAGCTAGTTTTAGGCATTTGGATCTGACCTTTCTTTCCCTTTCACTTACAGTGATGGGGCATTTGAGTGGATTCAGCTCACTGCATCTCTTTGCTTCATGTATAATCCATATTCGTCACTTCAAAAAACTTGAAATTCGTGCTTCCCTGCTATTTTTCTACGCAACCCACGTGCCATTATTGTGGAGCTGGGAAGGATGGTGACATTGGACACACTCTTTGCTCTAGTCCTATCGCAAATGGAATCGAGGGGAATGATTATTTTTTAGGTCATACATGAGGCTATCCTCTCTATGCCAGGTTCACTGAAAGATTTTGTCCCTATTGGCATTCCTCATGTAGTCCGACAGTATGCCAATCCATGATCATCCTTCATCAGGACCGTTCGATCAGAGCAGACCCTGCCACTTTTTACTAATTGAGATCCCAACTCTGTCCACACTAGTTCAAATTGTGAAATGAACCATGACTGTAGATCTATCCTGGCCTTTTTCGTGACCGTTGATATTTGCAGCTAGTACCACTTTTCACGATTTGGAATCGCGACGTTATCCATGCTAGTTCGGAATCCGAAATCATCTATGGCCGTAGATCTACTCATAGTCTTATCTCTACCATTAGATTCCTACGTCCTTTAATCCATTTCATGATTTGGAAAATTTCTTTCTTTTGTGTACGTTTCCCCAACGAAATCGCCTCAGGCCATCGATCGGGCTTCGTCTTGATCTCGGCCTTTCATTTCTTGTCCCCTTTAACATGCTTCGTGAATACCAAACTTAGATTTTTCCTCACATATTTTGGCTTGTGGAACCATGCTCTATCATCAATCTTCTCCGTTGTGATTCTGGATTGTTGATCTATGATGCCCCTTTATCTCATTTTCGTTGCTACATGTCTTGACCTTTGGAAGGATCTACCACCGTAGATCAAGGTCTCTTCTTCATCTGATGGTCCTAACCAATGGAAATTTTCTATTGGATAACCTGAGGGGTTTTGTATAATTCTTCATTGAACAGGACCCTTTTCAAATTCTTCCAATCCCATAACACGATTGTTGCAAATGGAGTGCTAACAGTTGGCTCCATGAGGGACACTATCCTCCCAGTGAGGTAGCAAAGAACCCTGTAGACCAAATGCCAGATCATTCAAATGCACTTAGTCCTTTTTCGACATCTTCAACATGCTTTGAGATATTCCTGTAACAAATTTATGTTAATTTTCAAACTATGCTCTTAACCATACTCTGAAACTAAGAACAGTTGACTACAAACATGTACTTATAACTGAAAATGAAAACAAACTAAATAGTACTAAAGGAAATGATCAATAGAACTCAAGCTTATTTGTACCTACCTACTCTACCTAATTGAGCACACATTCCTAATCAAGTGAACTCTGACTACCAATGAAGCCAATCAAGCAACTTATCCAATAATTTTGTTTCATTTTCATGCTTGATGAAGAATAGAGACTCAGATGTATAATGAAGAAGGATATAACAAATAAATTGATCTGTGACAGCAAAGATATAGCCAGTCATTACCATTACCCAGCCTTTCCATGTGCTCTGCTATGGGGTCATAGAAAGCACAGAAACATCCAGCATATTCTGTTGTCTGTTTATCATGGGAAAGTTATCCAAGACGCCCTTTCTCTGGTGAGTTGTCAAGATCATATTTAAAATATTTTTGTAAGGGACTTCCATGACTGTTTTCAAATGAAATATCCACCCTTTTGTTCAAAAATTCTGAAGCTAGAACCTCACCTTCCTTATATGCCTCAGCATGGAGATCATCTTTTTCTTCAACAAAATCGAGCAAGCACCATCCCTATTTATGGCTTGATATTCCTGAAGGAGGAAAGTTAAAAAATGCATTTATTTGAGGATCATTACCTCCTTCTTTATGACCCAATGCCTCATCAAAAACTCCTGATGTATATATAACCTGAGAGGGACAACATGATTGTTCCTCTTTATCTTCTTTTGTTCCAAACAAGCCTATGGAATGCACCATATCCTCTAACTTCTGTCTCCGCTTAGAGGATTTAAGTATGTTACTTAGTAATTCAAATGAGGAATAACACAAGGGCAGGATGTCACCTTCAACACACTTATTATCCTTTCCTATCTCAGCCCTCTGACCTCGGATTGCAGCTTGATTTTCTCCATTAGCAGACCTTGGTTCCATAGATGGCTCTTTGGATATAACCTTTAGGTACTCCTCCTCATACTCATCGCGAACGGGTATACCGAAATCCATTTTAAAAAACATCATTAATGGATTTGGTGCTAAGAAGATTGCAACCTTCAGAAAACAAGCTGACAAAACCATCTACTTCTTTATCAGTTTGCTCATTTTCCTGTATAGTAGGCGAAAGCTTTAGCTGAACAGGGACTATCCCCTTTCGTTTATGTGTCCCAACTAATTTTAATGTATCTTTTATTTCACCACCATTGTCTTGACCTGACACTTTGTCATACATATTAAGGTTTTATTCAACCTCCAAACAATCAATAAACATGTGTTGCAGAGTGGTTGATTTTCTTTCCAAAAAAGTAATGACAGTTCAGGAAAAAATGGTAGCTGCATAATAGATTTTGGCAGCATTCTCAAGAGGTTGAACTTCCTTGGGCGTGTTATAATAAAATATTGCAAATATTCTGTTAAAACTAGACATAGCCTCACCCTCATGCCTCTTCAGGGAATAAAAGTCTGAAAGTATTTGATCCAGTGGCCTCCTCCTATCCCAAAATTTCAAAAAGGCGCAAGAAAACTCTTCCCAGGTACTGATGGATTTAGGTTGCAAGTGTTTCAACCATTCTTTAGCATCTCCTTGCAAGGACTGGGAAAATGCCCTCATGCAAACATCATCATGTTCTATTTCAAAAAGGTCAAAGAAATGTTCAAAAGCTTGTAAATGTTTCTCAGCAGTGAGGTCTTTGGATTCTCCATCAAATTTGGGGAGGTACTTGTAATGCTTCACAGGAAAATCATGTAGGATAGGAGGAAAGTGTAGTGGCTTGTATCGGCTTGGAATATTGGAGAGACCAGGTTAGGTGAAATGGATATGTTATCAACTGTGGCTTCATGAGGTTCACAGGGGTGACCTTTAATGTCATGAGCATTGGGTGAAATATCTTGGTCAAAATCAAATGTAGACGATGATGCAAGGCTTTCAATTCGTAAAGAAGGATATACATGAATATATTCATAGCTCTGTTCCGAATGAAATGAACCATGGAAGGCTGTTTGATAAATTTAGGAAAGGATAAGAACAAACTTACAAGGCAAGACAAGGAATCTTGGAATAAACAAAAAATTGAGTATCTTACCCTTTCACCATGCATTTTTAGGCCTTACAACAAGCTCATTTTCCCAGCAGAGTCCGCCAGTTCTTTTTGGGTCATATCACCAATGGATTCGCTGAAGTCTGAATCCTTTGAGAGTGGGGTCGCCAGGTGAAAAGTGCACAACCTTCTTTATCTTTGATCGTTGTTCACCATCAACAACCAAATCTGAAACTATGTTATTCATACCCAGGGATGATCTACAATCTCATCCTGGACAACTGCACCAGTTCGTTAGCATCGATATTGAACCCAGAGGTTGCAGGAAGGGATCTCTCCCATGAAACAACATAATTTCTTTAGACTGTGCTTCTATCCTAGCACAATTAGAGAGGGATCTCTTGTTTGCTTACCAAATTTTCTCATGCAAGATATTCAATTGAGAATGGTTAGGAGGTCAGATTCCCGAATAGGGAAGGTATGTTGATATAAGGCATAGGTGGGACGATCAGAGAGGGGGACCATTGGGAAATGGAGTCAACAATATGGGTATGGAATTTGTTGTAGTAGGTAAAGAATCGTAGGAATTAACAGACAGAGGCAAGGTAACTGTCCATCTTTCAATCAGGAGATATTTAGCAAGTGATTAGTGGATGAGAGGAAACAACCCATCATGAAAAGAATCTATAGGATGAATTCTGCGTCACTTTAAAAGAAATTATTTTAAAATGTTTGAAACAAATATCCTAGAGCATATAGGATGAATTCTAACCCTTATACACTATTGTTCAAACATGAAAGCAAATAACAAGTTGGAATGAAAAATAGGATAAACATTCACGTAAGGAAATTACATATTGAAAGAAAAGATGATGGAGGAATCTCTGCCATGGAAGATTATCATTCCTATGCAATTCTATTCACATCATAGAAAGCCAAAAACAAATTACAATGGAGAGCCTCGGTGCTTGAAAGTTTCCCAACCAACCCCTTATCTCCCTCTAGAGGGAGTGTATATATATATATATATATCTTAGACCTAAGGCTAATCCTCGAAACAAAACCTAAAAACTGTTTTTAGTCACAATTATACACTAACCATTTTAGAATGTTGTGCTATTGCCACGATTTACAAATATTAACAAACATTATGGAATTTCAGCGCATGGTAATTGGATTGAAAACACACAGTTTTCTTCATTCAGGTTACTTGGTATGGAAATGATCATTATATCTCTTAATAGTGGTCTGTTGTTGACTCAGACTGCTCCTGACATGTCTTGCTGCTTCCTTTGACCGACTTGACTTCTTCAAACTATGGTGCTCAAAGGCTGACAAGAAAACCTATGCTCCAATGCTCAGCCATTTTCCAGCTCCTCTCTCATATGGTAACACTGTTATAGGAGGGGATTGGAAAAAGGGTGGCTGTGCATTTGACGTTGATAAGCCTCCATAGTGGCTTATAATTCTTGTACTACTCTCTTCCCCCGATGAGGAGGGTTCTTTTGCAGGACATGCAGCTAGGTGTGTGTTTGAACTCCCCCTCGCCCTTGGTAAAGTTGTCAAGTGGAGATTATAGGGGCGATGATGAAGGCTTTGGACCTATACCGTCCCAGCTTGAGCATATTCTCCAACAGCTCAGTCACCATTATGTAATGGGATGCTGGAGGCCGTGACTGTAGCTGGAGGTGTCGGAGGGACATCCCTGGGATGTAAAAACCCATGCACAGTGCAGTTGAAGGTAGGGCTATGTGGAAATCGGTGAGTCTCCCTAAGTTCTTAATATCTGTGCCCCGGTGGTTGGTGATTTCTTGGTCTAGATAACCAGGATGATGAAGAAACATAATTTTATGTTTGCCAATCATCAATACCCCCTGAAAAACTAGCTTCTCAAACCACACAATCATTGTTGTATGCAAGATAACTCAAAACTTCATGTAATTCAACCTTTCTGGTCTATCTCTCACTGTTTACCCATTTTCATGTTTCAATAGCTTTAGAAGGTGGTGTTATATAGGGCAAGTTAGATCGACCTGGAGATGGTTGTACACTTGAATACTGGTCATCATAACAATAGCATGGGTGACACCTCAGCGGGGATCTTCCCCTCTTGCAGAAAATTCATTTGAGTCGTCTCCTCTGATGTTCAATTATATTATTAGACATGGATAAGAATTTAAGCGCTTTCTCGTGTGGTTGTCCAGCTGGTTTAAGGCATTTGGATCTGACCTTTCTTGCCCTTTCTCTTACATTGATGGGTCATTTGAATAGATTTAGCTCACTGTGTCTGTTTGCTTCGTGTAGAATCCAGATTCGTCACTTCAAAAAACCTGAACTTCCTGCTTCCCTGCTGTTTTTCTACGCAACCCACATGCCAGGCCTGTGGAGTCGGGAAGGCTGGTGACATTGGACACGCTCTTTTCCCCAGGCCTATCGCAAATGACGTCGAGGGGCATGATTATTTGTAAGCTCATACATGAGGCTATCCTCTTTATGCCAAGTTCATTGGGAGATTCTATCCCTGCTGGCATTCCTCATGTAGTCTGGCAGTCCGCCAATCCATGATCATCCTTCATCGGGACTATCTGATCAGAGAGGATCCTACTACTTTTCATGAATTGATATCATAACTCCGTCCACAGTAGTTCAAATCATGAAATGAGCCATGACCATAGATCTATCCCCACCTTTGTCGTTACTATTGATCTTTATAGCCAGTACAACTTTTCACGATTTGGAATCGCGACGTTATCCATGCTATTTCGGTACATGAAATCATCTATGGTCGTAGATATTCTCATACTCTTATCTCCACCATTAGATGCCTCCATCCTTTAATCCATTTCATGATTCTGAAAAGTTCCTTCTTTCGTGCACGTTTCCCCAATGAAATCGCCTCAGGTCGTTGATCGGGCGTCACCTTGATCTCGGCCTTTCATTGCTTGTCCCCTTTAACAGGCTTCGCAAATACCAAAATTATATATTTTCTTGCATATTTCAGCCTATGAAACCAAACTCTATCGTCGATCTTATTCGTTGAGATTCTAGATCCTTGATCTACGATGCCCCTTTATCTTATTTTCACTACTGCATGTCTTGACCTTTGGAAGGATCTACCATCATAGATGAAGGTCTCTTCTTCATCTAAAGGTCCTAACCGATGGAAACTTTCAATTAGATAACCTGAGGGGTGTTTGTATAATTCTTCATTGAACATGACCCTTTTCGAATTCTTCCAATCCCATAACTCAACTATTGCAAATAGAGTGCTAACATAAATATTTTACTTTGTCACTGAAGGCATAGTTTATATCACCTTGGAACTACACCTATGACAGTGTTTTGAGAAATTAGTTGTTGGACACAATCGCCACACTGAGGGGGGGGTGAATCACTGTGTGAGATATTTGAAAAATTTTACCTTATTTTAGTCAATCAGACCATATAAATCATTATGTCATCAATTACATAATTAAATGAATCAATCATGATTCATAAGCATAAACATCACATCAAAAGAGATGAGAATATATGTAATTTTGATCTTTATTTATTATAAATGGAAGACAACAATCTTCTCAATTACAATAAGCACCAAATGATGAAAAGAGAACCAACTCTCATAACAAGACCCAGCCTGGTTTTATTAGCTCAAACTAAGAAGGGTTTGAGGATTCCAATCCTCAAAATCAAGATTCTTCTTGCAAGAAACCATATGGCTCTGCTACAAAACCAACCTATGCTCTGCACATCAATATTTCATCATCACTGTGCTTTTCAATCTGATCATCACTGATTCTCATCACTGCTTCTCACCACTACTAATCATCTCTACTGCTCATCTCTCCTGATCATCACTGCTACTCATCGTAGATGCTTATGACTGCTGCTCATCACTACTTCTCATCTCTACTACTCATCTCTACTACTCAACACTACTGCTCATCACTGCTGGTCATATCTACTGCTACTCATCTGCTAAGCCATCACTATATACTGATAAGTCATTTAACTGCCATACACTGCTCATGTACATCATTGTACACCTCATCACACACAATTACTGAACAAGTAATTATACTCTTCTTTCACTCACCATAGTGGCATGCATCGTCGGGCATAATCATCATAGGTATGCATCATCATCATAGGGTATGCATCCTCATCATCAAATATGCATCATCATCATCTGATTTTGCACCGTGTATGCATCATCAAGATCAAGTATATATCATAGTGCATAGGAGAGAATCATCACACTATGGCATGCATGTACATCATATTGTATAGGAGTGCATCAACATCATAGAGTGTACATCATTATCACATGCATTATAATCATAAAGTGTATCATATCATAGTATAAAGTTATGCAACATCATCATCATAGCTTCCATAATAGATTCAATGAATTCAAATATATATACCAATATATAGGCTCACATACTAAGATCAAATATGAACTCTATCGATGAGAGACATGTGCCATCACAATAGAAACCCAGAAGCATGAACCGTACCTTTTCAAAGATAAAAAATATGGAGAAATAGTAGGAAAACCAAAATAAAATCTATAGCATGTCATCACATAGACCTGTTGTGCACCTGCTCAACAGCCTTCTAAAATCATTATTGCATCAAACAAAATCCCATTTTGTTTGATGAAATGTCTTAAGTTTAGAAGGGATAAACTTAGCTACTGAATGGTGGATTTTTCTCTAGCTACTGATTTATTGAAATACTGCATCCCAATTGAACAAATTTCATGAGCAACCTTAGAACAATGAAGTCAATGCTTTTGAGTTATGGGTTGGTTGATATTATCCCTAGGAGAATTGATCAGAATTTGCGGTTATAATGTAAACTTACTAGTCCATGCTTTAACAAACATTGTAGTGGGTATGTTCTATTACAGGCTTAAGAATATGTTATGATATCATGTTCATAACCTTCGTCTAGCAACAATGCAATGGTGGTTAACGTTGGTCGATTGAACATAAATGTATTACTCTTGGGTTTATCCTAATGTTTGTCGAGCTATGAATCGGGTAAGTCAGATGAATTGATTGCCAAAGGTATCATTGGGATTATGTTGTCGTTCGCCACCTTTGAGATAGAACTGAATGCACGATGCGTGAAATCTCTGGCACGAGTCACGCTCCTGGGAAATTTAGAGTGCAATGATGTCGCTCGTACCTCTCTTCCCTCCACGTTTCAGTCTCTGTATGTAAGCTTGGTCGTGGCGGTTGGTTATTGGAATGTCTGTCATGCGTACAACTCATACACCCTGGTCATTTAAGTTGGAAGAGATTATGATAGAATCGGGTTTTAACACTTCGGCCGTTGTTATTGCTCGCCATTTCGAACTATGATGGCTCCCACTGTGTTGAGCTTACAGGGGTTTCACCTGCGTCCAAATCTAGTTTTTTCCCTGTATTATTTACAGTTGCCAGGTTTTGGGTCTAAGTGCTCTCGGTCCGCGTCTCTGTCACTAATTCTCTGGTGGCAGGTTTGCTGTGCGCATTGTCTCGCCCGCAAGTTGACAGGGATGGCCCCTGTTGTTCGAGTCGAGCCTCACGAATTAACCTTGTTGGAGTCAAATTCCGACCTGTTGCACAAGGTCAAAGAGGCAGGATGGTTGCATTTCCTGCGGAAGTTTTCCGATTCAAACCCGGAAGTTACCCGGGTTTTCGCCATGTCGTTGATGAACTATCAGGTCGAGGTAGGAGATCTGTGTTTCAGGGTGGATGAAAGGTCTGTCGCCCATGCGACTGGTCTGCCTTTGACAGGACAGAGATGGTTTAAGTATCAAAAAATGGAAATCACAGAGTGGTGCAGCTTGCTGAAAAACCCAACACAGGAGGTCTCGTTTCGCGCCGGTGTCGCACGTAAGTATTTTCGTAAGGAATGAAGACCCGTTCTCGATTTAATTCATAGATATCTTACTTGTGAGGGTCGAATGTCATCGGCTTATGTGTATCACCTTCGTTTAATGGCAGCTTTTATAGGGTTTCAAATTAATCTTCCCTATTACCTCTTGCACAGCTTGTTTAAGATGTCAAATGCTATCAGGAAAGGGCCGAAGCATTTAAGCCATAGTTTATTCCACCATGGTCTGGTTCGCATTTTAGTTGAAAGTGAATTGGTAAAATTGGGTCGGTCTTGGGAACAATTTGTAGAAGTTAATGGCTTTTCGAAATTTTGCCATTGTATGTTTGGTAACCCTGCCGACTATGGTAAGCATAGGGTTTTGGGTTCGGCTTCGTCGAATCAACCTACACCAGACCCTGGTCCTAAGAATGTGGAACCCTCTCGAGTACCTGTGGTTAATCCAGATAATGTTAGTCCTGCGCCTTTACGTCCTACTCATAGTAAAGAAGGTTCAGGTTTGTCATCTGTCACGCCATCAAGCGCTGGTGACAAAGTTGGTAGTCGTCGAGGAAGTGTGCCTAAGCCTAAGCCGAGTAGGAGATTGACCCGAAGCATGGCTAGAGCCAAAACTGTGAAAAGGTCTGAGAATGATAAGACTCCTGTTGAGATAGTGGTAATCGACGATGAGGAGATTACACTGTCTGCCCATGAAAATGATAACATTATCTATCATGATTTAAGGACCGATTCGGTCGAGCCAAGTCACCCGGTGACTGTTCAAGAAAATTCTGAGATCCCCTCTGTTTCGATCGAGTCCCAGCTAGCCCAGCCTGAAGTTGATATTACGCCTGAGTCTAAAAGTCCACCAGTCATGGATAAGGAAATCTCAGAGGCTCGTGTTGATTGCGTGACTGATGCAGTCATGAATGAAAAGTCGGTCAAAGCGACTTCGGCTGTTTTACATGAAATCGGGGAAACCATTCACCCCATGTTTGTAAATTGTCTACTAGATAGAGTCCGTGTAATGGAGAAAAAAATAAGTGAAATATCTGCCAGTAGAGATTTGTTAAAAATTGATAATCAGGGTTTGAAAGAAAAGATAGACGCCAGTGACAAGCATCTGTTACGATTAAAAAACCATAAGAACAAGCTTATAAGGCGTGTCCTTAAACTACAGGACCAAAATGAAAGAAATGAAGAAAAGCTACGCGAGCTTAACGCTCAAATTGCTCTAATGCAGTTTAAGGCACCTTCGCCCAGTCACTCCAGTGGAGTAAACATCCAGGTTTTCCATGCCCCAGTTAATATATAGTGGTTGATGACATGTTGTTCTATTGCTGAATTTCAGGTAATTTGTTCTGTCAAGATCATTGGTTTATGATTCGGTTCCATATATTTTTATAATATTCTGAGTATCTTTCTTGTTTATCGCAGATATTAACGAGGAGATATATTCCCCTGATTTTGAGGATATCAGTATGTGTATGATCCCTGCATTTCTGGAAGCGAATCGAGGATTGGAGAATTGGTCTAACAGGTTCTCATGTTTTGTTTCATGATCCTATATAATAGGTGAACGATTATGTGTTAAAAGAAACACGACAGGTTTCACTTGTCGTTTTCTTTTAACGATTAGTTAGGGATCGTGAAGATCTATTTTTGAATCTTAAGCATGCTATTATGGGAAAAGGAAATGTATTTAATAGACTGATAGGCAACGTAGAGGAGGGGGGAGGATACTATTGGGAACGCAAATACTGAACTGCTAGTTCTTACTGGTTGGGATGCTTGGCGGTTTGCTGCCAGTCGTCATGATGTTTTGGACTGGTGATGTTGGATTCACGTTTATTAAGTTTTAAAACTTGTTTGCGTTTAAGACATCTTTCAGTTGCTGGTATTTGTGTTTCTTATGTTTCTATTTTCGTTATAATTCGTTTTTTATCAATTATGCGAAGATAATCTGTTAAGTATTCACTGCCTTGTTTTTCAGCTATATTGGTATAACATATCCTGCATTCAATAATTTATATTATTGGTACATGGTAGTTGATGGTGCGTGTATTAATGTGAAGCCTTTAAATTCCTTTAATATTCTGCAAATATTATCATACATTGCATTTACCAGTATTTGTTGAGATTCAGATTTAGTTAAATCGTGCTTCCGATCGGGATAGGTGTTAGATTAGAACTTAGAATTTATTTAATTCTCGCTTCTCGCATGATATTAAAATTGTTAGTCTGATTACATACTTTAATTAAAAAACATCTTTAATTTATTCCTTTATGTAATTACTGTGTATTTGTGTATATCATTAATAGTAATTGTAATATATAACTTTTGTTTATGAATTGTGCTGTATATATATAACAAAAAATTGTTTATAGTAATCTCACATAACAGTAGTTTAAATCCGAGTCTTTGTGATCATAAGATTAACACCCACTAATCAGTAGCACTAATTAGTCTCTTAGGATCTCAGGCCAACAGAGCCTCTAAACCTGTTGGGAACGACTACTTGAAACAGCTTGGAACCTGTCCTAAGGATCCCGGACTGGGTCGTTTTCCCCCGTTGCGGGCATAATCAAATACGCCCGTCAACAAGACCTTACAACAAGATTTCCAACAAGCCAAGAATTTTGTAATTTCGATTCCGTATGAGAAATTTATTCCAATTTTAGTGAAGATGCCCAAAAAATTCTTTGTAAAAATGAACTGCCCTTCTGCTACTGCAAAAAAAACTCAAACCGATCTCCACTGAGTTTACTTATCTACCTACATCATTGACTATTTTTTGGATTTTTTTATATACACATTAAAGTGGACATGTTTCATGTTGGCCGACTTGTCTTCAAAGGTAAGAGTGGTAAGAATTTTAATTTTTAATTAAAAATTGTATTTTGAATTTTGAATTTGACTTTTAATTGTCACGCAAACTTCTTACCACTTCAATGGTCAAACCTTACCAAATAATTGAATGTATTTTATTTTCCATATAATAGGGTGTCCACCACATAAGCCATATGTATGACTAAGAATTTAACTAGCCATAAGGGATTTATTAATGATCCCACCATCAAGGTACCATGCCACCACCCATATTCACAAGGGGTGCCATTTAAGCTACTAGGGATTCCATTCAACACCACCTTCACCCCACCATCAACCAGTGTATCAAACTAAAGTGTCCAAGTGCTATCATGCCATCCTATGTGGGTGAAAAGTCTTCTTATGTACTCAGGACTGTTTTCAAGAAATCATGACCACATCATCATGCCATCTAACCATGCCAATTGCAAGTAGTGGGCTCCATCATCTTTGCAAGGGAATCAAGGTCTTCATAATGGGTTCCAAGTATTCATAGGCTTCTTAATTATACCAAGGACATGTTAATGGGTTCCATATCTTATCAAGGACCATAAAAGGTCTTCATCCTCAAACAATAGATCCATGACCCAAAAAGGGTTGCAAGATCATTACACCATCAAGTGTGGGTCCAAGGACTCCTTCCATGAAGGAAGAGGCTTCTTTGACATTCCAAGGGGCTTCATGGGATTCTCCAACCACCTCAACCGTACCAGGAGAATTCAAAGTTTCAAGATCCATCATGACATCACCTGTGGGGTTGCTATTCTTTCTCCTTGGGTACCATGACATCATCAGAGCATGGATGACCACATAATGGATAATTAATGCTTCTATGGATTCTCCATCATCCATAAAGGATTCTGTTATCTCCCAAAATAATTTATTTTTCATCTAAAGAATTTAATTCATGCAATGAGGGATATGAATGTCACTAACAGTTTGAAAGCCTCTGTTGTTGATAAAAATTTCACAATGTTGTAGCTTCGGTGGCTTGGGTGAGGATCAGAACATCTCATTAGCCAACGAAATATGGAAGATAAATAACAGGTGGAAAACCCCTTCTGAGATTAGGCGTATTGCTAAACCTTTTACTGCCATCGGAACATTTTTAAACAGTGATCGGAGGTGTAGTCCTCTATTTCACCAACGTTTCGGATTTTTAGTTCACTATGGCGCCGCCACTGCAGAGAATATAGTGATTGAAAGTTCTGATGGATAGTGGTTTAAAGTGCCAATGATTAGTGGTTTGGGGTTTCGATCACCAACGCTGATAAGATTAGTCGTTGAAACCTTTGACACTGCGGCAGCATTCATCTTTGAGGTTCTGAGGCCGCAACGGCAGGAAACAAACTGACTACAGGTTCTGTGACAACAGAAAATCGTCGATGATCAGAGGAACTAAGGAAAATGGATCGACGAGATAGTCCACTAAGGAGCTGCAATGGTGGGAGGTAGACTGACTAAGGCTTCTGGTCAATCAATATAAAATCATCGACGATCGAAAGGACTAAGGGGTACAGATCGGAGAGATAGTCCACTAAGGAGCCTCAATGGTAGGACGCAGACTGATAAGGCATCAGAGCTTGAAAACATAAACCATCAGCAAGATAGTTCACTAAGGAGTCGAAATGGTGGGAAACAGACTAACTACGGGTTTCGAGACAATACAGACTCATGTGCGATTGGAAGAACTAAGAGCTACATATCGGCGAGGTAAAGCTAAGTAGCTTCGCAGTGTCGATGAGGCGACGGACAAGGCTTCTGATCAATCACAAAAATCATTTCGAATAATAGTTATGCACATCGATGAATAACAATACTTTCCATCGGTGGTGTAGAGGACTAATTCCCTGATTCCTTTGACAAACTACTTCCAAAAGTGATAAAACTAGTTCGGTCCACCTCTGAAATAGCAGCAGTGCTCCATTCTAGGGCATCGATGTGCTAGAAGACAGAGCTTTTGATTAGCGACCGTGGCGGTAAGGTAGAAAATATGGCGGATTAAACAAGAAAGGTCACTTCAGTTAAACACCGAGACACTGGCTGTTGGCAACAATTTCACAGTGAACCAGTAGTGGTGATTATCAGTGACTACTTCAGTTATTAAAAATTCGCTCAGTGAAATAGATCTTCACAATAGATAGACAAATATTTAGCAAGGGTTTGAAGCCCTAATCAGAAAAAACTATCACTTCTGAGTATTTTTTGTATAAACAGATCAGCTTTTCAGGATCTGTCATTTTTGTAGAAGGCTATAAAGCCCATGATTGATTTTATAATAATGGTTCAACTTCAGGGATTTATGAGCCAACAATGCTTTCAAGATTCTCATTTTAATTCTTCAAGATATAAGCTCTTTTGTTGTGATCTATTTAGTCATCATCTCTTTCTTTACTGTATTTATGCTTGAATGTGCATTTAGGTCATTTTCAGATTTATTAAGGAGCCGATAGCTGTCATCCTATTGGTTTATTAGTGATATTTGATTTATAAATACCATCCTTATCAAGACTTAGCCATTTATATGCATGTGTTATGTGTGTAAGTTTGCTAGCCTGGTGAGTTCTCCATCCCTGCACCTTATTGTCGAACTTCTGAGCAAATTGCAACTAAAAGCCTTGTAAATGAGTGAGGTTTATGCATGCCTTGAGAGTGGAAAGGTTACATAGGTATACTAACTTAAACCATATCATAAAACCCTAAAAATACATTGTAATTTACCAGGAATCCTCAAGCTACAACCTAGAGGAGTTTCATGGAGTGATAACAAAGTGGCACCGTTGTCGGGGAGAGGATATTGAAGCTCAGCTTCCCTGGGAGATGACATAGATCCAGGCTTTGATGATAGACAAGGATTGGACATTATTATAGTTGTAATCATCTATTTGGAAACTCCATTGATATAAGGTGGCTTCAAGAAGACCAAGTACCAAAGCAAACCCAAAGGGGCCACTAGCAACACCCGTTTCAGATCCAGAAGAAATCTTGAGGAAAGCTAGGGCTTTACTAAGAGAGACTAGAAATGCTACACAAAAAACTACATCAGGTATTTCAAGAAATATTTCTACTGTTATTTCTTCTGCTGAAACTCTTAATTCCCAGAAATTTTTAGATACATCAGAAAAATATAGGGGTTGGGCATCTTCAAGCACTGCTGCTTGTGAAGATCCAATCCCTGGTGACTCCACTGGGATAAGTATACCACCGCCTTCTCAGCAAATATCCTCATCAGTGCTGCCTTCCACATCCCTATCCATACCCATTTCCAATATGGCTACCCCTCAATTGACCAAGATGGAAAGGATCCTGGTAGCCAGGTATGCACCCCTAATTTTTCCAAATCCTCTCATAGCCATGCCTACTGAGGATTACCTCAAGTATATGCCTAATTTTACACGAGAAGGATATTTCACCGCTGAAGAACATCTAGAGGCTTTTTATAGCTATGCTGAAAATATAAATATAGAACAAGAAGATGTATGGACCAGAGTTTTGGTACAAATCCTAGATGGCCAGGCTAGGAAGTGGTTTAAGGAACTACCTACTGGGTCAATGGCAGGCATAGAGGCCCTAGATGATGTTTTCCTAAAGCATTGGGGGCAGAGGAGAGACCACCTCTACTATATCATATAATTCAACAACCTAAAAAGAGAAAATGGGGATTCTGTCTCAAACTTTACCAAGATATTCAACAACATGTACAACAAGATCCCCACTGATATTAATCCCACTGGTACCCCAAATATGATAACCTATGCAAATTCCTTTGACTCTAACTTATGCTTACTTCTCAAAGAAAGGAGGTATACCTCCTTATCACTTATGCAAGATGCTGCCCTAGAGGTAGAGTCAAAAATTCTGGCATCTCATAAGATCAAAGGGAAGGTAGATAGGAGAAAGCAGCCAGCAGACTATAGTGGGGCTTTTGCATCAGAAAACAAGATTGAAAAAATGACCAAACTTTTAGATAACCTGACTACTAAAATGTCTAAATTGAAGAACCAAGGACATCTGCCGGTGAGGGGTAAGGGGCCAAGTGACTTTGCTCCTTGAAACCCAAATTTTGTTCCTTATAGAAGAGGAAACCCCCTTATCCAGATTCTCAGAAGGGAGATAAATCAAGAAGAAGACTAGAGGATAAGAGCTCCATTTCAAAATGTTGTATTAGAAGAAGAGCTAAGGTTCATTGAAGAAGAAGGAGAAGTTGAAGACAATATCCACTACATGGAGGATGAGGTGGACTATTCTTTTTTGACACAGGTAGAATATGAAGAAGCCTTGATTGATGAGTAGATCACTGAAGAGGTTGTCTATCAGGTTGATGGTCAGGGAGGTTTCCAATTGAGGTCTAGGTTGGTTGCTCCCCTCAAGAATAATGCTGTACGTGTCAAGTAGCCTGCTACGCCTGCTAGAAAGGTTGTTGTTTTACCAAAGAAAGTGGTTGTTCGATCCAAAGAATTGCATAAACCAGCACCTTCAGCCACACCTGATCAAGCCCAACTCAAACCTATAGCTCATGAGATAAGGTTTCCAGATAGGTTGCATTATTCCTTCAACCTTGAGTCTGAAATACAAAAATTTAAAATCTCTTTCCCTTTAATTGAGTTGATGAAGAATGATGCATTTAAAACCTCCATTCTGAATTCCCTTCAGCCCAAGGTGCACATTAACACTCATTTTGTGAGCCTGCAAGATGACAAGCCTATTGTAACCTTGGGCCCCCTGATCGAAGACCTAAAGGACTCCTACCCACCATTCTATATATCCTTGAACATCCATGATAAAATCCTCCATAACTGTCTGCTGGATTCAGGAGCCTCTCATAACCTAATGCCAAAGGCTGTGATGGATGAGATTGGCCTCAGCATCACTAAGCCCTACCATGGTTTATTTTCTTTTGACTCCAGGAAGTTCAAGTGCTTGGGCCTCATCAAAGACCTCGCTATAAACTTAACTCAACTACCTTCGAAAAGTGTAATGATGGACATTGTAGTAGTTGATATTCCTCCAAAATTCAGCCTCTTGTTGCCCTGACCATGGAGCAAAAGATTAGGTGGCACCCTTCATATGGATCTCATGTATGCCACCATTCCCATGTTTGGAGGGGAGACTAAGAGGCTGTATAGGGAAAATCAGCTAGCATACATTATAAGAAAGGAGAGCCACTCAGTAAATCACCCCATCTACGCGGTGGACACCGATTTTGGGTCTTGCATTTTGCAAATAGACAATAAGAAGAAGACATCAGTTCAAATCACTGAGCCCACCTGTCCGCAGCCCGAAGAAGTCACAACAGTGATTTGGAACATGTATTTCGATGGGGCTAGCGTTCAAAACTCAGCAGGCGTGGGTGTAGTCTTGATCTCCCCATCTAAGGAAAACATTCACATGTCTTATAAGCTCGATTTCAAAACCACGAACAACGTAGCAGAATATGAAGACTTTCTGCTAGGTGTTAAAGCAGCCAAGGATATGGGGATCATGTGCGTGAATATTTTTGGGGACACAGACCTCATCGTATAGTAGGTCAACAACACTTTTCAGACAAAAAATATCAGATTGAAGGCTTATAGGGACGAGGTATGGAAACTCAGAGACTCTTTTATGTTTTTTGAACTATCATATATTCCTAGGGATTTGAATCACCTGGATGATTCCCTGGCCATCTCTGGAAGTCTATTTATTCCTCCTTTACCCCCTAGGCTCGACTATGATGTTCAGGTCAAGTACAGACCCTCTCTACTAGACAATGTAAAATTTTGGAGGGTGTTTGAAAATGATGGGGAGTAAATTCCTTTAGTTAGTAGATGAATTCTCTGACATACACATAGAACAGGAAAACCTTAACATGGAGGAATCCAAACAGCTCAAGTTAAAATATAAAGTGACTGAGCAGAATATTGTCCAATTGCCCAGCAACTACATACCTCGAGGCCTAGTACCGCTGGAAGAACTGTTTGATCACAATGATATCCCTCTCAAGCCGGCCAAAAAGGAGCTAGATCCTCCTATCCAAGAGCAAAACATAGGCAACAAAAGCCATCCAAAATTGATAAATCTATCCACTGGGCTGACTGCTGAACAAAAGTCTGAATTTTGCAGCTTGATAAAAGAGTTTGCTGATGTCTTTGCATGGGATTATAGTGACCTAGAAACATATGACACCAACATCATCCAGCACAGGATTCCTTTGGAGAAGGACACCATTCCTTTCAAACAGAAGCTAAGACCCATCATCCCTCTTCTATTACCAGTGACTGAGAAGGAGATCCACAAAATCCTCAAAGCCAAGATCATAATCCCCCTCAGGTATTTCAAGTGGATTGCAAATCTAGTAGTGGTAAGAAAGAAAAATGGAGAAATCAGGTTGTGTGTGGATTTTAGAAACCTAAACAAGTGTTCCAAAAAGACAACTATCCACTGCCCAAGATGGAACATCTGCTGCATAAAGTCTCGGGGGCTAGGGTCATGTCCTTCCTTGATGGCTTCTCTGGATACAACCAAGTTGTTGTGCACCCAAATGAACAAGATAAGACTGCCTTTACCACCCCCTAGGGCACCTTCATGTATGCTAAAATGAAATTTGGGCTAATGAATTCTAGGGATACTTTTTAGAGAGCTATGGACCTACCTTTTCTAGGGATAAAAGATAAATTTTTGCTGATATATTTGGATGACTTAATAGTTTACTCTCACATCTATCATGATCACTTGCATCATTTAAGGAAGGTATTTCTGAAGTGCAGAAGGTATGGAATATCATTGAACCCCAAGAAATCCCAGTTTACACTCAATGAAGAGCTCCCAGGCCACATAGTCTTAGCTGAAGGTGTAAATATCGATCCGGTAAGAGTGGAGGCAATTCAGCAACTATAAATACTAAGGTCAAAAAGAGACATTCAGTCCTTTTTAGGCAAGATAAACTTTGTCAGGAGATTCATCCCAAATTTCTCTAAGCTAGTAAAGCACATAACAGCCATGCTAAGAAAGGATGCAGAAATAAAGTGGACTGACCAGGAAAGAAATTCTTTTGAAGACATTAAGAAATCCATCATTGAGGCCCCAACCTTGATTAGTCTCAACTACACCAAGGTTTTTTACATTTTCTCTTTTGCATCTTATGACACAGTGGCAGCTATACTATTAGAAAAGAATGATGAAGGTCTTGATCATCCAATTGCTTTTTTTAGCAGAAACATGAGAGATGCTGAGCTAAAGTATTTCCCAACTGAGAAGCAGGCTTATGCTCTCATAAAATATTTGAAAATTTTTAGAATCTACATTCTCCATGCAAAGGTCATTGCATATGTCCCTTCAACTGCTGTGAAGGATGTTTTGACTCAGCCTGGCATTGATGGGAAGAGAGATAAATGGATTTCCAAACTCATTGAGTTTGATGTAGAGGTGAAACCCACCAAGATGGTAAAGGGATAAGGTCTTGCCAAACTCATGGCCAAATAAAACTGTGAACTGATGGGAATAAATTTCACATGTGTCAGATCAGCAAAGGTGTAGACTATGGTAGCAGCTGAAACAGAAGTAAATCAAGATCAAAATAACAATCCACCAGTAGCTAAGAACATATCTTCATGTGAGTGGTACTCATGTATCATTCAATTTTTTCTTAAATTAGAAGTTTCTCCTAATCTCACTCCTAACCAAGCACTAGCTCTTAAGTTGAAATTTGTTAAGTTTTGCATAATTGACAAACTGCTGTACTGGAGGGATCAGTCTGGGATTTTGTTAAGGTGTCTAGATAAAGAGGAAGTATAGTAGGTCATGCATCACTTTCATTATAGTACATGTGGAGGCCACCACTTCTGGAAAACCACATCCCACAAGATCTTAAAAGCAGGATACTATTGGCCAGTCCTCTTTATTGATGTATGCACTTTTGTAAGGTCCTGTAACCAATGTCAAATATTTATAGGGAAGCAGCAGCTCAAGTCCTTGCCCCTTAGGCCAGTTATAGTGAATGGGCCTTTCCAGCAATGGGGTCTGGATTTCATAGGTGAAATAAATCCATCTTCCAGTGGACAACATAAATGGATCTTAGTAGCCACTGACTACTTTACCAAATGGATAGAAGCAGTACCCACCAGAAATGCCACTCATCAAGTCATCATGAGATTCTTATATGAGAACATCTTCAGTAGGTTTGGTTTCCTAGTAAGGTTAGTACCTGATAATGCACCATATTTTAAGGTTGGGGCATTAGTTAAAATATGTGAATCAATGGGTATTCAACTGGTGCACTCCACATCCTACTACCCACAAGGCAATGGCCTGGCTGAGTTATCCAACAAAAGCTTAGTCAAAATCATTAGGAAATTGCTAGAGACAAATAAAAAAAGATGGGATTCAAAGCTTAGGTTTGCTTGATGGGATGATAGGGTGACAGACAAAATATCCATAGGGACTTCTCCATTCAAACTAGTTTGTGGAAATGAGGCCATCTTTCCTATCCAGCTCATCCTTCCAGTGGAAAAGTTCTTTCAGGAAGAGGAGGATGAACCAAATGATATGATGAGAAGGATGATGGATTTGGTGGAGTTACAGTAGATCAGGGAGCAAGTTATAGGAAAATCAGAAGCTCATCAACAGAGGATTAAGGGCGTGTTTGAGAAAAGAGCAAAGGTAGACAACTTCCAGGTCGAAGATTGGGTCCTGAAGCGGGATGTTGTCAAATAGGACAAGGGGAAACATGGAAAATTCGACTCTTTGTGGATTGGCCCTTTTGTGATAGCCCAAGTACATAAGAATAACACCTTCAAATTGTAGAAACTAGAAGGTGAAGAGGTATTTAATAGCCCAGTAAATGGGCGGTTCTTGAAGCTCTATTTTATTTGAGGCTCTGAAGCCTTATGATTGTAAATTAGTAGAGAGTAGGTTGTTTTTATTTCAGAATAAGACTCCATTCCTAATGGAACAATAAAGGATAATTTTAAGTTAATTAGTTGCTTTTAGGGAAAGGCATTTTGGTTTGGGGTTCTTGGGACCTCACTAGGAGGTTCCCATCCCAAAGTAGGAGCCAGATGTTATCTCCCAAAATAATTTTTTTTCGTATGAAGAATTTAATTCATGCAATGAGAGATATGAATGTCACTAACAGTTTGAAAGCCTTTGTTGTTGATAAAAATTTCACAAAGTTGTAGCTTCGATGGCTAGGGTGAGGATCAGAACATCTCATTAGCCACCGAAAGATGGAAGATAAATAATAGGTGGAAAACCCCTTCGGTGGTTAGGCATATTGCTAAAATTTTTACTGCCATCGAAACATTTTTAAACAGTGATCAGAGGTGTATTCCTCTATTCCAATGATGTTTCATAGTTTTAGTTCACTACAGCGCCACCACTACGGAGAATATAGTGATTGAAAGTTTAGATGGATAGTGGTTTAAAGTGCCAATGATTAGTGGTTTGGGGTTTCGATTATCGATGCTGATAAGATTAGCCATTGAAACCTCCAACACTGTGGTAGCATTCATCTTTGAGGTTTTGATGCCACAATGGCAGGAAACAAACTGACTACAGGTTCTGCCACAACAGAAAATCATCGGTGATCGAAATAACTAAGGACAATGAATCGGTGAGATAGTCCACTAAGGAGCTGCAACGGTGGGAGGCAGACTGACTAAGGCTTCCAATCAATCAATAGAAAATCATTGGCGATTGGAAGGACTACAGGCTACGGATCGATGAGATAGTCCACTAAGGAGCTGCAATGATGGGAGGTAGACTGATAAGGTGTTAGAGCTTGAAAACATAAACCATCAGCAAGATAGTTCACTAAGGAGCTGAAAGAGTGGGAAACAGACTGACTACGGGTTTCGAGACAATACAGACTCATCGGTGATCAGAAGAACTAAGGGCTATAGATCAGTGAGGTAAAGCTAAGCAGCTTTACAGTGTCAGTGAGGAGACAGACAATGCTTCTAATCAATCACAAAAATCATTCTGAATAACAGTTACGCACATCGACGAATAACAATACTTTCCATTGGTGGCGTAGAGGACTAATTCCCTGATTGCTTTGAAAAACTACTTCTGACAATGATAAAACTAGTTCATTCCACCTCCAAAATAGTGGTAGTGCTCTGGTCTAGGGCATCGATGTTCTATAAGACAGAGCTTTCAATCAGTGAGCACGGTGGTAAGGTAGAAAATTTGGTGGATTAAACAAGAAAGGTCACTTCAGTTAAACACCGAGACACTAGCTGTTGGTGGCAATTTCACAGTGAACCAATAGTGGTGATTATCAACAACCAATTCAATTATTAAAAATTCACTCAGTGAACTAGATCTTCACAATAGATAGACAAATAGTTAGCAAGGGTTTGAAGCCCCAATCAGAAAAACTATCACTTCTGAGTATTTTTTGTGTAAACAGATCGGCTTTTCAAGATCTATCATTTTTATAGAAGGCTATAAAGCCCATGATTGATTTTATAATAATGGTTCAAATTCAGGGATTTATGAACCAATAATGCTTTCAAGATTCTCATTTTACTTATTCATGATATAATCTCTTTTGTTGTGATTTGTTCAGCCATCATCTCTTTCTTTACTGTATTTATGCCTGAATGTGCATTTAGGTCATTTTCAGATTTATTAAGGAGCTGATAGCTGTCATCCTATTGGTTTATCAGTGATATTTGATTTATAAATACCATCCTCATCAAAACTTAGCCATTTATATGCATGTGTTATGTGTCTAAGTCTTCCAGCCTGGTGAGTTCTCCATCCCTACACCTTATTATCAAACTTCTGAGCAAATTGCAACTAAAATCCTTGTAAACAAGTGAGTTTTATGCATGCCTTGAGAGTGGAAAGGTTACATAGGTCAACTCACTTGACCCATATCAGAAAACCCTAGAAAAACATTGTAAGTTACCAGGCATCCTCGAGCTACAACCTAAAGGATTTTCCTGGAGTGATAATAGATTCAACACCATCTCAAAGGTATTCAACACCATCAGTAGGGTCTTCAACATCTTCAACAAGGTGGTGGCTCCAAGATCCATCCTTTTTCCATACAAGGACCTTGTCGACTCGGTAGTAGGTGCTTCAAGGCACAAACCCACTCTTTAAGGGGTCCAAGGACCAAACCCACTTTGTAAGGGCTCCAAGGCACTGCAAATGGGACTTGGTTGCATTGATGACAATCTGTGTTGCCACTGCAATTCCATGTTGGCATCAATGACAATTTCATCAACAATATGCCTATTTTTCATTGATGACAATAATTCATGCCCCCCCTTTTGTCTTCCTCTCTCCCTTTTTCTTCATCTCTCCCCCTTTGGAATCAATGGAAAAGGGAGTCCCCATACCTGTATCTGAAATCACTGATCATTGATCACTGCTCCCTTTGTCAATATGCTCAATCCTAGGACCTATCTGTATACCTGGAGTAGCCATCCTTTCTTCTTTGTGTTGATCCTCCAGCCTCATGAACTCAAGGTGTAATAAGGTCTTTGAGAGACCTTACACTTGGATTTTCATATGGCATTTATCCTCCATGCTCTGATCAACCTCTCCTATTTGCAACTACTTAGTCTTCTTCATCCATACTTTATTTTTGGCATCTGTCCTTTTAGCATTTGTTCCTTCGTTTGTACTAGCTTTCCTTTATGATATGTATAGGAAACTTCTCAAAGCTTGTTTCCATGTACTCCAACAATCTTGATATGTATGCCCAAGGCCACTGCAACTATAACACCTCATCGTGTGACAATATGAAGCAATGTGACCAAAATGGTTACATGTCCAACATATGAATGAGCTGTTGGAACTTCGAACACTTCTTTGATCAACTTCATTTCTCCATGCCTAAGAGTTTCCCTAACTGTAAGCATTTGTCTTCTAATATTCAAAAATTTATGCATTGGTATTCTTCCAAGGTTCATTGGTTCTTCTTTCTGATGTGTATAAAGGAATCCTCCTTGGTTGACTTATTTGAATTTCACATTATTGGTATTTGTGACCAAACACACTACATGTGTAGCATATCAAATTGTGACATGTGGCAACAACATGTCCAACATCTAACCGAGTCATTGGGCCTTCCACCACTTCTTCTCATAGAGTCTACAATCCACATCTTTATGACCAAAGTTAGAACAACAATAAAAATAACCATTAAATACACTTTCATACATGGCACTCTGGTTCCATCTTTGAGATATTCCTTTTATGATCTTACTTCGAGGAATAGATTGTTACCGGAAATACTCACCTTCAGTGGACAGAAGCTATCTCCCTAGCCTGCAACATTCAATGCTAGAACAAAGAAGTCACAAAATAAAGGAACTTTCCCTAATATCACATAGATATCTTGAATAAAATACTCTTTTACCTCTCACAATCTATAAAATGATGGTATTTGGAGTATCTAATCTCCATAGTTTTTCCTACAAGATACACAACAAAACACACGCTAGATCAGAGTAACAATCTTAATCTATGAACTTATGTTAATGACCAAGGAGTTCAACAATAAATACAATGATTCAAAACACAATAATATTCATGGGAAAGAAAAATTTATTTGCATTAATGAAATGGAGAGAGAGAGCATACAACCTAAGACTTGGTGTAGAGAAACCATTCTCAAGTGAACCTTGCCTCAAAGCCTCAAGCTTTCCTATCAATTTCTCACTAGTCTTGGCTGAATTTGGATAGATTTTAGATGAAATAACATAATATTCATCCTCTTACCCATAGGGGGGTGAGCTAGTATTTAAATCCATGGGAGGATAGAATAGGTGGAGGATCTCATGGGTGAGGTGGAGTTAGGATCCTACAATGATGGATCTCGAGCTCCAGGTGGTCCTAAACCTTAGGGATGAGGCTCCACGAAGTCAAGCTTTGAGAAGCCTCTCGAAGCTTCTATTTTTCCTTTAAAACTAGAGCACCTCTCTTTGTCCAAAGGGACATAGATTTACTAGGGGATCATTGCTCATTTCATAAATGAAACAAAGCATCACCTACATAGGTACCACACCTTGACAATAGGGAAAGTGCAATGGTGTACAAAAGTGTAAAATCACTGATCCTTGTCCATTTTTAACTTCAAAGCTCAAGGATTTAAAGCGAACATTGATAATTTTATCTCATTACATGATGTTGATGAGAAATGTGTGTAACAGAATGCCCCTAAAAGCATGAGTCTAGAGGGATAGGATAGGTGAAGGCTTTGTAGGAACAAATTATCACTTCGAGTCAAGATTCCACTGATCAAAGATCTTCAACAACCAAGATTATTATGTGGTACATTTACACTTTGATATCTATCCATATGGCTCACAACATGGTTGCTGACCAATACACTGCATATCCATGTCAGATAAAAACAGTCATGGCTACTAGAATACAACGTATATCCATGCGAGGAATACTCAAATTTGGACAAATAAATCAGACATACAATGTATATCTATGTCATACAAATGGAAATTTGAGCACAACGAGGACCATACAAATGTGGATCCATGATATGACTCATACAAATGCTCCATCGCAACCTGGGGAAAGCAATGAGTACTTAACAGATACCTAGGGTCTTTGTCTCATCTTCAACAAAGTATAATTCTATCCATGTGGTTACATGTCTTGAAGTCGAACACGGTATAGACCACTTGATTACCGGTTAATGATGAAAACCGTTAACAAGTGCGATGGATATCACCATTGATGTTGATGATTCCCAAGGTACCCCAATACATTCCTCTGAATGTGAATAGATGGTTTTATGTCGAACATTCTGTTGAATCTTTCAATCAAAGGTAAATGATAATTAGAGTAATAATCCACCTTAGTACCATGGTCATATACCTTAGGAACATTTCATTTGATTCCATGCAATGTTCTGTGGTCTACACTTAGGGATATTGATCATTTATTGATAGTTGAGGCACTCTTGGTTTATCATTCTGACAGTTGAGGTGCTATAGTTTGATCATTTTGACAACCTAGAAACCGTCATTGATGACATTCAACTAGCATGCACTCTCCCATCGCCAGAATCAGGTATTTTGTTTGACCTGAGATGCTAGTGCATGATTGCGGTCATTTTTTGCCTTCCTTGGGCCACTCACACTCACCCATGTTCTCACCAATTCCTACCATGCCTCCATTTATGTTCCAGCTGTTAAAGTATTGTAACTTCGGAACATAATCTATTGTACTTTTGTTGTATTCTCCTTCAAAGATGTTATTCCTCCATTCGGAGATGTCCTTGATGTAAATGGTCATGTGAAAGAATTAATGTAAAACTATGGATGTAATAGTACCCAATTATCAATATAATAAATGTTATTTGTGGTTTCTAGTTGGAAAAGTGGTCCTAGTCAATTACAAAAGTCGGCCATGTTAGGTTAGAGGTCAAGTCAACTGAAGAATATAAAATATGTGAGGCGCCTCTCTCATTCTATCACATCTTACACTCATGTAATGCACTGGAGAGAGAGAGAGAGAGAGAGAGAGAGAGAGAGAGAGAGAGAGTCTATTGCGGAATATGAGCAACTATTATTGTTTCTATCTTTTTACAATGTCTTGGTTGAATTTTATACTGAGGAATTTTTGTAGGGTTTTTTCCCTTGTGGTTTCCTTGAGGAAAATCTTCGTGTTCTCTTGTATTGCTGCATTTGTCTTTATTTCAGTGATCCTTTTATTATGGTTATGATGTTATGATGCTAAATGTATTAGATCTTGTATAGCCATTAAAATAATAACATGGTATCAAAGACACCCTAAAATAATTCTTTGTACAACTGAAAAATTGCTACAGCTACAACTACTGAATATTAGGGTTTCATGCTTGAAAACCCTAGAAAAAAAACTAGTCATGTTGGGACTTTATCTATAACTCGATATTGGAGAAGGATCAGGAGCTGAAAATTTGACAGGACAAATATAAAATATTACTCTACAATTTGTAAAGGTTTCAGTATCATATTCGCTATAATATAGGAAATATCATTCCTGCAACTCAGGGTTCCAACCTCTCTAAAATTCATCCTTAAACATGTGACCTAGGGAGAATCGTTATATT
The DNA here is from genome assembly GCA_001517045.1 of Pseudotsuga menziesii. Taxonomy (NCBI): domain Eukaryota; kingdom Viridiplantae; phylum Streptophyta; class Pinopsida; order Pinales; family Pinaceae; genus Pseudotsuga; species Pseudotsuga menziesii. Next base: position 652,472 of record LPNX010272141.1, on the reverse strand, counting down.
TTGGTCTAGGAAGGTCAAAATAAAATTTCGCAAGATATTTCAGATAGGGAAAGGATTGTAGTTTATGTGGTAAATTTTTCATACCCTGAAGGTGAAACAATGACACATGGAAGTCCATACAAGTTCTGTATGTTGAACAATCCTTAAATAAGTCACCATTGTAAACTTCACATAAGTCCTACCTGGTAAATCCAATTCTGATATAACCTACAGGTTTGAAAAGAATACGGAACAAGCTACCTTAGGACCAATTTTCAGACCTTTAGGAGCCAAAAATTCAGAGCTATAGCAGAAACAAGATCAGTCATTTCTATAGAAGAAACGAGAGAAAAATAGGGCTTCCTGTTCAAAAGTTTTCGATTTTTTGGACTTTCATTTTTTGACCTAACATTGCTACCGGAGAAAATGAGGGCATCAAATATTTTGCATTTCTATCCATAGTTTTGGGAAAATAAGTATGTTTCTCAGCTTTCCTCGAGGAGGCCTATCGTTTTGTCCAATCATATATGAAATATACCTAAGTTGAAAAATTAGGGTTTCTTTGTCAAACCCTAGGTCCACCAGAAGTAGTCTTCAAAATATCCTTCAAGCAAGAATCAAGTTGAAGCAATCTCATTGGTAAGTTCCATCCTCTCTTTTACCATTTGAGGTTCTCATTTTTATCATGATGACAAACAATACCAAGCTTGAGGACAAGCCTAAAAGAGTTGAGAACTTATAAGCATGGAATTATAGAGTTCTTATCAAACTTGAAGAAGAACTCCATGAAGAACTATGCCAAAGAATAAGCTATTGATCCAGACGAAGATGAAGTCGAATCAAAGGACCTAGTCAAAACAAAGATGAGTATTTACATCTTCATTGGATCTCACATGTATCATCCACTAGTGGAAAATGAGAGATTAGTGACCAAAAAAATGACCAAAATCCGCATATCAATGACCACTTTTGGTTTGGCGATCGCTGGTGGCTAATTTACGGTCTTTTATTACGCGACCAAAATTGGTCATTTTTATTTTGGTCATTTATAGCTTGTCGATTGGTTGTTAATTTGGTCATATATTTGGTCATTGATTTGGTCATGTATTTGAATCAATGGCCAATTATATGACCACATTTATGACCAAATTAATGACCACATGACAAGCTAAAATATGACCAAATTTGGTCGCGTAATAAAAGGCCATAAATTAGCCACCAAAACTGTTTTTTGGTCATTGATATGCGAATTTTGGCCATTTTTTTTGTCATTTATATCTCATTGTTTGGTCACATATCTCTTAATTATTGGTCACTAATTTAGTCATTTTTAGTCACTTTATGTGTGGTCATTATATTTTAGTAGTTTGAATGGTGTCCATTATTAATCAATATAAATTTTTAATATGATATTATGTTTAATTAAAAAAAAATCATACATTTATTCTCATCTAATATACTTGTAAATTATGCAATGTCACATTATAATTAATTATAACACTTGTAAATAATATCTATTACACATGTAAATCATACAATGTCACATTAATTAGTTAATAATTACAACATTGATACATAACATAAAGTACAACCATATATATAAGTTTTAAACCACAAATTATATTATATGAGATGTCAAAAGTATTACAATAAATATGAGTTTTTCTCAAATACTCATATTAATTTCCATATAACTTTACAGGAAAATCATCACTTTTCAAAGTATTACAATGGCTAAACCATCATACTTGCACTTGGCTGCAAAACCATACTTAGAACCCACGTCAACAGCTTCAAAACCATACTCAGCACTAAACCATACTTAGATCCCACGTCAGCAGCTTCAAAACCACACTTAGCAGCTTGAAAGCCTTAACATCGGGTTCTTCATACTGAATGGAAAATTTTCAATAGTAGGCTCTTCATACTGAATGGAAAATCTTCAATAACAGGCTCTTCATACTCAATGGCCCACTTATAAGTTAAGCTCACTCTTGCAAAATCTAATAAAAAAATATCACTCATAAAGTAGAAAAACAATGAAGCAAATTATTTATCTTGTTCAACAGCTAACAACAATAACCAAGATCATGTGCAAAATAATAAAATCTAATCTAACAAATTCAATTTCAGAATTGGTTAAAATTAAACTTGAATGGATAAATCTACAACCAAGATCATGTGCAAAATAATAAAATCTAATCTAACAAATTCAATTTAAGAATTGGTTAAAATTAAACTTGAATGGATAAATCTACAACTATTTAGTACCTAAGAAAAGTAAAACTTAGCTCTAAACCAGGAAATGGATTTCAATAGGAAACATAATCAATGAATCCACAAAACAATTATGCTCGACTGCATAGGTAGAAACCTGCATACATAGTGCAATCTGTGAAGGAGTTCACCCCTATATGTCATGTGGTTAGTGAATGACATGACAACTATGGAAACTAATGAATGATTTAGAACCCCATCAAATTATTGTGATGTTATACTCAACCACCAGTATAATCAAAACCCATCAAATAGCATCAACATTCCCGATTTCCTACATGCCTACCTTGTCCTTGTTTCAAACATATATTTGTATATAAACAAAAAAAAATTATAAAAAGTTCTTTTTAACTTGTCAGCCTCAAAGTGTTCATGATGTAGTTCAGGCATCAAGCCAACAACCATCATATTTTACCCTCTATATCTATATATAATAATAAAAAATTCATGAGTTTTTCTTTCTTGGACTCTAGACTTTGGAAAATTCACTTTATATTCACTCAAAAAATTTTAAGAATTTTATCTATATATACATATATATTCTAGTGACATGCCATATCAACACAATGACATTCATACATGAACCACACCCATACAACCTAGCCACTTTGGAATAAAATCATATATACTAGTATATGCAAAAAAATACTTCTATGAATTATAATCATGAATCTAAAAAGAACTACTGCTTGTTATTTTTTTTTCCATTTGAAATCATTTGGCATGTTGGACAGTCAGGTTTCCTAATAGTAAAAGACTTCTAGGAATGTAATATCTACATACCAGTGGTAAAATTGTTTGAAACAACCTGAATATCATCAGTCATGGCCTGTGCTTTTGATTTGATAAACTTTGCCTTCAAAATATGAACTTTTGATCTAATAAAATTTAGAATCGCTTGTGCTCAACACATACACACAATCAATTTATGCAAATGGATTAGTCCACAATCACCTGATATTGGCACTAAAATCATACCAAATGCAAGCATGCTTCCTTGAGTCCATGTGAAATAGAGATCTGGCTGGATTTCTATAATACTGATTGGTCACCAGCCTTTGTAAAAATAGCACAAAAGAGATAAGAGTTGGTAGAATATTTTGAAATCTGGACATTCAGATAAATATAATGTTCAATGTTATATAAGCCTGTTGTGTGGGAATGCACCCCATTTTTTGTAAGTAAAGCCCATAAGGTATCGACGCAAACAATGTAATAATTTATAAATAAAGTGCATGATCAATATTGTCAAGATCAAACAAACCATTAGATAGTGTCATTGATCAATCTATTGATATTGTCAATAACCTTAGGCTATGTAAAGACCTATTCCCAAGCTGAATAGGTTAGCTATTATCTCTATTACAAACTTATGCTATTAGCTGTACTAGTGTACTCTTATTCTCCCAAATATAACTAAGCTATGCCATTTCGATAGTGGGTTTTCCTCCTCCTACTTAGGTTTCCCATTTAAATCCAAGTGTGTTATAGTGTGTGTGTTGCTATTGTTTTCATTATTTCATTACTGTTATTTTGTTTGATGATAATATTATTGATCTGCTGCGATTGTTTATCATAATCATGGTTATATCGTTATTCTATTCATAGACTTCATGATAAATGACACACTTGATTGTGAAACTATATTTACTGCTACTTTTTTGTGGGTTGAATCCTTTTGAAAACCAACAACATGATTTGGATACAAGTTTCTGTATGAAAATAGAATGTTGTATGCAAATCTAAACCTCCATGCATAACAACTACTTTCAATTTGATAAGGAGAAAAGAAAATGTAAATGAACTTTACCTTTGGGAGGAACAATCACTATAGGGAAGTTGCTATGGTGAAATTAGTACTCACTCACACTCCCTTGCAATACACTTCAAACCATAGAAGATGTCAGAAACAACAAAACATTTGAACCAAAAATAGCATACTCGCATTTCAGATATGCTCTAACTTTTAAACACAACTTTAAGCTTACAAGGAGATGCAGAGTATTCAAAATAAAAGGGTCTTACCTCTTGATTATCCCCATTCCTCTTGTTCCCATTACAAGTGCAGTGGGATTGATTCTTACAGCTTCAGAACAAAGTGCTTTACCTACGTCACCCTCCATAATCCTAGCTTCCATTTTCACCTTTTCAGTGGAAAAATGACAACATAGCAGTCAAAACCAATGGACTAACATTCTCTAAGAACTACATTTACAAGGTTTCTTATTGGTATTACCATGGAAAATTCATATGCTTCTATTGGAAGCCTTTCCATTATACCTTGTGTGGCATCAAACAACACCTCATCATCTGAAACTGTGCTTTGAAGCATATCACAATGAAATAGAACTCTTATCAGTATGAAATCATCTATGGTACAAAAGAAGGTAAGTTTAAATAGAAGCCCAAATATATTTAACCAACTCCAAAAAAACTCTTGTAATGATTCAAAATGTGATATGGAACATGATCATCCAACACATAAATTGATCAACACAAGCTATTCAGAAGTGAGTTACAACTTGCCTCGAAAGAAGGGAGGGTAGGGTGTTAAACTATGAAAACAATATTATCACAAAATCCATATAGACCAAGTGCAGCATCTAAAATTTGTGCATCCTTCTCTCTGCAGAACTAGAGAGAATCATGACTTGAGTATATTAAACTACTATGATGTTAAGTCACAAAAAGTTGCCTTGCTCAAATAAGACACACATATTGCAGGTGGATAGATTGGACATAAAACCAATAAAGGTGTTATTATCAATAAGCAAGTAAATGCTATGGATTCTGGAAACTGTACGAATACTTTTATATATGTAGAACCAAAAATTGGACAATTGAAGGGAGAAATCAATTCTTCAGACTTCACTGCTACTTCTTGTACCATCCTCAATGGAGGCAGCTAGATCTCAGAGTCACTTAGACTACTCGTTTGTATAAGGTAAAATAATCTTGTCTGCAAGATCAAGGTGAAGCACAAGTAGCAAGAGAATGGCATAAAAAAGAACGAGGGGAAGCACAAGTGCCTAGTCTTTTTGGCATATCTGACTCATTCACACCATGTTACTATATTGCATTAACACACTAGATTTCCTGGTCTTTATAGCTCAGCAACCCTATTGGCACAAGCTTGACCAAACACTATAGTGTGTGTGTTGCTATTGTTTTCATTATTTCATTAGTGTTATTTTGTTGATGATAATATTATTGATCTGCTACGATTTTTTATCATAATCATGGTTATATCGTTATTCTATTCGTAGACTTCATGATAAACGACACACTTGATTGTGAAACTATATTTACTGCTACCTTTTTGCAGGTTGAATCCTTTTGAAAACCAACAACATGATTTGGATACAAGTTTCTGTATGAAAACAGAATGTTGTATGCAGGTCCAGACCTCCATGCATAACAACTACTTTCAATTTGATAAGGAGAAAACAAAATGTAAATGAACTTTACCTTTGGGAGGAACAATCACTATAGGGAAGCTGCTATGGTGAAAGTACTACTCACTCACACTCCCTTGCAATACACTTCAAACCATAGAAGATGTCAGAAACAACAAAACATTTGAACCAAAAATAGCATACTCGCATTTCAGATATGCTCTAACTTTTAAACACAACTTTAAGCTTACAAGAAGATGTAGAGTATTCAAAATAAAAGGGTCTTACCTCTTGATTATCTCCAGTCCTCTTGTTCCCATTACAAGTGCAGTGGGATTGATTCTTACAGCTTCATGACAAATTGCTTTACCTATGTCACCCTCCATAATCCTAGCTTCTGTTTTCACCTTTTCAGTGGAAAAATGACAACATAGAAGTCAAAACCAATGGACTAACATTCTCTAAGAACTACATTTACAAGGTTTCTTATTGGTATTACTATGGAAACTTCATATATTTCTTCTATTGCAAGCCTTTCCATTAGACCTTGTGTGGCATCAAACAACACCTCATCATCTGAATCTGTGCTTTGAGGCATATCACAATGAAATAGAACTCTTATTAGTATGAAATCATCTATGGTACAAAAGAAGGTAAGTTTAAATAGAAGCCCAAATATATTTAACCAACTCCAAAAAAACTCTTGTAACGATTCAAAATGTGATATGGAACATGATCATCCAACACATAAATTGATCAGCACAAGCTATTCAGAAGTGAGTTACAACTTGCCCCAAAAGAAGGGATGGTAGGGTGTTAAACTATGAAAACAATATTATCACAAAATCCATATAGACCAAGTGCAACATCTAAAATTTTTGCATCCTTCTCTCTGCAGAACTAGAGAGAATCATGACTTGAGTATATTAAACTACTATGATGTTAAGTCACAAAAAGTTGCCTTGCTCAAATAAGACAGACATATTGCAGGTGGATAGAGTGGACATAAAACCAATAAAGGTGTTATTATCAATAAGAAAGTAAATGCTATGGATTCTGGAAACTGTAAGAATACTTTTATATATGTAGAACCAAAAATTGGACAATTGAATGGAGAAATCAATTCTTCAGACTTCACTGCTACTTCTTGTACCATCCTCAATGGAGGTAGCTAGATCTCAGAGTTTCCAAATATTGATCTATAGTGCTTGCCAAAAGGAAGGTGAATTTACACTGTCAGTGATTCCCAGTCTTAAATCAATATGCCCAAATGATTCATATTTGTTGACTATACAGTAGTTATGTTCTAGAAGGGTTCCAAAACTCATCAAATGCTTAAAATAACATGATTCTCTTGTAGATATCAAGGAAATAAAATTATCAAGGTGACCAAAACAATTTCCAAAAATGAAGTATTAAATCAAGTGTGAATTTCAAAGGTGTATAGTAATATATATCATCCTTTTTTTTATTGTGCTCACCTGTATTATCAATGCTCTGATGATTTGCTCCTGACCCAGTGAAGTTGTTACTATAAGTGTGACGTGGAAAACCCGCCGCAATCAAGGAACAGTCCAGGAATTGGAGTGGATTCAAATTGTTTTTATACATCAAAGCCTTCTTATGTTGATTTGAACAAGTTTCATCATTGGGGATTTCCTCCATTGAAACAGATGTTGACTGATCTGAATTAGCTTCATTGCACTCTGTCATTTCAGTATCTTGCCCATATGAAATAGATATTATCCATGGTATGGTATATGTTTGGTTTTGAGCTGCTTCTACCAATCCCTCGTAGCATTCCAAGAGACATTTTGCAATGCCAACATTAGCTTCTACATTTTTGTCATCAATTCCTCCTGGGAATTTTCTCATGATAATTTTGGATTGATCATATATGTTATTCATTTTACCAATTAAAGAACCATTACTTCCAATGTTATGATTGGAACTATCACTTCTGTCACTTTCCAGGCAGGATCCCATCAATATTGAAAGGAGATCCGGATACTGTTTCATAGCTGTCAACAGGGATACCATCTGATGATAGAGTTTGTTCCTTGCACATATGTCTAACATGGAATCATTGATCATAAAGTATTATAAAAACTCGGTTAAGAATATTTTCCTGACTCAAAAGAACATAGGCTGATAAACCTAAGAAAGGATGAGAGCCATGAGACTGTTCAAATCCAGTAGCAACACTCCAGACAATTTTCTTCCCATGATTTGTTCTATCAAAAGGGGACCAATAGCCACCCATTGATACTGTAGTTGTCCAATCATGATAAAAATCATGAGGTGAAATGCTAAGGTTGCTGTTAGAGTTAACAGTTACTGGGATATACTCAATAGAGCTAACAGCTATTGTGTTGTAGCCAGAGTTAACAATTTCTGTGGGATAGTCATCAGAGTTACCGGTTTCTGTAGCATACTCATGAAAGTTGACATTTCCAATTGTGTACTCATTAGAGTTGGCATTTATTGTTTTATACTCATTAGAGTCGACATTTACTGTTGCATACTCTTTAGAGTTGACATTTCCTGCTGCATACTCGTTAGACTTCACATTTCCTGTTGCATACTCATTAGAGTTAACAGTTCCTTTGGTGTACTCAGTATGAATTGATTCAAGATCTGCCATTATCTCATAGATTCTGTAGTTTTCTGCTTCCCCGTGAACATGAGTACCTCTCCTTCCTTTTCTTTCAGATTGGGAATTGGACAACCCACATGCAGCACACCAAGAAAAGTCACATTCTGTACATACACAAAAGACTAGAGAATGCACATTTCCATCCCTTAGTAGACTCTCCAATTGATTTACAGCATCATCATTCTTTTCCTTCCCTGTAAAACCTCTATTTAGTATGGAATCTGATAAAAGAAAAGAAAATAGAGGACAAGAATTCAATTATCTATGTACATCTGTGGTAGTTCTGGATGAAGAGGACCATAAAATAATAACTGATTCGTCTTCCCTTGCTATCTATATTCATTAAAAAGGAGATAATCCTCTAGATTTAAATTTCTAGTTTGCAAGCTTGAAATCATGATTTATTTCCCCATTGTTAAAACATCAAAGCAGCATACCTTTTCCTTTGCTGGAAGACATCCTCATAGATAATATTGCCTTATTCTGCTGACACCTGATACAATTGATCATATCCGACCTCACCATTGAACCGTAAATATTTTTGTAAGCAATCCACAGTGAATTCTCATAGTTTTGCACAGTATCAACATCTAGCAGCTCAACTAAATTTGTTTTACTGAGCTCCAGTCCACACCTACCACATAGTAAGAAATATAAATATATTTTCTCAATTATAAAAGTTAAGAAAATTTCTCCCTTTTCCTGAGAAAAAACAGAGTTAACAAGTACAAAATATATGGGGAATACAAGAGCTTAACATATCCAAGAAAATCACTATCATATCAAAGAAATACATGAGAGAATAATTAAATGGTAAGAAAAGAGAAGATGCTTAAGATTTGTTGAAGAGGACAACGAAGCACTTTTCAGTAGCATTTGTCATGTTAATGGTAGTTGAATCTACATCACGTATTTTGTCAATATCATTGTCTAATGCAAGTCTTTGAGAACTTTCCTCAGGCACCTCAATGCCCACTCAAATCTTCTAGAATCATTTTTCCTAAGACAATTGTGAGACAGTTGATGTTTTTCCTCCAAAAAGTGTGAGATAGAAGACAATTGCAAGACAATTGTGGAAAAATATTGTCCTCATATAACTGATGTAAGACAAATTTGCGATAGAAATTAATCATGTAGTTTTGAAGGTAAATTTGTAGTGAAAATTCCTTTTTTGAGGAGTATTAATTAGTTACTTTACTTGGCATGAAAAATACACATATCAATACAACAAGGTCCAAGAAATATGATAACATAAGTTGATCTTTTTCAAAATTTGTTGTGAAAAAACTTAAATGTGTAATCCTGTCTAGATGCATTTCGATTGCCTAAACTCCAACTGCCATGTTTAAGGTCAAAACAACACAACCAGTCAAAAGTTTCCACAAATTCCTTGTAAGATGCTTATACATTACCTTGGGCATTGCAATTGTACTCTGAGATAAACATATGAGGGTTTTGACATCTCCATTGAGTTCTCAATTATATATGCCACATTAGATTTTAAGCAGACCCTACATATATGATGCTAGCAGCTGGTGACAAAAGTATCATCAGGATTATGATGTTCACATCTTCTGGATGGACCTGATGAAATAAACATAAGAGGTTCAAATAAATAATATGATTCTGATTTTAATCATCTTTCAAATAAATAAACATAAGAGGTTCAAATAAATAATATGATTCTGATTTTAATCATCTTTCAAATAAATAAACATAAGAGATTCATTATGTTTAAGTCCTGTAAGCAATTGCAAATGTATTATGCATACCTCCCCTTTGGAATCAGCAAAATAAATGTACTTTCAAAAACAAGATGCCAGCTAATGTAAAGTGAATCTAAAATATTTATGGTCTGATATTTATTTTGAAACATGATTACGGGATACCAAAGGAACGGTTCCATACATGCATACAGGATTAGTACCAGTGCCTTCCTACTTGTAAAATTCCCCTTGATTAAAAAACAATATTCAGCATACATCTTTCAGTTAAAATAATCAATACCTGATCCTAGTGAGGATCTCAAGCCCTGTATAATTTGTCTTCATATAGCTGAAATTGTCATCAATGTTCTTTCTACCCAGCTATGTATTTGGTTTCCTTGTTTGTATGCAGTTTAGGTCAAAGAGAACCTTTAACTAATTAGAAAAACAAAATTTTATATCTCTTCATATAGCTGGAATTATTAACAATGTAGGAGATGCACTCTCTTATTCCACTTTATAGAAAAGTAAGGGCATAGAAGAGTATCATGAAATTGTTGAGGCCATTGGGATAATGGGAGCCCTAGGCATACAAATTTTTAATAATAAAGAAAAAATGAAGTGAAGTGAGAGTATTTTTCTTTTGAGACTTAGCTGGATTTGTTTCTAACAAAATTTGTATAGTTTGAGGGAAAATATCTCCATTTACACCAGCTTTAGCTAATTAGGTTCTTTATGATTTCAATAGTGATATGGAGTAAGATAATAGTAATTTTTCACATTTTTCATTTTTCTTTTTCCACACCACTAAAAATTACTCTTTACCCTACCTACAAGACAGTTGCTATGTGATGATTCAAAGTTCCCAATACTGGTGTCCATTTGATATTTGTGAGGCCATGGAGTGATGTGGTTTAGTTAGATAATCTTAGAAGACAATTTCATATGTGAATGGATAGGACAAATCCAAATGATAGCTGATTTTGTTGGGGAATGTCAATTGCATTTAGATTCCTAAGTGAAGAGATGTAGAATGGGCATTAAAACTGTTGTTGATAGAGTAAGGATGGCATCATCGTATGACTACAAATGCAGAGTTTTTAATGTGGTATACACAAAACATTCTAGGTGTCAACACCAAGCACCCATGAAATATTTTATGAGGCCATTCCAATTCCTTATAAGACCATTTGGAATATTGCTAAACCAAAGTCTTGCATATTCCTCTATACACTTTGCAAAGTGTCTTAGTACCACATCCTCATGATCATCAAGTTGGTTATTATTTAAGGCATGATGGAAAAGGTTCCAAATGCTCTCTTGAGTTGATAAAAATGTTACCTATTAATTTGGGCAACCACTCATTGAACTTTTGATGCATATCATGCTAGTTAAGGAGTCCTTAAAGTTCCAAAGGCTTATAGGTAAAAACCTTCCAATGGATACCCATGCTAGGAGGATTCACAAAAAAGAGGTTGCAATTAAGAGGAGAGGAGGAGGCTACAGGGGTGAACTCATATGAGTCATTTTACACCTCTTATGATAGGCTTTCTTAGGCTCATTGAAATAAGGAACTAGGTTACTTTAAGTACTTCTTATGGATTACTTCATCTGAGGTGGAGTCACCATAGGATAATCAAACTAAACTCATCAATTGAGGTTAAGATAATATATCAACAGGAGAAACCTTGCCCTCGACAACGACAAGCACCAAACTATTGAAGGACAAAGAAGCACTAACTAGTGCAAGGCTCACAAGGTGCCAAGTTGGGTAAACTTTGGAATTCTTTCCATTGTCACCTTAACAAGAAAGAGCTTCCCTCACTTAATACTGGATAGATCAATCCTTGGGGGGATCCCAAGGAGTCACCTTAAGAGAGAAGTGCTTTCTTCAAGGGTGTTGAAAGGAAAGGAAAACACTTTTATACTTAGTCTCAAGGTGAATCATATTCAAGGGTCAAAGAGAGTCACAATTCCTAGACTTGTTCTTTAAAGCATTTGCACAAATGGATATAAAATATTTCCAATGACTTTTGAAAATGTGACAAAATCAGATCAGCAACATGCAGTGATATATTTAGTAAAATACTTATGTGAATTAGACCCTTTAATCATAAAAAATGTAGCATTTAACATAACACATGAAAGTAACCAGCAAGCATATGCATTTCAAGCATTTGTGTTTAGTCATGATCATCACTTGTAACATCAGTATATAACATATTTTTAGCAGCAATAAATCACTCTTGAGTAATTGAAGTTATAGGGTTTAATTTGGCAACAATTCCAGGTAAAAATAGGAACTTCTGAGTGTAAGCTGTAAATTCTGAGTGTAAGTTCTATGTCTTGAGCCATGTTGTAATTAGTTTACACTCAGAACTGATGCACTCTCCAATGCACTCTCTTGTTTGGATGCTGCTATTTACACTCAGAACTAAGTTTCATGGTTATTCAAAGCCCTTTTACTAATGATCTCCCTCAAAAGACTTCTCAGACTTGTTTCCTCATTATTGTACTTGACTACAATGTTTCCAGAATTGATAATCACCAGGATTTGCTGCTGGTTTCACTGATATGCATATCCAAAACCTACTCAAAATTGCCCAAATTTGAAAAAAACAAGGTTTTATGACTGTTGACTGCTATTGGAGTGCACAGGGACAGGTCTAGCATGTCGAGGCTGTCAAAGAATGTTCCCAGGCTTGAGATTGAAGAAAATTTACTACTCCTTAAAGGTCAGAATATGTCTGCAATATGCTAAGATCAGCCCAGAATGAGCCCAGCATGCCTCATCTTACTCTTTGGAGGCTACAATATACATCAAATATGCACAGAAGTTGAGATTAAGGATTGTCTTGTTGCCCAGAATTGCTAAATACATGCCCAGATATGATAAATGGTCTAATCACTATTGTTCTAAGGATGAAAATATTCTCAAAACTACCCAAAAACAACCATAATGCTGTTGCTCGCCCATGCTATACCAAATCATCAGCGACCGGGGTATCATCATCAATGTTGTCAGACTTGAAATTGGAAAAGATAGAGTCGGAATCTCAGGAAAGACTCATTTAAGACTCAGCAAAAAGAAAAAAAACTCAAAATTTAGAAAAACATACCTCTAAAGAAAAAGCTAAATTTAGAAATTAAAAGAAGAAATACCAAGTTTGCCAGCTTCCTCAACTTGGCATAATATTTGAAAATTTGAAAATGCTTATAGGTAAAAACCTTCCAATGGGTGCCCATGCTAGGAGGATTCACAAAAAAGAGGTTGCAATTAAGAGGAGAGGAGGAGGCTACGGGGGTGAACTCATATGAGTCATTTTAAACCTCTTATGATAGGCTTTCTTAGGCTCGTTGAAACGAGGAACTAGGTTACTTTAATCACTTCTTATGGATTGCTTCATCCGAGGTGGAGTCAGCATAGGATAATCAAAATAAACTCATCAATTGAGGTTAAGATAATATATCAACAGGAGCAACCTTGTCCTCGACAATGACAAGCACCAAACTGTTGAAGGACAAACTAGCACCAACTAGTGCAAGGCTCACAAGGTGCCAAGTTGGGTAAACTTTGGAAGTCTTTACATTTTCACCTTAACAAGAAAGAGCTTCTCTCACTTAATACTGGATAGATCAATCCTTGGGGGGATCCCAAGGATTCACCTTAAGAGAGAAGTGCTTTCTTCAAGGGTGTTGAAAGGAAAGGAAAACACTTTTACACTTAGTCTCAAGGTGAATCAGATTCAAGGGTCAAAGAGAGTCACAATTCCTAGACTTGTACTTTAAATCATTTGCACAAATGGATATAAAATATTTCCAATGACTTTTGAAAATGTGACAAAATCAGATCAGCAACATGCAGTGATATATTTAGTAAAATACTTATGCGAATTAGAACCTTTAAACATAAAAAAATCTAGCATTTAACATAACACATGAAAGTAACGAACAAGCATATGCATTTCAAGAATTTGTGTTTAGTCATGATCATCACTTGTAACATCAGTATATAACATATTTTTAGCAGCAATAAATCAGTCTTGAGTAATTGAAGTTGAAGGGTTTACTTTGGCAACAATTTCAGGTAAAAATAGGAACTTTTGAGTGTAAGCTGTAAATTCTGAGTGTAAGTTCTATGTCTTGAGCCATGCTGTAATTAGTTTACACTCAGAACTGATGCACTTTCCAACTCACTCTCTTTTTTGGATACTGCTGTTTACACTCAGAACTGAGTTTCATGGTTATTCAAAGCCCTTTTACTGATGATCTCCCTCAAAAGACTTCACAGACTTGTTTCCTCACCATTGTACTTGTCTACAATGTTCCCAGAATTGATAATCACCATGATTTGCTGCTGCTTTCACTCATATGCATACCTAGAACCTACTCAAAACTGCCCAAATTTGAAAAAAACAAGGTTTTATCACTGTTGACTGCTATTGGAATGCACAGGGACAGGTCTGGCATGCCCAGGATATCAAAGAATGTTCCCAGACTTGAGATTGAAGAAAATTTACTACTCCTTAAAGGTTAGAATATGTCTGCAATATGCTAAGATCAGCCCAGAATGAGCCCATCATGCCTCATCTTGCTCTTTGGAGGCTGCAATATACATCAAATCTGCACAGAAGTTGAGATTAAGGGTTGTCTTGTTGCCCAGAACTGCTTAATACATGCCCAGATATGAGAAATGGTCTGATCACTATTGTTCTAAGGGTGAAAATATTCTCAAAACTACCCAAAAACAACCATAATGTTGTTGCTCGCCCATGCTATACCAAATCATCAGCGACCGGGGTATCATCATCAATGTTGTCATACTTTAAATTGGCAAAGATAGAGTCGGCCACTTATGAAAGACTCATTTAAGACTCAGCAAAAGGAAAAAAAACATACCTCTAAAGAAAAAGCTAAATTTAGAAATTAAAAGAACAAATACCAAGTTTGCCAGCTTCCTCAACTTGGCACATTCACCAAAAGCCTTGACTAGAGTGGCCATGTTCTTCTTGGGATCAGGTCGAGCAAGAGCCAAAATAATGGGTTTTGAAGGATTGTTCAAAAATTGTGGGATCTAAAAAACAAAAAAATGCTATTATGCAGTGTGACGACTATAAATTTTCAAGTATATGAAATCTTAAATGGTGGAGAGTAATTAAACCTTGCCCTGCCACTTACCTCACCCCATAAAGGAGACTCAAGCAATTGAGTAGAATCATTATCTGTGTTTTCATCTTGCACTATAACATTGCTGAAGTCCATTCCATGAGGTATAACCTGCAGGCTACAACAAAGTATATGTATGATGATAATTTTCCTACGCTTATGACAGTATGTACACATTTCACCCAAGAAGCCCTGGAATAATTATCAATGTAGAATAGGATTTCCACATTCAAGAATGAAACATACTGCCTACAAAGTTATATAAGCAGATGTGTGAATGAAAGAATCACATTGAGCCATTACCCCCCGCCTTTTGGAAATTGTTTTTCTAATTAAAGAATCAAACTTTTGCAATAAAAACAGAGAGAAGTAAAACTATCACTACAATTATGCATCTTTGCCTGCTGTAATCAAACATGGAACTAAAAAATACACATCGTATATCTTAGGGCTATGTCCTGTAGCTTTTAAAGAGGAATATTTCCATAATACTAGCCAAACAATTATTAAGATGAATACCAGAACATAGAAATTCAAAGAATTTTCTGTTTTGGGGAATTCCAGAGTATTTTCATAAAATTTCAGGAAATGGAAATCCTTAGGCATGCTTACGTGTGGACCTTAAATGAGTTGTCAATACTTATTTTCTTTATCGAGCTATATCTTTAAATGATGATTTGTAACACGTTCTTCCTTTATTTTTTCTTTCTGATATGAGAAAGGAAATGCAAATTTCAATTTCTGCCATGTTCTACAATTTCGCTTGAAGCTTAGCTAAAATATAGTAGCTTCACCAGAAGCAACAATTCCTAGGCATTAGAACCAACAGTTCTAGCCCTAAGCAGCAAGGTAGCTCTATAGTATGGATTGTAGTTTTGTCAAAGGCCCTTCATACCCATCCTTTTATGGTGTCCCTGTCAAAGGAGGAATGTTCACTTACTTTACAAACTACTAGTAAAATCCAGTTGTGAAAGGAGGTAAAGATGACAATAGGTGGGAGTCTGGGAGGAAAGATTGCACTGGTTTGTTGTAATTTCAATTTTTCTATGGATGGGTGATTCAAAGGATAAAATTTTGTGAAACATCCAAATGATGGACACAAGTAAAATTGTTCTGTATAAAGTTTCTTTGACACATAGACCATGGCAACTCAGTATGTATTAAGCAGCAAATAAGCAGGTACAATGTGAGTCTATTTTAGCTTTAGTACAACACAATTCCTTGGGACAATATTAGTACCCTTTAAATGGTATGTTGTGAGGCCTACACCCATTGCAATTGACATGATGGAATGGAGATGAACCAACATGACATGGAGAGATTTATATTTCCCTACAATGATATATACTATAAGAATATAGTATCCTAACAACTAAACCCAGTGACCCCACAGTTTATGTTTCACTTTGGATTTGATTATCCCACTTTTTATAGGGTACATCCATGAAAGATTTTTGTCTTTCCCTTTGCTGCATGGCTAGGGTGACATACCTCCATCACAGTGGCAGTTGCACAGGTGGACACTAACTTGGTTATACCATTACAGTCTTTTTTGAAGATTAATTTAACCCTCTACAAGCTAGGTACTGTTAGAGTTAGGGTGAAGGAATTGTCGCCACTATAACTATTTATAAGTATCAACATGATTATGGCTTTTGACTAGCTCTTGTCAAGACTCAAAAACTCTACATATTCCACTTTAACAAGCCATTAGAATTTAGAACTAATAAATGAAACTCCATAGTCTACAGACAATGGTCTAGTAGTAAAGCAGAGTGCTTGTCATAGTCATGGCCCAGGTTCAAACCTCACCAAGCTTGCTTCCCCTCGTTGTTTGTCTAGACCAAGAAAACAAAGGCAGTTGTAGGAAATGGATGTATTTTGATGATATATGTGTTCGACCGTATAAAATGGGATTTCCCTTTGTCAAACACTATACAATATGATTTTTCTGTGTCAAGGTGTGTGTGTGTTTTGCTGTATTTTCCTACAAAAAAATAAACCAAGACTACACAATTACCTAGTGCATGAATTAGGATAGATTTATCCTTATGGAAGTAATGCTGATGTGTTACCAATTATGACATTAAGCATAATATTTGAAAATTTGCAAAACTCATAGATCCAATTGTCTATCTAACTTTGATTATCCTTATATATACTGGTCATTTGGAGGAATCAACTCTCATGACTGTTCTGAGTTGTTCGCATTTTCTACATACAATATGAACATACAAAATAGTAAGAATGATAATAATTTAACTATTAAATGAAATTAAATAAATAAATTATCATGTAAATAAAATTTCACCTGCGCCACTTATCCAATGAGGATGCGTTTTGAAGAACATATGCATGTATTGCAGTTCTTTCCTCATTTGATAGCTTGAAGCGACGTCCATTTCCTTCTAACACTTCGCCTGCATGTATCTCATCTTCATCATCATCCCATACATGTCGACTGACATTAGTAAAATCCTTCATATATTCTGTGCAAAATCCTATGGCCTCTTGCATTATATATCATTCACACATGCTACCTTCTAGTTTTGCCTTATTACGAACAAACTTTTTCAGAACCTTCATATATCGTTCTATAGGGTACATCCATCTAGTTCTTATTGGGCCACAATATTCTAGTTCATGTTCTAGATGTATAAGAAGATGCATAGAAATATTGAATATTGTTGGTGCAAATTCTCACTCCAATAAGCAAAGGACTTCAACAACCTCTTCCCTGAAATTATCAAAGTTTGAAGGATCTAACACATGCATACTCATTCTCTTCAATATTAGGCCCAACCTTATAATTGCCAGTCTTGGCCCCTTTTCCAAACTTGATATGACTGCAATAGGTAAAATATCCTCAATTATGACATGATAGTCATGGGTCTTGAGGCCTTTTAAGCCATTATTGTCAGTTTTCCTTCTAACATTACTACTCACATATCCAGTAGGAAAGCGAGTCCGAGACATCAATGTTAAGAATTGTGCACGTTGTTCCTTTGTCCACACATAAGGAGCAATAGGTTTTCTAAATTTTCCATCACCATAATTTTCAACCCAAAGATTTCGATGAATCTTTATCTCTTGAAGGTCTAGGCGTGATGACACTGTATCATATGCACCAAAAAGAGTTTCTATAATAGCATAAGCTATGTTTTTCTTAGTATGCATAAAGTCAACAGTATGCCTAATGGTTATATGCTTAAAGTATGGAAGCTTATAAAATATGCACAATAGTTTTACACCACTATCATTGAGTGGATCATTTTTACTACCAGCAATGCCACCATTTTCAATAATCTGCATTCTTTTCTCTGCATTCTCAATAATGTAATCACTGGTTATTGCTGATGGTGCTTCACGATTCTCTTCCTGACCATTGAAACATGACTTTTTTCAACGATATGGATGCTCCATTTTAAGGTAAGCATGATATCCACAATAAACACACTTATGCAAACTACTTGAGTACCTCACAAAAGGTTTAAAGTTGCAAGCCGGACATCCATGGTATCCATGAACATTGAGACTAGTCAATGTGCCATATGCAGGAAGATCGTGTATCGTAAGCAATAAAGAAGATCTTAAAGTGAAGTGGATTGAATCATTGTCCCTTGCTTCAACTCCTTTCCACAATTCTGCCAGCTCATCAAATAATGGCTCTAAATAAACATCAATTATATATGAAGTCACACTTTTCTTTCTTGGTATAATCAATGACAACATCGAGAAAAATGATTTGGTTGCTAACCATGGAGGCAAGTTATAATTTATCAAAAACACTGGCCAAGTTGACCATTTACTACTCTGATCTGAGAATGGATTCACCCCATCTAAAGCTAAACCCAACCTTATATTACGAGGCTCTTGGGAAAAATCAGGCCATTTGTTGTCAAATTCCATCCACATATTAGAATCAACCACAAACCGTTGTTTTCCATCGGTGCTCTTATTTTGGGCATGCCATTGCATAAGCTCAGCAATGTCTCGACAACTATACATTCGAAGTAACCATGGGATTATTGTAAAGGGGTGAAGAATCTTTCTAGGCATTGAATTTGATTTCAACCCTCGTCTATACCTCGGTTCTTTACATTTCGGACATTCAATATCACTTGCATGACTTTTGCGAAATAATACGCAACCATTCACACATGTGTGGATCTTCTCATACCCTAACCCTACCTTTTTCATTTGTGCTTTACATGCAATCCGACTTTTGGGCAATGTGGATTCAGGTGGTAATAACCGATGTAACAATGCCAATAACTCATCAACACTCGCATTTGTCCAACCATGCAATGTTTGCAAATTAAGAATTAGAATGATTGTTGACAAATGACTTAACTTGCAAGTACCATACACAGGTTTTGAAGCATCCTCCAGCAATTTCTGCCCATCATCCTTGAAACCCTCATTCATCATTCTATCAACTTCAATGCCTTCATCTAACATTGCATGTTCATCTGCATTTGTTGCATCTTCGTCTATGTTTGGTGCCTCTACATCTCTCGTGACTTGCAATGGTATCCTATTTGGATAACAATTTTGAGGGAAAAGGCTTATACCGCTATGACCGAATCTCAGCATATGTGAAAAAATCACTTGTCTCTTTCTCATCTTCCCTCCGAGACAATTATTACAAGGACATGCATATTTCTCCAACATATTCTCATTGGCTATTCTCTCATCATGTGCATGGTATTCATTTGTTGACAAAGCTGGTCGTTGACTCATCTTCAATTTTCTGCATTCAATTATGAAAACAGTAAGTCAATCTTACTTTCAACTCTTTTCATCTATCTAATCTTGAATTAAATTCAAAAATATCAAAATGAATTCCTAGAGTCTACAATATATCATGTTAGTATACTCATCTAATTACTAGGGTCGAGGCATAGCATCTATTGTAGTACTATTATTTCTTGGAAACAAAGTCTGGTGTTTGTCATCCTTTTTGGCAGTGGCATTGTTACTGAATGGAGGGTCATATCAGAAATATTCGAGCTATTTTGTAGGGCTTTGGGTATGGAGATCAACTTAGACAAGACTTGTGTGTTATGTGTTGATCAATCTAGTGAGCAAACTCAATAGATCTTGTACACTTGTGTGTGATGGACTCAACATTGAAGACAATTGGGCTGGCATCACTTTGCACCATTGGCTTATGAACTGGTTACAAAAAAATAGATGCTACAGACTGCTTCCAGTTTATGTGATTTGGGCTATCTGGAGGTTCTGGATCTATACTCATCACTGGTTTTTTATATGCTCTGACCAGAGATTAGGTATAGACTATTTATATCGTTATGGTAACACATTGCCTATTTTTGGACACAGATTTTTCTTTCTGTGATGACAGCCCATCTTTGTATGCTCATAGCTATTGTGATTCTTAATGAAAAACAAATAGCTGCTTTTTCACTTGTGGAAAAAAAAGTCAAGTGTTTGTGTGTGTACCTCTAGCATTTCAAGGGTATTGCCCAGCACACTCAGACAATAATTCAATGGATCCAATACAATGAAAATTATTTTCTTTCAGTAAAAATTGAAATGCAAAGAACTATTATAAATTAGCTTAAGGCTTTAGTACTAATTCACCACCCAACCTTAGGTACTCCAACTTGAATTCTGCCCCTTGTTAGTTTCTTTACCTATTGCCACACAGGTGATTCCCCTTCAACAGATTGGCATGCTCAGCAAATCTGTAAAGTCTTGTTTTCTATGCCGCACGAATTTCTATGGATGAGGGTGCAGTAGTAGACAAAACCTCCATGAGGCACAGCAGAAGTCACAGGCGCCTGTGACAGAGGCATATGCATGCACTATATAAGGAATGCCTAATTTAGAGGCAATTTTCAGTCTAGGAAGGCACTGTGTTTTCCATATTGAGAGTATTTTTTTCAGTTCTAGTTTGGGAACTATCACTACATTGCCCAAATAATACGTCCCCCATTTGGGCTAAAGGACCACAAATTATTTGAAGTGATTCACATGGGAAGTAGGGATAAACAAAGATCTAGCTGGCATTGAAAGAGGATGCCCTAATCTATCACTATGCCCTAATATTTCTTTAAACTGATATGCTGAAGTGCATGCATGGAAATGAAATCATAGATTTCCCAGCACACTCAGACAATAATTCAATGGATCCAATACAATGAAAATGATTTTCTTTTAGTAAACATTGAAGTGCAAAGCGGTATTATAAATTAGCTTAAGGCTTCAGTACTAATTCACCACCCAACCTTAGGTACTCCAACTTGAATTCTGCCCCTTGTTAGTTTCTTTACCTATTGCCACATGGGTGATTCCCCTTCAGCAGATTAGCATGCTCAGCAAATCCGTACAGTCTTGTTTTCTGTGCCACACAGTCTTGTTTTTGTGTGAGATGATTTCATTTCTATACTTAATTTCACATATCAAACAACAAAACAACAAAAACTAAATAATCCCCTAATTAGACGAGTATTTTTTAAACCCTGGCCATCGTTTCGTCATTAATTATGTACAGATGAATTAAATGACATTTTTGTTATACTAATTATTATTGAGAAGTATATTAGCTAACCAAATCGCCCTGTACCTACAGAATTTGGTGGAGGAGGAATTCATGAAAATGATTTCAAATGTTTAATTAACCATTTCAACAATATAAATCGTTTTGCATTTAACTTGTAAGTAGAAATTCAAATTGTATAATAAACCAAAACTGCAATTCTCACTGATAATAAATGGGGTGTTTCTCCCATGCAGTTATTGTAACTACATAATTTTCATCCATTGATTCTAGATGGGACAGTGTAACGATTCTCGACGAAACAGTGTAACTGTTGCCTGGAAGATTATAACTAAAATTCTAGTGAAACCAACCTTGTATTAAGGTTGGCTTTGGACAAATTTCAAGGTCTCTATTAATGCTTGGAATAAATAGAATTTAAAAAAATATTCTATTTATTTATAATAATAATAAACAATTAACAAATTAGGTGAATTTAGAAGGGGAAGATATCAAACTCTAAACATGAAGTCCGTGAGTGAACGATTCATGCCTGTGTCGTTTTCTTCATTAAATATTACAGTTTAGAGCAGATGTATGCTTTTTGACAATATCGACTGGGTTAGTAAGCCTTAAATGCTTCATTGGCCCTCATGGGTTCCTGTCTTTATATAAAGTTAGATTCCAAGTGCAATAGAACATGGAAAGCAGTAATAGCCATTGAATAAGGTTAGTCATTGTATTATTCTAGCTTTTGTGTAGTCGATATTGCAGCAGCAAATGAAAATGGGTTGGAGATTTTACATTTTAGGCTAGGCTGCAACGAGTATGGTTTTGGGTATGGTGCAGCTGGTCGAAAGTACAGTTCCTGCACTGTTTCTATTTGGAGACTCTCTGCTGGACACAGGAAATAACAATAACATGTCTACATTAGTCAAAGCTACTTCACCTCCATATGGAAATTATCCATCAGGAACATCAGGTGGAAGGTTTTCCAACGGTCCTGTCTTTACATATTTTGTTGGTGAGTTTTTTAGTTCTGTTTTGTTGGGATCAAAATTAATCAACGCTGAAGCCACCCTCCTGAATATTTCTAGATGCCTTATTGTTCGAGTATTCTAATTTTTAGCTGCACATCTAAATCTGCCCTGCCCTCCACCTTATACGACTATGGGAGGTGATATTGAACATGGAGTGAAATTTGCATCAAGTGCTCTGGCATCCTTGATGCTACTGGAGAGGTCGAAGTAAGTCTCCTGATGTTGTTTATTCAGATATTCTTCCAATTTTTTCTATTTTTTTCATTACATTTTCTAATTCATTGGTGTCTGAAATTTTTGCTCAATGATAGTGGAGTTGAACTAGTGAATTAGAATAGTTCTATGAAAGAAGGTTTGTAGGATATGTGTGTTGTGTTGAATAATGGATCAAAAAATTGTCCTAGTTTAGCTCATATATCAGTTAATAGTAAATACACAAGACAGTATGGAACTTGAATGGAACTGTAGAAACGTGTTACAATGAATTGTCTTATACATCTGGGCGCTAATTGAAAAAAAATGCATATTGTGTGGCATGAATGTTTGAACATTGATACATGTGAAATTCTAGGAGAGGAGGATGAAAGATAGTGCCCTTAATTTAACACTAAAAGTCTTGGTGGAACTCTTCAGTCTGGTGGCTTTACAAGAGGTTATTTAGGTTATTTTAATAAGAACATAATTTTTTGATCTACATCTTTAGGAAACTCTGTAGATCTATGAAAGCAGGGTTAAAAGATGCAACAGAGGCATTAATATTAAGGTTCTATGTATACTGTTAAAATTCATTTTTAGAAGTTCTAAAACATCTTTAATAAAACTATCTTTTAATTTAGAGGGAAAACCCATTTAGTATGTAATAGTTCAATTGTTCATACTTGGTTTTGTGCTTCTTCCTTTCTTGTTTTGATATTAGCTATCTCAACATTACATGCACCTCATTCTATGCTTCTTTTAGCTCAAGTATAGAGGGCCTTCTCTGCTTCTTTTAGCTTGAGTTTAGGTTGTATGTATACTCTAAAAATTCATTTTTAGAAGTTCTAAAACATCTTCAATAAAACTATCTTTTAATTTAGAGGGAAAACCCATTTAGTATGTAAAATTTCAATTGTTCATACTTTGTTTTTTGCTTCTTCCTTTCTTGTTTTGATATTAGGTATCTTAGTATTACATGCACCTCATTCTCTGCTTCTTTTAGCTTGAGTATAGAGGGCCTTCTCTGCTTCTTCTAGATTGAGTTTAGGTTCTATGTATAATGTTAAAATTCACTTTTAGAAGTTCTAAAACATCTTTCGGAACGACCTCTATTCAGCAACTAGACCAGGTCCAGCAAATAAGGGTTGACGGATCCCAGCAGTAGCGACGAATAAAAAGAATCCTACCACTCCTACTACAAATATAGGAACAAGTCATGGGATGGAAAAGCCTGCTGCTAGAAGGGAATAAGTCTGATATTCCGCACAAATGGAGCCCAAACAAAAGCTAGTCGACCTAGAATCAATTGATATATTTTGAAGTTGTTGACTCATCAGTTTTATTGGATCCTCCAGTTGTTGAACCCATTGATCCAGTTCTTTATCCAGTTCCCGTTGACTAAGTGGAATAAGTACATACTCAAAGTAGAGCTAATACCACCACTAATAGCGAAGGCATATATGGTCTCAGAACTTGGCTAGGTTGTTGATCCCACACATAGTAAAAGTAGGGGTAGCATACCCGGTTGTTCCTTGTGTTTACCTTTCTCAAATTGAAGTTGACCTATAACCAACAGCAGTAGAAAAGGTAGATACTAAGCCACTTGAAGAAATAAGAGCAGTTTCCAACAGCAGGAGAAGCAGAACCCTAAGCAGAGTCAGATCTGAATACAAATCCTCAATATTAGCGGTGGAGATTCCATAATATCTACTTAGACCTCGTCTCTCTTATTTGCATTCAAATATGCACTGGTTCAAGGCATGTTGTGCTTCCTGTTCTGAGTTGGAGTGCATGGTTGATTGCTATAATGTTCCATAGATCCCATTGTTGGTCTGGGATTGGACTCATACGTGGTGGGGTTTTCATAGTTATTTCTATTATTGGCAGTGAAGGGACCTAAAGCACCTCTAACAGAGTAAGTAGCATAGTTATATAGAGCTGACTACAGTTTTATTATTAGTGTTTATTAGATAAATCTAATAGCTGAGTGAGTGAGGAGCTTAGTAAGATAGCTAATATATCATCAATAGATATAGAGATAGACAAGTATAAAACATAGTCAAAAGTAGATCATTGAGCACAACTCCCAACAGTCTTCAAAGAGCCAGTCCTAGTAATTGATCCTGTAGCACTACCAGTAAGTAGTGTGCAAGTAAAGGAGTCCTGGTCTCATAATAAAAAATAGGAGTTGTTGTGAGTAGTGGATTCTGTATTTGCATTCAAATCTGCACCGGTTCAAGGCATGTTGTGCTTCCTGTTCCAAGTTGGAGTGCATGGTTGATTGCTATAATGTTCCATAGATCCCATTGTTGGTCTAGGATTGGACTCATACGTGGTGGGGTTTTCATAGTTATTTCGGTTATTGGCAGTGAAGGGACCTAAAGCACCTCTAACATAGTAAGTAGCATAGTTATATAGAGCTGACTACGGTTTATTATTAGTGTTTATTAGATAAAGCTAATAGCTGAGTGAGTGAGGAGCTTAGTAAGATAGCTAATATATCATCAATAGATACAGAGATAGACAAGTATAAAACATAGTCAAAAGTAGATCATTGAGCATGAATCCCAACAGTCTTCAAGGAGCTAGTCCTAGTAATTGATCCTGTAGCACTACCAGTAAGTAGTGTGCAAGTAAAGGAGTCCCGGTCTCATAATAAAAAACAGGAGTTGTTGTGAGTAGTGGATTCTGTAGGAGTCAAGGGTTCTAGTTAGGGCAGTGATTTATCTACGTTTAGCCTCGGTATTCTCCCTTATAGGATCAGTATATATAAAATGGGCACTATGCCCTGCTGATGATGAGGGCTACTTCCAGTCTAATAATCCCTTTACCTATATGTACCAGCTTTCGCAAAGGGGAAAAAACATATATACTGGTTGAAGCACCAATTTCAATAGCATATATTAAAGGAATAGAAAGGCTAGAATCCAACATATATATAAGAGGAATATAAATATCCAAATCCATAGGCAGCAACACCTACAAGCTACCAGCCTTAGTCATTCTAGTAGATTTCACCGTTGATTACGTTGTTGATCCAGCCAATGAGTTAGTTGCAGAAAAAGCAAAGGTATAGCCGATACAATACAATTATTTAATTTGTGGGCACCAACTGTGGAGATCTATATAAACTGCACCTAGTCTTTACCCTAGAACGATGGAGGCTCATACATTAACTAACTACATCCTTGAATTCATAAATCTGCCACTAAAAGTTAGGGAATACATACTAACAAGGAAACAACCCTTTGAAGCCCTTATTTCAATCGGTGGGAACATGGGGCTCACGTACCATTCACAGAAGCCAGTTTAACACTAGATGCAAAAATATCAAAAGAATTTTTAACAATTAATCCCTAACAGTTTAACACTAGATGCAAAAATATCAGAAGAATTTGGCTTACCTGGAAAGAACCGGAGGATTTCATCTCTGCAACTAAGGATGTCCTTGCTCGCCTCTTCAAAAGCCTCCATGTTCGGTCTGATTCCCTCTTCATCTCCTTTGCAAAGGCTATCACTCGTGGATATATATTAACCCAAGCAATATCACTCCCCTCCCACCAATTAACCAACATCAACATTCTATTTCTGTAATAACAAAATCTCCCGTGAATTACCACAACAATTACCAAAATAAACTCCAGGACAAGCTATCCAATATGGCAACCACCGTATGAACCCTCTATTCTTCCCCAAGACGCTCGCTCTTCATCATGTCGGCAGTGATCAAATTGGAAGGGGCTTGACTAAATGGGGAAAGAAAGTGAAACCACCAAACGAACCCTCTATTTTCCCCATGTGGATTGCTCTTCATCATGTTGGCGGTGATCAACTTTTAATTATATCATATTCCAAATTATCTTGGCCAAAACAAACATAGTGACAGCTATCATTGCTTTATTTTTCAGTTGTAATGTGTTTGTTTGTGTGGCTTAATATTCATCTTCTTCACTTTATCCATCCTATAGATGCAATATTAATATTCATCTTCTTCCCTTTTATCCATACCATAGATGCAATATATTTCTTATAATATTCTTTTCATGTTGTATCTTAATTTTAAAAGAAAACACAATTCAAATGAAATAAACCAAAAATAATTCACTTATTTTTTTTCCAAATAAATAATAACTTTGTCAAATCATTTTACATAAATTATCAAGAAAAAAAATTGTTGAAAAAATAGACCTTTATCATGGAAGTTTTGTTCAAGCTATTGTGACAACCTGCTCTTAGATTATATTAGCAACCAACCAATTAATGTTAACCCAATCTAACTTAAAGGCCCGAGCTAGAAGTGTGTAAAGTTTCATTAGTTGCATGTGGGTGGGAATAAATAGTAAAGTTATGTGTATGTGTGGCAGGTTCATACCCAGGTATTTGCAAGGGGTTTTAATTTCAATTAAAAGGGCATACATAGTAAAGCTATGTGTTAGTAAAGCTATATGTGGTAGGTTTATATACATAACTTGGGTATTTGCAAGGGGTTTTAATTTCAATTATTTATATTTCTTTTTCCAAATGAAAGACAATATAAATAATTGTATTTCAATTGACAAATAAAAGTTTCTTAAATATTTTAATCAAAAAAATGCAAAAAAATATTGTTCTTTCAAATTTTTACAATTTTAAACAATTGAAAGATATTAATTAATTTCTACATGAAAAAAATGATATATTTTCAATGAAACTTATTTTAAACACATTAATTAAGGCTAGGACCTATTTTCCCGACCATTTGCACCGATCGGATGACCGGCAACGTCGGACGTGACCGCTCACGCGAGCCAGGTCATCCGATCGGTGCAAATGGTCGGTTCACTAGTTTACTCCTTAATTAAGACGTAGTCATATCATGTGTATCACAAATTTTACACTTCATGAGTAACAATATAACATTAACTATTTTATTGTAATTATTTTCAAGTTGGAGCACACTTCATTATATCAAAAAAACTACTTAGACATAGCTAGAATTTAAGTTATTTAATGAAAACAATTAATGTGACGTATAATAGCGTATATTAATTAATTAACCTCTATGTCAAAACTATTTTCCATGCTAATGTAGGCCACTATCCTTATCTTTATTGTCTTACCAAAAGGAATGATAATTAGGAAGAAGACCTAAAATTATGGACTTCACCTTCAAAGAATGTCTTGCAATTACATTGGTTATTAATCATAATTAATTAATTAGGAGTGATAAGAAGATCACAAGAATAAAAAATGACCAAATAAATGACCAATTGGCATGTGGTCATTTTTAGTCTAGATATCCCGTGACCAAATTTGGTCATTTATCTTGGTCGTTTTCAGTTGGTTTTTATCCAGTGACCAAAATTGGTCGTTTATCTTGGTCTTTTTTTAGTTAACTCACTTAAATTTATCAATTTTGGTCATTTATCCCTTGAAAAAAATTGTGGTGACCACAACTTTTGGTCTCTTGGTCACTAATCTCTCATTTTCCACTAGTGATCCTTGAAGACTCCCAAGGATATGTTTGATGCAATGAAAAACATGTTTGAAGATGAACCTGAGAACTCAAATCAAAGATATAAAGGTGCAATACAAGAATATCTCATCTCAAGGAGAAATTAGAATTCGTTGAAGACAATGTCAAAGAAGTAGAAGCATAAATTACAATTTTTAATGGTCTTCCAAAATCAGTAAAGAGAGTTGTTCTCGTAGGAACATCACATATGGAGGATCGCACGATTGATTGATGGAAAAATGATAAGAGAGGACAATCAATTCCTAACCACTCATGCCAAGCAGAGAAAAAACAAGAAGGGATAACATTCCCGCCAAGAATAAAAGGACATCTCACAAATCAATAGTTCAATTATTATGGAATAATGATATGATCTAGAAGTACCAGTCGATAATACAGAATAATGTTTGGATATGAGTTCAATACATGAAGGAAAGTTTTATGAATTGTTCCAAGTATATATACAAGGTCAAGTATACCATAGATCAAAGTACCAAAAAATTTGAAGCAAGGTTCGTAGTTTCTATAAAAAAGAGAGTCGAGAAGACTCTACTCTAGGGGCTAGACACACCTCTTCAGTAGTAGATATTACACTAGACAATTGGTGTAATCAAAGTAGAAGAACATATTGAGCAACATATATGGTTTGAGACTCTCTATAGAGAACCACCTATGCACAAAAGGATTGATACAAGCTCAGTAGGAACCTGTGGGACAACATTACAGTTACATAAGGAGCTTCAAGATCAACTAAAGTGATGTATATCCCAACGTTTACTACAAGGTTGAATATAGAATCCTATAAAGGATGAAAAACACATAGATGGATACAAAGAATATTATTAGTAGAGGAGGCTACTTGTCACTCCAATATCCTAATACATATGGGGAGGGAGGATGGAGCTCCACCTCAGAGGGAGTGACTACGGTAGATCTCAAAGCTCGAGAATCTTGACATGGTTCTTAGATTAGAGGTGTGATGAAATCCAGAGGAAATTTTTACTTATCCAAGCAAAACATGCAGAGAAAATGGTGTGGAATGTAAAGGATACTGCAGAGATATGATTACTTTATTTGATAGTGTTGCAAACATAAATATCACTCCAACATATTGCAGAGAGTAGAGTGTTTCTATCAATACAACGAAGGATGAATATATTGCAGCTGAAAAGAAAGCAAGTAAATATTCCTCAATGTAATGAGGAATATGATCTAGAAGAATTATACCTATTAAGATGAAGATTATACTCTTATCAATTTCATCATTAGATAAGAAGAGATGCAATGGTAGGACACACAGACACAATCCTATGTGATCTATGGTGTAAGAAGACTTGCTCTGTATTTCCAATCATGAGAAAGATAGGAACAGGTCCTCAGAATCATACGATGAAGTTGAACACATTGGCAGAGTCTCCAATAATCCAAGAATATAGAGATCAAGATGGAGTCTACCAAACAAATAAAGATAAGTATTTGAATTGTCATTTCCTATATATCTAGTTGTTCAAGATGTGTAAATAGACATGTTTCTATATTCAGGAAATATATTATGCATATTAGAATATTTGTAGTTTACTACTAATATGCAGGTGATGGCTAAGTGGCTTATGTTGATCCATTGTTACTTATGAAACCTCCTTGTTGAAATGATGTCTTGGCAATATGAAAGGCATATAGAAATTTACCATATATGGGATATAGATGATTGTTGCATTAGCGAAAATAGTTGCATTATTATATATATCTTTATGCATGGGAATTTTTCATTTTGAATATGTTACGAAATGTTCATAATCATACAATGGTACTTGACTTGTAGGAAGGATGGTATGCAATAACCTATAAGAGAACAAATGATGAAGTTACAGATGTACGAATCAATTGCAGATG
Organism: Pseudotsuga menziesii; assembly: GCA_001517045.1. Taxonomy (NCBI): domain Eukaryota; kingdom Viridiplantae; phylum Streptophyta; class Pinopsida; order Pinales; family Pinaceae; genus Pseudotsuga; species Pseudotsuga menziesii. The sequence goes on along the minus strand of LPNX010272141.1, from coordinate 622,166 downwards.
TATAAGAGATGAATGATGCAGTTACAGATGCAAAAAAGAATAATGATGCAATTTGTAAATATACAATGCAGTTGCGGATGTACAAGAAGATAATGTTAAAGAACAAGTTGCGGAAGGGAGCTGTAAAGCTCAAGCATGTTCCTACAAAGGAACAAGTGGCATATGTGTTGAATTATCCTCTGGCTCGTGTAAAGTTTGAATATTTTCAAAACAAGCTTGGTGTAGTCCGAAAGGACCTCTCTCAAAAGAGGGAGTGATAGTAGATGGATGATGGATGCAATGGTGAGTAGCTTAGTCTAGAGGAGGGTAATTCTGGCTTGGATTGTTTGTCCTAAAATGGTTAGTAATTCGGATGAGGCATGTTGATCCTAGGGGGATTAGTATGTCTTGCTAGGCTTGTTTGGACAAAAAGGGATAGTCATCAAGACAAGCCTTGTTTGGTCCCTTGAGAGATCCATCCATCTAACTAGGCTTGTTTGGCTCGAAAGATTTAGTAAGTTAGACAAAATGTTTGGATGGATCTATTAGAGAACTCACCCTGATGTTGCTCCAAGACATTGAAGGGAAAGATGTATCCTCAATATTGTTATACTGTTGATTGGTAATGATTGTTGATGATGGTTGCTAAGATGTTTTGATGATTGTTGAGATATTTTTATGTCGATGTTTGCTAATATTTTTTCTAAAATGTTTTCTTTGGTATTGATGATTGTTGAGATGATTGCTTCAGTATTGTTATACTGATGATTGTTGAGATGTTTGCTTCAGTATTGTTATACTAATGCTCATTGAGATGTTTTCTTCAGTATTGTTATACTGATGATTGCTGAGATGTTTGCTTTAGTATTTTTATACTTATTCTTGAGATATGTGCTTCAGTATTTACTATACTGATGATTATTGAGTTAGTTCTAGTGTTGTTACACTGATGTTTATGATTGTTTATTGTTGAATTGATTGCTGAGACAGTTTCAGTATTCCTATACTGATGTAGCAGGATCAATATTTTCGTACTGATTTTGTTTGGATGATTGTTGAGATAGTTTCAGTATTCCAATACTAATATGTTAGGTTCATTATTTTCATACTAATGTTGATGTGGAAAGATGAATATTTTCATACTAATGTTGATATGGCAAGTTCAATATTTATATATTGATGTTGATGAGGTAGTTTCAGTATTTCTATATTGATTTTGATAAGATAGTTTCAGTATTTCTATACTGATGATGGTGATGTAATTTCAGTATTTCTATACTGATGTCGATAATGATGTTGATTCAACATTTGTGTGTTGATGCTGATGATGTGGTTATGGTCCCAAAAAATTTTGTTGATGATGTCGATATGGTTGTGGTCTCGACACTCTGTGTTGATAATGTTAATGTGGTTGAAGTCACGAAACTTTGTGTTGATAATGATGATGTTATCTCAACATTTTTATGTTGATGATGATGATGATGTTCCAGCATATCTATGCTGACAATGTAGATGATGATATAGCATTTATTGATGATTTTTATTTAGCACTAGCATGCTAATGTTGTTTTTGGTGTTTTTGTATTTACATATTGATGATGTAGATGTTGATGTTTCAGTATTTACATATTGATGTTGCAGACGATGCTTTAGTATTCACATACTGATGTTGTAGAAGAAGATTCAGTATTCACCTACTAATGTGGCATAAGAAAATTCAATATTCACATATTGATGCTATAGAAGAAGGTCTAGAAGATGATTCAATATTCACATACTGATGTGGGAGAAGATGATTCAGTATACACATACTTATGTTCTAGAATATGATTTAGTATTCACATACTGATGTGGCAAAAGATGATTCAGTATACACATAGTAATGTTACACAAGAATATTCAATATTCAGAAGATGATTCAATATCTGCATACTGATGTTGCAAAAGATGATACAATATCTATAAGATGATCCAATACTCATAGAAGATGATTCAGTATTTAGATATTGAGGTTGCAAAAGAATATCCAGTATTCTCATACCGAGTTTGATGATGAATATGCATGATGTTGTTCCAAAAAATCCTATGACATATAGAGATTCAACATTCAGTTGTACAGTTTTGATGATGGTTGTTGTTGATGTAGAATACCTTCCTAGTTAAGAGGGAGTGCTAAAGTATTATAACTTCGGAAGATATTCTATTGTACTTTTGTTTTATTCTCCTTCATAGATTTTATTCCTCCATTTGGAGATGTCCTTGATGTAATTGGTCATGTGAAATAATCAATGTAAACCTCCATATGTAAGTCAGGTCAATAGTACCCAAGTATCAATATGATAAATGTTATCTGTGGTGTCCAGCTGGAAAAGTGGGCCCAAGCAGTTAGAGAATTTGTCCCTGTTAGGTTAGAGGTCAAGTAAACTGAAGAATATAAATAGGTGAGGTTCCTCTCTCATCTATCACATCTTACACTTAAGTATTTCACCCGAGAAAGAGAGAGAGAGGGAGAGAGAAAGAGTCTACTGTGGAAGATGAGCAACTATTCTTGTTGTTGTGGTTTTACACTGTCTTGGTCAAATTGTATATTGAGGGATTTTTTGGGTTTTTCTCCCTCGTGGTTTCCCCAAGGAAAATATTTGTGTTCTCTTGTGTTCTCATGTATTGTTGCATTTGTCTTTCTTCTAGTGATCCTTTGCTTATGGTTATTGTATTATGATTCTAAATGTTTTAGATCTTGTTTAACCATTAAAAACCTAACACCAGCATGCCTCACCCTCATTCATACATGCATTTGTGACTGTTTGGGATGATTAGGAAGCTTATTGGTCCACCTAGGGGGGCTTGAGGGTCAAATCATGAGCTGACACTTGTATGCATCTAGATGGCCTCCAAGGCCTCATGATTTTTCCCTATTGTAATATATACATGATCCATACATAATTACATGTTGGATATTCATAATAATATATGTTATTGACTTCATGTGTGTATGATATTTTCACTCTTTCAATTATTTTGTGAACACTATTGAATTGTGAGAATATCCTTGGCTCCTAGATCTTACTGTGAATCAATTATCACATGGTATTAGATCTCTTTGGAGATGCAAATCAAACCCATAGTGTTTAAGTTGTATTTTAAGGGATTTTCCAGATAAATTCTAGTGTTTTCATTATAGGTACAATCAACAATTTATCACCAAGAGCGCAGGAAGAAATGGAGCAGACCCATGTTTTGTTGACCCCATTCAACTATTTCGATTGGAAGGCCAAGATGGTGATTCAGCTGAGGTCGAAATGCCTATACAGGGTCACCATGGGGACTAAGGTTGAACTAAACTCTGTTGTTGAGAAATCCAAGTTATTCAATAGGATTGATGAATCATTTGGAATACTTTGTCTCAACATTTCGAAATACTTCCTCTTCCATGTAGACATTCTATAAATTCCCAATGAAGTATGGCTCAATCTTGAGACATTATTCGGGAATACTAATGAGATGAGATGTCACCAGCTCGAAAATGAGCTAATCTCATTGAGTCCAACTCATTTTGAGACAATCCAGGACTTCTTCACAAAGTTCCATTCGTTGGTGCTTCATCTCAAGAAAATGTGGCTTAGAGAAGAAGTATGATCATCTCATATTGTCCATACTTTCAAAGCTAGGGCTAGAGTACTCAGTGTTTGTAAGAACTTTCCACTCTAGCCAGCTCACAACTCGAAACTGGCGAATGCCTTCACTGGTTGACTTCATGGAGTCTTCAAGTCAAGAGAAAGACAAGCTAGTGTAGATGGGAACCATCAAATCTATTAAATATCAAGCTCTTGCTGCAGGAGTTTTGAATCCATCGAAAGGTAAGAATGAATCCAAGGATTCGAGGTAGAAAGATAAGAAGAAGAAAGAAAGACCCAAATCTTTAGATGGAGGTTTGAATCCTTGCAAGGACAAGGACAAGAAGAATCAAGAGAAGACCAAATGCACCTACTATCACAAAGGGTGGCATCCATATAGTGAATGTATGAAGAATACCATAGACATGATGGTTCAGCTACTTGAGAAGAATAACATCCCACTTCTTGAGGGAGCAAGGAAAAAGGATGGAGGTTCAGGCTTAGACAACAAGGAGAGGTTCCATGCATTGGTTGATGGTTATTAAGACTCTTATTCCTTCATCATTGATTCAGTAGCTTCCAAGAATATGGCCTCTGTAAAATATTTCTTCTCATCCATGTATTTTGATAGTGGTCCAAATGTTCGAATGGGTGATGATTCATAGATCCAGGCCAAAGGAATTGGCATGATCGATCTTGATGATGGGTATTTCAATAATGTTTTGTTTGGAACATAATTGGCAATGAAACTACTCTCAGTGTACCGAATTAATCACACTGGTGAATCCAAGAGAGTAACATTTACTCTAGACATAGTGGAGATAGTATAAATTTCCACAAACAAGGTGGTGGCATTGGGGTTTGCTGATCATCAAGCAAGAATGTACAAGTTCTATCATTTCCTTCCCTACTCCAAAGGGAATTCACTCTTGACTCATTCCAATGAGTCAAGAAAGTTATGGCATGAGATATATGGCCATATAAACTATAGGTACCTCCAGGCATTGGCCAAAGAAGGCATGGTGGAAGGGATTCCTTTTATCAAGATGTCCAATGGCACATGCATAGGATGTGTAGTGGGAAAGCATATAGAGCACAACTATGAGAAAGGGAAAGCAAGGAGATTTATCCAAGTACTTGATTTGGTGCAATCATATCTTAGTGGGCCTCTTCCTACACCCTCATATAGAGGATCAAGGTATGTGTTGACCTTCATAGATGATTTCTCAAGGTTTTGTTGGGTATACTTTCTTAGACTCAAATATGAAATTTTTTAGACTCTCAAAGTTTGGAAATCCCAGGTTGAGAATGCATGTGGGAACAAGACCAAATTCCTCAAAAATGATAATGGAAAGGAGTATGTGTGTTGAAAGGGGTTTTGGTAAGTGAGTTGCACAGCTGCACAAGCTCACGCGGTACCGCGCAAGGCCATATCAGCACGATGGGTGGAAAAATAAATGTTTTGAATATTTTATATATTATTTGACCAAGTTTTGTCACAATAGGTCATTGGCAGTTATAAGTTAGTTAGAAGTGGACCTTCAATGTGATGGCACAAGCCTATTTATAGATCTAGTTTTGCAATTAAAAAGACATATGAAGACATCTTGAGAGATCTGATGATCGATTGGTTTTGATCGACAACCTTATGAGTATCTCATAAGATCTAGTACAATTTGGTTTCAAAGAATTTTCTCTTGGATCTACAATCTATCTGGGCTATTTTTTGATGTATTCAACCTCCGAGTTTGGAGAAGAATTGTCCAGTTTCGGATCTTTTTCGTAGAGTTAATATATATGACGATTGATGCATAAATCTTGTCTTTTGTTTTACTGTTCTCTATGCTGCGATCTATTTGGTTCCATTGCTGTGGTGATCTAGATCTATTATGATGTTGTGATTTGTTCTGATGTCGCTGTGGTTTATTCTATTTCTGCTATACCGATGTTGATGCGATCTGTGTTAAGTCTTTTATAGCGCTGTTGCATTATAAGGTTGGATGTTTTATAAATGATGCTGTTGTGATTAATGTATGATGCAATCTGTAGTCATGGGAATGAGTTAGTGTTGATTGCATAGTTATGGATCCAATAGTCATGTTGTCTCCCCGTCAAATCCCCATATCCTCCATCCTCACTGCTGAAAACTCGGTTTCGACAAATCTCCCTTGAACATGTCAGAAGAGTCTTTGTCCACTTTGTAGATGTTGTTGGGAAGGGTAAAACCTGTTTGGGCCAAAGCTCAGGGAGATCGCGTTGGTTGGGCATCGACAAAGTGAGAACCCTATCGATGAGGCTTTATTGGTGGGTTTTACCAACAAATGGTCCTGTTAGTGTTGACTGCATAGCTCTAGATCCAATAGTCATGATGTCTCCTTGTCAGATCCCCATATCCTCCATCCTCACTGCCAAAAACTCAGTTTCAACAGCTCTCCCTTGAACATCTCGGGTGAGAATTCGTCTGCTCTATAGATGTTGGTGGGTAGGGTAAAACCTGTCTAAGATGGTGCTCATGGAGATCGCGCTGGTTGGGCATCGATAGAGTGAGAACCCCTATCGATGAGGATTTGTTAGTGGGTTTCTCCAACAAATGGTTTCATTCTCGGGACCGAGTTGTGATTAAGAAGAGGATTTGTTTTGGCATCCAACTCAAATGGAGATTGAAGGGTGGTTTGATCTAAGGTTGCGGGAGTTTTTTGAAGCCAAAAATAAGAATCCGTAGCTATCAAAGAGCCATTGGTTAGATAGATATATCCACGATGGTCCTCACGAATGGTTCTTTTGGGAGTTTCCTATCCTATTGCATGAATGGCTGGAAATTTCACTACTAAGAAGACAAACTTCCAAGGAGGAGAGCCGACATCCTGGACTCCAAAGCTAATCCAGGAGTTACAAGAAACCAACAATAAGGCATCGCAGGTTGTTGAAGTGTGGTTGGATAGTATCCTGGAAGGCTACATTACTGAGTTTGCAGTAGACACCAATAAGTAATTTAGTAAAGCACAAAGGGAGTTCTTTAGTGGACCACGAGGAATATTCTTGTTGTCATTGTAGTTGTCAATTAAGCAACTAGTCTGTGAAAAAGGTATTCTGAAGATGGACCAAGAGTAGTGGAGCTCTAGTGTGCGGAGGATGTAGGAACCACGATGAAAGGGGGGAGACGCATGGAAAGGTAAGGGGTAGATGGGCATGATTTTTGGTGAGAATGTGAAGGTCACCGAGGAAACAAGTGGTTGCAAAAGGGGAGGAGAAAGGTTTCTAGAGAAGAGGCATAGGATGGGAGAAGGTCCTACTGTGATCGAAGTGCGATGCTGCGAGGAACAACCACACGAGAAGAAGCAAACTTTATCTGAAAACAAGGAAAACTAGGCCCAGGCTATGCCTGGAAGGACAACAAGATCAAACCTCGGCACTAACGTGCCCAAACCTCCACGCACTACTCCACCACAAGGAAGAAACATGCATTCTACGTCAAATTTCTTGACATGTCAGCAACACTCTAGCAATAAAGCACTAGCAAAAGGAAGAAGGCCTAGAATGGCGGGAGATGAAATGAAGCTACCAATATTTCATGGAAATGGCACTGACAACCCATAGCAATACTAGTTCTTGTGTGAAGCGATCTGGGCCGCCTGACAGACCGTAGATGATGATGTCAAGAAAAGCCAGTTGGCAACTACTCTTAAAGGCTGGGCACTGGAATGGTTCATGAGATTCATGCAGGTTCCTCAAGGAGGTACCACGAAAACATTGGATGAGATCCAAAAGGGGTTATTTGAAGAATTCAAGAAGCCAAAGTCTGAGGCTCAGTACATTATTGAATTGAAAGAGATCAAACAGTTCCCCAATGAGACAATTTGGGATTTTGATCAGCAGTTTAAGATATTGATGGCTTAGGTGAGTTTTAAGATGAGTAATGTTTAGCACAAGGAGTGGTTCATCATCGTGCTTGACCCACACATCACACATCCATTAATGCAGCAAAAGATTGTGACACAGAGCGAAGCTCTAGAGACCGTGATGAAATTGGAGGCATTTCTAGTAGGAGAATCCATGGTCGGAATGAACTAGACTCAAGCAAAGTTGGCCAATATGAGACTCGAAATATAAGATATCAAAAAGGATAAGGAAGATCATGATGATCTCTGGTGCACCCGCTGCCATGCAGATGAAGATACCAAGGACACATGTCCAACGTTCCAAAATTATTTGTTGTCGGGAGCCCCGAACCCGATGAGTTGTGCCTTTATAACATGGTGTCGCATATGTCAGGTCTATGGGGATCAACATGAGAATTGTGATTGCATGCAGAAGATGGTTACCAAGGCAGAAAATATGTACTGTACATTTTGTCGATCAATAGGACATGATGATAAAAGCTACCGAGTTTATGATTTGCTCCAGGAAAGGATGTATGATTCATATTTTGTTAAAGGAGAGGACCCCTAAGAAATGCAAGCATAGCCTCAAGAGGTACAACCAGCAGCATAAGTGCAGTGTACACCACCACCCCAGATGCATTTTATCCCTGTGCAACCGCAACAATAGTTTACAACACAACCACAGTTTGCACCTCAACCATAGATTGTAGCACAACCACAGTATGCACCACGACCAAAATATAATCAGGCTCCACTCATTCAGTCTCAACCACAATATGTTCAAGATGCACACTATGTCCAGCAGTAGCCAAACCCACTACAGTAGCAGATGGCTCAACCGCATTTTCGGCAAGGAGGAGTCTAAGGAGGATTTCACGGAGGATTCAGAGGCCAAGAAGGAGGACGAGGTCACAAATCAATCTAGTGTTATACTTGTGGAGTATTTGGGCACTATCAGAGGGAGTTCCCTCATGTGTAGTGTACATACTATGCGACCGGTGATCATAATGTTGAAAACTTCCCTTAGTTGATTGCAAAATGGTAGGTTGGAAACATTCCTCAGTTGTAGAATGTACAGAATCAGAATCAACCTACATTCCAATTATAGAACCAACCGATAATGCAGAACTAGATCCCACGACAGACTCAGACTTAGAACCCGCCTCAGACTCAAAACCAGCCGATGAATCAACCAGTAAATCAGAACCTTCCATTGAACCTGAATCAAGGACCAACAGTGGCAACAATTCAGGCCAAACCACGAATGAAGGATGTTAATGTTGGGATTTTCACTGGCATATTGGGGTTACAACTGGAGACAATGGACCATGGCAGTAAGTTCAGCTCACTGGAAAGAAAAAGATGGCATTTGATATTGCGATAGAGAAATACACTTTCTTTGAAGCGAAGCATGCAATTGGGAGGAATCTAGGTAAGTTACAAATTATTGATATGCTATCTGCCTTTGATCCATCTATAGAAGCAAGACCATCGTAGCCGCATGGTACCTTGCGACAGCCATTTGAAATTTGTCTATCACTGGCAAGGGACCTTGGCGCCCTTGTTGATCTTGAGACATTATTGTACCTCTCGAATAAGGAAGTGAAAGATTCTGTAGTGAACTCTTTCCAAAAGAGGCAGATTGGCAAGGAGATGAGGATGAATATCCAGATCGAGAATTATGAGGTTGACTCTGTTATTTTGGATCTCGGATTAGATGTCAACATCCTGACCAAGAAAACTTGGCAGTCGATGGGGAAGCCAACACTGGGATGGTCATCGATCCAACTGCGATTAGCAAATTAGGCTAAGGTTCATCCCATTAGTCGCATCTCTAATTTGGTTGTCGACATTGAAGGTATGAGAATGCATGCTGACTTTGATGTGATAGAAGTAGTCAACAATGGTGGCTCCTATCCTACTATTCTAGGGATTTGTTGACGTGCGTATTTGACTAAGCACGCAATGGGGGAGACAACCCAGACCGAGATCCTTAGGGCAGGCTCCAAGCTGTTTGTGATGGTTGTTCCCGACAGGTTTAAAGGCTCTGTTAGCCTGAAGGTCTATACTATGTAAAAAAAATCTAAGAGAAAGATATAACACTACTGGTCATTATCAGATATGTATCTATGCCTGTACATATTAATAAATGTTATTATTTACAGTATTAATCGACTAAGTTAGATCAGTTTATAAAGTCAGAAAATTAAACAATTATTAACAAGTTAGATTAAAAACAAAGATACATTATATACATCTGTACATAAACCAATAATGAAAAGAGTAATCTGCATATGACATGAGTATGAACAACTGGTTGAAATAGATTTTTTAAACAATATACTAAACAGAAAATAGAAACATATTATCCTAACCTATGTACTATCCTGATTAGGAGCAATGCGAATTGAACTGAAATCAGATCTGTTAACAGGATTATCAATAATCTTGACAATCTTCAAAACAAATTTAGAAATTACCAAGATCATGCAACAGACGTATAAACCATGTATGTAACAATGACAGTCATCAATTTACAACATAGAATTTATTAACAGAATGATATTCAGCATAAGTCAATAGCGAGAACATGATATATTTGCACAATTTCATAAGTGAGATTATGACAAACATGTAGAATATAGAAAAACAGTAACAAGACTATGGATAGCATACACACGTGTTAAGCATAAACTATAAACATATATATAATTTATCACCAGTTTCAAGATTGTATCTGCTGATAAAAAGCTGTCTCCAGTCACAATGGATAAAACCGCAGTCCTGTTGTCTCCTTTCCATAAACTATCGACCCCCAATCCCATATGCTATCTCCCCTTAAATACATGAAATCACTAAAGGAAAATAGTCCTACAAACTAGAGATAGAAAAATCGAATTCTTTAACTAATTTCCCATAAAAATGACAAGTAGAACATGTCATTTTTCACTATACGTGAAGACACCTAAAATTGGTAAAGATTCGATCCATGAAAATCGAAAATCTTAACAACGAGACAACACCTGGAAAGCATGGTAATTGATTCGTTTCCGATCATGTGGGGAATCATCCAAAAATAGACCATCATCAAAATCCACAACAAGAATAGAAACCATATCACCTGCAATGCAACACATGAAAATAAATTAATTAACACACATACGAAAATCGAAATAACAAAAACTTTGCGATAATCAGAAATAAAATAAATCAATACCTGTACAGAGATGACCTGATCTTCATTTCATTAAAAAATTCAAAATATAAAACGGACAGCAAACACACCCAAAGCATTACAAATTTACAGGCGCGTTGAAGACTTGGATGTTCACACCACTCGACTGACTCGGCGATTGCCCCCTAAACTGCATAAGTGCAACTTGAGCATTAAGCTCCCGAAGCTTCTCCTCATTTTTTTCATTCTCATTCTGAAGTTTAAGAACCCTTCGGATCAGTTTGTTCTTATGGTTTCTTAGACGTACGAGATGCTTGTCACTCAAATCCACTTTCTCTTTTAACTTCAGATTATCGGCCTCCATCGAATCACGATTGGCTACAACTTCATTCATCCTTTCTTCCATCTTACATAATTTGTCTAGAAGACAATTAATGAACAGAGGATGCATCATATCCCTGACTTCACGAAGAACAGGCGAGCTTGTCTTTACGGACTTCGCTTTAAGTGGAGGATTAATAACATGCTCCTCTCGGGCGTCCTTTTCACACACAGGAGTGTCTTTGCCAATCACGGGAGGAATCTCATCAACATGGTTCAAAATGAACTCAGGATGAACAATATTATCATTAACAGGAAGAGAGATATTCGTCTCCTCATCATCTAAGACCACAGTCTCAACCTGAGCATTGTCTGTCACAGGGGTTTTAACAGTATTGCCTTTTGCCATGCTCCTGGTGAACCTACCTACCAACTTGGCTTCCGGTCCGCTTCACCCATGATTGCAAATTTTATTTGTATTGTTTTGTGGCGTAATCGGTGACAGAGATGCAGACCTCCTCACATGCTTAGAAACCAGAGGAGTATCAATGCTTCTCGATGAGTTAGACACAGGATATTTACAAGGTTCATGACTCATACAGACAGTAGGGTTTGCCAAGGGTTTACGCACAGGGGATACCAAAACTGGACTCAGCTCTTTATGCCTATTACAATCCTTAGGGTTGTCAAATTGACAATGGCAAAAAGACGAGAACCCATTAGACTCGACGAATTCCTCCCAAGACCGATTTGATTTCGATAGCTCCTTGTCAATCAACATGCGGACTAAGCCATGGTGAAAAAGACTATGACTAACATTCTTAGGACCCTTTTTAATGGCAGTAGACATCTTTAACAGATTTTGCAACAGATAGTAAGGCAAGTTCAAAGGAAAACCTATAAATGCAGACATGAGCCTGAGATGATAGACGTACGCTGAAGACAAGCGGCCTTCACAAGTCAGGTATCGATGAATCAAGTTGAGAACAGGACGCCATTCCTTTTTGAAGTACTTGCGAGCTGAGAAATGACACTTGTTGACTAGGGTTCTTTAGCAACTAGCGCCACTCCGTAATGTCCATCTTCATGTACTTAAACCATCTCTCATCGGTCAGTGACAGGCCAGTAGCAACCGCCACAGATCTCTCGTCTACCTGAAAATGAAGGTCACCTACTTCAGCCTGAAAATCAACTAGAGAGAGAGTGAAAACCCTTGTAACTTTGGGGTTCGAATCAGGGAATTTACTTATGAATGGAATCCACCCAATAGCCTGAACCTTTTCCGATAGCTGAGGGTTCGAATCCAGCAATGTCATTTCACAGGGCTCAACCCTTACTAGTGGTGCCATTACTGACCACGTTAGAGCATGTAACCGTACACAAAACAGATACCACAGGTCGGCACCAGACAACAAATTCGGGAACGAGCACTCTAGGTAAAGACTGAGCAAGAACAGGTAATGAAATTTCAGCTTGTGATAAGCCGAATAAGCCATGCATAAACGCAGACTATACCCCTGCAAGTTCGGCATAAATGAAAGCATTATCGCTCAGAGAGGTAATCAATTAATGAGGAATGGCGGTCGAAGACTCCAGATAACTCATGTTATCATTATTTTACTGGCATTAATGATATGAGGCCCTTCGCTGTACACAGAACAATTGTTCCATTGACAGGCAGCCACGATGGAAGACAAGTACCGAGACTTAAACGTGATGGACAGGGTGAGTACCAGTGTCATGATAGCATATCGATTTCACAACAGGTATATCAGGGTGGAGGCTGCGACATAATTTTGATCTGACAATACACCATAATACATATCCCCCTACCATAGATTCGACTTACTCTTCAAAGGTGGCGGATAATAGAACATAATTACAAACCATCAAATCAAAAATCGACTTTGCAATTCAGAGCATATAATAATGATCAGCATGAACATTTGTGGTAATATCAACCATGGTTCGTGAACTTAGGATATGGTGGACATGACAAGTAAAACATTTGGCTTTCGTGCTTTAGGTTTTTACCAAAGTCATAGTGAACCGACCATTGATAATCATTAATCAATTCACAAATAAAATCGATAATGATGTGCCAAACCATACCAACATCAACTATTGCAATATTGTGAGCTAGTAAATGGTTATAGTAACGAAATCAACCAATAAAATAGATTTGTAATGTTTTGGATAAGATGCAAGACTAGGCTGACCAAAACAGATGCAAAAATCATCAATACTCATCCACCCAAAATAAGAACTTCATAGTGGTGATTTCGCTAATCTAACATAGTTCCCAAAGGTTGTTTAAAAATATGGAATTTCACAGAATTAGTAGCTCAATGAAGGCCACTCTTTCAGTAGCTTGGTAATTCAATTGATTTGTCCCTTTAAAATTCGAACATTTCATCAAAAAAAAATGGGATTTTGTTTGATGAAATATGTTTTTTTTTTAAAGGCTGTTGAGCAGGGGCACAAAAGGATTGGATGGGCTAATAATAGCATGATGGTTATCAACTTCAAGAAACGATTTATGAAATTTGAAAACCAGAATGTTAGGGTCATTTCTCCTATGGACCCTCAGGAAGGACGTTGATATATTGAACCTGTAAGGGATGAAGCTATTAGGAATTGGGACCATTCCTATAATATCTCTGAGGATTGTATCCAGCCCAACTATTGATGCTGAACATGGATGGCGTAGTGCTAGTTCTACATCCTAGTGTTAGTTCTATGTCCTCTGACTCTAATGATGATCTAGAAAATTGGTAGAATAGGTTGCATGGAGTATCATTTAGGAAGTGTGGGTTAATTACCCAATCTCTCCATCGGGTAGCCACTGAGACTGTCATGTTACCCATTTATGAAGGAATTTCGAGACTATCAGAGTTCTTTCAGTAATTTGAAGAGAAAGTTTTTGAACTGCAAAGGATACTAGCTCTCGAGGTAGCACTGAAGGCTACTCCAGCTCGATGGTGGGTGACACACAAACAGATGATCCATGACTAGGAAATGTGCCATGGATTGATGATCATGCGCTTCAGTGATTCAGAGGTCTATAATGCTGGGAGATATGACAGACGGAATGATCCCACCAGTCATTTGGTCGAGTGTCATAATTTATGGGCATCATGACCGAGAGATGAATGGGTCCACGCTTTCGTTCACACTTTGGAAGAAATGTCGAGATCCTGGTATGTGGTGGTAGAGTTGCACAGAATTATCACCAATTGGGAGGAGTTGTGTATTTTCTTTATGCAAACATTTAGTTTCTAGGACGCCAACCCAGAGGTATGTAATGCTTTACAAATCATCCATGACATAGTATTAAAGGTCATCCATGCCACATACCCGGTTGATCCACATGTGCAATGCTCCATCCAATCCATGATGACATGCTACAACTTGTTCAAGAAACCTGAAGATGATGATGAGCTGCAAAATGTTAATATTCGAGAGTCAGAAGGAAGCCATGATGTCATAGCCCCAGACATACCGATGGACTCGATGAGTCAGCCGTTGAGGATTTGGCAAGTCAACATTGGGTCAGCAGAGAACCCAAAATTTTCCAATGTCAGGGACTACTGGGATGAGGAGACCATGGCCAAGATCACAGACCTGCTACATGAATTCTAGCACCTTTTTTCAACACGATTTTCAGAGATGAAAGGGATTTTAGGAGACTTGGGGGAGATGAAAATCCTATTAAAACCTGATGCAAAACTAGTGTGACGGAGTCCATATCGAATGAACCCATGATACAAGGACCGGGTGAAGGCTAATATAGACCGGATTCTCGATGTGCTATCATTGAACCTATAGAAAAATCTAAGTGGATAATCCCTACAGTGGTCTAGGATAAAAACACAGGAGAAATCCGCATTTGTGTCAACCTAAGGAAGTTGAATGATGCATGCGTACATGACCCATTTCCAACCCCTTTTACAAATGAATGTGCTTGAAGGTGTAGGCAACCAGGAGATGTATTCCTTCACGGATGGGTTTTCAAGATACCACCAAATCTAGATTACGAAGGAGGATCACCACAAGACCACATTTGTCACAGAATGGGGCTATTTTCAATATATGGTCATGTCGTTTAGGTTGAATAATGCACCAGCCATCTTTTCTTGCATAGTTTTTGTTGTATTGAAAGACTTTATTCAAAATTTCCTACATGTGTATATAGATGATTGGACTGTCTATGGCTAATTAGGGACCATCTCGACAACTTGTGACTGATGCAAGAAAGGTGTCAATAGCATCAGGTCGTGTTAAAATCTAAGAAGTGTATTTTCTGTGCGCCATTTGGAATACTACTTGGGCACATAGTGTGCAAGGAAGGTCTATAGGTTGATCCAGTGAATATCACGCTAATCCTCAATTTACTGCTGCCGATGAATGTGAAGATGCTTCGGGAAACGTTGGGGCATATGGGATACTATCGCAAGTTTATCAAAGGATACGTTGTGATTACTACACCCATGGAGAAACTACTGAAAAAGGATGTAGCATATGAATGGACTCAAGAATGTCAAGAAAGTTTTGACACTTTGAAAGCCAAGATGGCCTTTGAGCCAATACTAGTTTTTTTGGATTGGAATAAAAAGTTCCGTGTGCACGTCGATGCTTCTTCTATTACACTGGGGGTTGTTCTTACGCAACCAGGTGAGGGTAACTTGGATCATCCAATAGTATGCCAGTAGAAAGTTGTCATTTGCTGATAAAAATTATACAATGATGGAAAGGGAAGGCCTAGAGATGGTTTATTCCTTACAGAAGTTTAGGCACTATTTGTTGGGCGGACATTTCAAGATGTTCACCGATCATTCTGCTTTGCAATACCTAGTAAATAATCCTATGTTGGGGGGGGAAGATATGTCGATGGTTGTTACTCTTCTAGGAGTTTGATTTTGAAATAGTTGTAAAGCCAAGATGGTTGAACACTGGTCTGGATCATCTGTCTCACGTTGAGAATGGTGAAGAACCGACCAATATTGATTACAATTTGCTAGATGCACAATTGTTCCATGTTGGCCTCGCAGATGATCACTATTCACCAATTATGCAATTTTTGGCCACCGGTGTCGCCCTCGAGGACATGTTGACTAGCAAAAAGAAGCTGTTGGTCATGAAGGATTTTGATTTTCAACTAATTGTTGAGTAGTTATATAAGCTTGGGCCAGATGAAATCTTGCGACGGTGTATTTTACTGCATGAGCAAGGTCCCATTCTCAAAGAAGCACATGTAGGAATTGTGGGAGGCCACTATGGAGGACGGGCTGCTATGCAGAAGGTATTGCATGCTAGGCTACAATGGCCTACATTGCATAATAATGCCACAAACTATGCAAGGAGCTGTGATGTCTTCCAACATTTCAGTAAACCATCGCGACAGGATGAGATGTTGCTGGTACCACAGGTAACTCTCCAACCATTTGATAAATGGGTTGTGTATTTTTTGGGTCCTATTAATCCACCAAGGAAGTGGAATGGTGTGCGATGCATCCTTATTGCAACTGACTATTTGACTAGGTGGGAGGAAGCTGCGCCAATAGTATATTGTACTGCTACGACTGCAGCAAGGTTCAATTTTGAAAACATTGTGACATGTTTTGGCTATCCTTAGATCTTGATGAGTGACCAAGGTAGTCACTTCGTCAACCGGACTGTGAAAACACTAAATGAAAAGTTACAGGTGCAACATAAAGGGAGTATGACATACCATCCATAGGTGAATGGGACTATCGAAGCATTCAACAAAATTTTGGAAACAAGGTTGACTAAGGTATGCAATGCTAACTGCAATGACTGGGACCTGAAAATTCCTGCAGTATTATGGGCCTATCATACTACTTGCAAAAGCTAATAGGCCAGACACCATTCAAGCTGGTATATGGGAAAGAGGTAGTCATGCCCATGGAGTACATCATTCCTAGTTTGTGTATCATCGCAGAGACGAGAATGGATGATGTGGAAGCATTAGAAGAGCACATTGCATAGTTGATCCAGCTTGAAGAAGATCCCTTTATTGCTAGCTTCCACCAGCAAGTTGTGAAGGATCGAAAAAAGGTGTGGCATGATAGCCATTTTAAGAAAAAACAGTTTGCAGAAGGCGATTTGGTGCTGTTATATGACAGTAAGTTCATAAAGCAACCAGGTAAGTTACAAATGCACTGGTTGGGTCTGTATCTTGTTCATTCCATTACTTCTGTAGGTGCAGTTTAGTTACAACAATTAGATGGTGCAGTATTACCGATGCTCGTTAATGGGAGTCACTTGAAGCCCTGTCAAATGGGCTAGCGATGCACACCGCTTGAGGCGCAAAAAAAAATTAATGAAGATTTTGCTTCAGAACAGCAAGGTGCACCCAGGGGAAGAGGTTGCACAAGTTTAGAGTTCACAGTGATGAATGGTCGACCACTTGCGACAAATGCAAGGCTGTGGGTTGGTCAAATCAAGCAATAAATGTAGGTAGTTAAAATAGTTGGCTAGCAGTGCTTGTTGAAGTGACGCGCATTAATGGTTGATCCGATCGTTAGAGGAGTAGGATTGCCAGTGGATTTGGCATCATTACCACCATATTTCATCATAATGAGGATTGTATATTTAGAAATGACGAGTTTGAATTATAAGTGGCTATAAAAAGCATGCAGGACACGGGAGGATGGCATTGTTCAGTTGAGCGAGCTATGCGTTAAAGAAGAGGGTGAATTGTGCAGTATGTTGTGAGCTTTTGAGTGAGTTGTAGTGTTGAAGGTTAGATTTTTCGAGTGCATTTTAAGGTTTGGGGCGTGAGGCATGTTGAGAGACCTTGACACCATTGAGATTTAAAGTGAGATAGAGTCCCCTATTTGACCCACAACTGTTGAAGAAGAATTCATGAGCATGCCGGTTAGCTCATCATCTATCCCTAAGTGGAAGCGGCAGGCTCAGAAGCCTAGTTCCACGTCGCCACAAAAGAGGCAAACCCACATGTCGGCGAGAGTGCAGGGAGAAGGAACTACCAGACCGGTTCGTCGAGCTCAAGAGTGGTTGAGTCTATGACGCCTAGGGGCATCTCTGATCATGATATTTTGGGGTATTTTGGTCCTACGCATTTGGGAGTGAAGCCGAGAAAGTTGTCGAAAATCCAGAAGTATCCACTAAAATTGTCGTCGCTGCTAGAAGGGATGACATGCTCGGTCGACATCATCCTTTAATTGATCAGGTTGAAATTAGAATACCATGACTTGCTATTACTCAAATATGTCTAGGATGAGCCCTACGAGTCAGTCCTGACAGTGTCTGGTGCCCCTATTCAGTAGATTCCTAAATCTTGCGCAAGTAGGTTAGACCAATCTGGATTGTTGGGGCTCATCAATATGCCTCATTTTGGGTGACTAAATGAAGCCCATGTGGGTGTTAAGAAACTATTGGATTGTTTTCATGGGGGGGCACTTTGGTTGAATACGCTCATCCCTGTTATAGTAGATTTAATTGTGAGCATCACAGGTTTACTAAAGGCTGGGAAAGATCCAGCGCAGTATATCCACGGGAGGGATACTGACAAAAATATTTCCAAGTAGTTGAAGGAGCGCTTTGGCTTACAACGTGATGGCCGTGCTTATCACATCAATAGCATTAACTCATAAGTGATGCTCATCGGTGCAAGGATTCTTGCAACTAAGGTCATTCGGGTAAATTGACCGGTCCAATGCAATTTCGGTGTTGTCACATGCACCCAGAAGTGTGCTGAGGGAGTACAGATGAATTTGTCTTTCTTTTTGCTGAACCAATTGCTATAAGATTCTCTTGTTGCTCATACCAGGTGCCCATTTTCATATAGTTGGTTACTGATCCTAATTTCCCTCATCGCCTGGATGGAACCTGAAGACTACCAACCAATGGTGGTTGATGTGGAGAAGGTGCACTAAGGTGCATGGTATCATAAATTATGGTGGGTTGAAGAGCCTAGTCGACATGAAGAATATGCCATTGATTTTTGGTTTTATTGGGAGGCGTTGCAAGCCACTTCCATCACCATTCCCCATGTATCTCCTTATGCAGCGGCCAAGTATCAGTGGATAATTCAGTTTTCCATTGAGCCCCACTCTATCTACATTTAGGCATGGCAGGACCCCGCCCGACAGTGGATACCTTTTCCTTACAAAGTCACAAAGGAAGAATTGGATGCTATTGTCGAAGAGTGGTCAATTGAATGGTGAAACCCAGTGAGTCAAGAGGAATTGTCTAAGGAGGCACCACCTGATTCCCCAGAAGAGCTTGCCCAAAAGGAGCTGAGTATTCAAGAATCTAACAATGAGTCATTGACAAACCTTGAGGATATAGAACAACGCATGCGGGAGGAGACTCGCACCAAATGGCACCAAGAATATGATGCAGGTAGTGGTATCAAGTTAGGGATGGAGGACCAGCTACAACAACTCATTAAAGAGGTCACTGACTCCTCTACAGCTATGAATCAGGTGATCCGAGAGTCGAACCATGAAAAATTTGGCATGGTAAGAGATAGATAAAATTCCATTTTTGATACTTTTTCCAGGAAGACAGCTGCGAGACCTATGATGCAGGACATCCCGTCAATCAGTACTAAGCCCTGGGCTAGGAACCTACAAGTTCCCCCTACTGCAATCGACGCGAGACATGAGGAAGTCCACCAGTTGCTCCATCCAATCTAGAGTGTGGCTTTGGATCTGAACAAGTTATCTTCTACGACGTTGGTGGAGTTGTAGCACGTCGCTGCCATGGAATTGGTGGACCAACAGAAAGAGCTAACTGAGAGCTATGTCCAGTCATAGAGCACATCTAAGAAGCTACAGAAAGAGGCAGAGGAGCTGCATTAGGTCTGGGTGCAGCTGGTGAAAGAAAAAGTGTAGGAGATAGATGCCTTGAAGGCGACGCAGGATAAGCCGTAGTGAAAGGCTGCTGAGGAGATTACTGAGCTAAAGAAGGTGCAAGACCACCTGATTGTTGAACAAGTACAGATGCAGTGAAGTCAAGAAAGCTATTTCTGAGGCCTGCCAACACATTTTTTAGAGCACGGCTGATCTCACCCTAATCGAAAAGGCCAAGTGATTGGGGAAAACCATTGTCCAGCTCCAGGATACCAACCTGATGCTCAATGTCTTGGTCCAACCTATGACACCGCTAGAGTAGATTGCGTAAAGGAAGGCTTCCATTGAAGAAATCAGGACTCAGTTCAAAAGTGTGGAGCAAGAGGCTAAGACCATTATGGAGGTGACAACGCAATTTTGGCAGAGCATTGTCCAGGATGAGTATCTTGATCAGCTGACTGCGTAAGTGTAAGAATTCAAAGGTCAACTGATGACCTTGAAGACGTCACTGAAGGCAATGCCACTAATGGTATAGATCACACAGGCTGAGGAATTGAAGGATATTCACCAGCGAGCTTCCCGTGCCTAAGATCACCAACAAAAGCATCATGATCAACTCAATGAATTTCAAGAGATTGGTGGCCAGTTGGCAGTTAAAGTAGTTGCCACGCTGCAGGCAGTGCATGAGAATTAGAAAATGGTCGACTACAAGGACAGAGGAGCACCTAGTGCAACAGGCTTTGACTAATTGTCAGAGTATTGCCGACAAAGTCCAGCTTTAGGTTTGTGATATCACACAACAATTTTAATATTTTAAAGCATGAACGTCGACATACACCCTACCAACCTAACATTGCTCGGGGAGGAGCCACAAGATTATGTTGGGGGCTTGTTGGCAGGGGTTTTAGTAAGTGAGTTGCACAATGTCATGGCAGTTGCACAAGCTCACGCGGTACCGTGCAAGGCCAGATCAGCACGATGGGTGACAAAATAATTGTTTTGAATATCTTATATATTATTTGACCACATTTTGTCACAATAACTCATTAGCAGTTATAAGTTAGTTAGAAGTGGAACTTCAATGTAATGGTGCAAGCCTATCTATAGATCTAGTTTTGCAATTAAAAATACATCTGGAGACATCTTGAGAGATTTGATGATCGATTGGTTTTGATCAACAACCTTATGAGTATCACATAAGATCTAGTACAATCTGGTTTTGAAGAATTTTATGTTGGATCTGCGATCTATTTGGGTTCTTTTCTGATGTATTCAACCTTCGGGTTTGGAGAAGAACTGTCTAGTTTCGGATATTTTGCGCAGAGTTAATATATATGATGATTGATGCATAAATATTGTCTTTTGTTTTATTATTCTCTATGCTGCGATCTGTTTGGTTCCATTGTTGCGGCGATCTAGATCTATTATGATGTTGTGATCTTTTTTTTATTTCGTTGTGGTTTATTCTATTTATGCTATATCGATGTTGATGTGATATGTGTTAAGTCTATTATAGTGTTGTTGCATTATGAGGTTGGATTTTTTATGAATGATGTTGTTGTGACTAATGTATGATTCAATCCGTAGTTATGGAAATGAGTTAGTGTCAACTACATATTTATGGATCCAATAGTCATGCTATCTCCCCATCAGATCCCCATATCCTTTGTCCTCATTGCCGAAAACATGGTTCCAACAACTCTCCCTTGAACATGTTAGGTGAGACTTCGTCCGCTCTGCGGATGTTGCTAGGAAGGGTAAAACCTTTATGGGCCCATGCTCAAGGATATCACATTGGTTGGATGTTGAAAAAGTGAGAACCCCTGTCGATGAGGCTTTGTTGGTGGGTTTCACCAACAAACGGTCCCATTAGTTTCGACTGCATAGTCCTAGATCCAATAGTCATGATGTCTCCCCATCGAATCCCTATATCCTCCATCCTCACTGTTAAAAATTAGTTTTGATAGCTATCCCTTGAACATATTGGGTGAGACTTCATATGCTCTATGGATGTTGTTGGGTAGGGTAAAACCTGTCTGGGCCGGTGCTCAGGGAGATCACGCTGGTTGGGTGTCAACAGAGTGAGAACCCTTGTCGACGAGGCTTTGTTGGTGGGTTTCGCCAAATATGTGAGCAAGAGTTTTTAGTATCTATATGAATAATGTGGCATCCAAATGGTGTTGCAAAGCGCAAGAACAAGGCTCTCAAGGAGATGGCAACCTGTATGATTAAAGGAAAGGATTTCAATCCTAAGCTATGGGATGAAGCCATTAACTATTCTACATATGTTCAAAACATATATCCTCACAAATCAATGGATGGAAAAACACCATATGATGATTTTTTTTGTCACAAGGAAAATGTTTCTCATTTCAGGGTCTTTGGCTCAAAGGCTTGGGCTAGGATTCCTCTAGAGAAGAGAAAGGCATTGAAACGTCATAGCAAGGAGTCCATCATGGTTGGATATGTTTAATATGAAAAGGTGTACAATCTCTTTTATCCATCATCTCAAAATACCTTCATTTAAAGGAGCGTGCAATTCAAAGAGTAACTCATGGAGGAGACTAAATTTGCTCAAGGGGAATGCTCAAATCCTCCACTCCAAGATTATGTAAGTGATGATTTTGTTTATGATATTTTTGATATTTATGATTATAATATTTCTTAATATTATTATTCATATCATGGCTCACACATTTGACCCAAATGGGCTGATAAAAACATTGAAGCAGCTGGGGATTTAGCTGGCAATCCACTAGATCCTAGAAAAACTAAATCACAATTTCACAATTCTTTCTCTACATGTGAAGTGAATATTTCTATGAAATGTTTCATTATGGCTAGATATTATCCCCAAACATATTAGGAAGCATCACTTGACCCAATATGGAAAACAACCATGCAAGAAGAGTTCAACTCATTGCAAGACAATGAGACTTGGGAATTGGTTCCCTTTCTGTCCAAGAGGAAACTAGTGCAATGCAAGTGGGTATATAGGACCAAAGTGGATTCTGATGGTTCTGATACAAATTATAAGGCCATTTTGGTTTCCATATTCTTCTCTAAATTCCAAGCAGTGGACTATATAGATAAATTTTCACCAGTTGCAAAGATGGACTCTATCAGGCTAGTTTTAGTCATTGTTGCATCTAAGCGCTGGGAGGTTCACCACATGGATGTGAAGAGTGAATTTATTCATGGTGAAATTCAAGAGTATATCTATATGCATACACCTGAAGGTTTCCAAGAGGATCCTTCACTTGTATGTAGGTTAAATAAATCTCTCTATCGCCTCAAGCAAGCCCCCAGGGCTTAGTATGAAAAGATGGACAATTTTCTGCTATCACTTGGATTTGAAAGATGAAAGTATGATCCTAATGTTTATTTGAAGAATGTTGGTTATGTATTCAAGGTAAATGTATTGTATTTTTATGATGTTTTTATTACAGGTAGCTGCACTAAATAAATTGGGGCAATCAAGTCTTGTTTGCACAATGAATTCTCCATGATTGATCTTGGATTGCTGAAGCAATTTCTTGGTTTGGAAATTGTGCAATATAAAGAAGGGATCAAGGTAAGAAAGAACAAGTATGATGTAGACATATTATTTAAGTTTAAAATGGATGAATGTAATACATCCAAGTTCCCATTCCTTTCTATTATCAAACTAGGTGAATTTGACGAGTCTCCATTGGTGGACAACTCATTGTATAGACAACTAGTCATGATTTTATTGTATATTACACAATCTCGAATAGATTTGGCATATAATGTAGGTGTTTTAGATAGATATATGTATAATCCTAATGAGATCCATTGGAAGGAATCTAAGAGTATCCTTCACTATCTGCAAGGAACTAGACACTTAAGGGTAAACTATGTTGTGGGTTATCCACTAGAACTAGTTGGATTTACTGATTATGATTGGGATGGACATTACAATGACAAGAAGTCCAATTTAGGTTTTATATTAATGCTTACACATGTTAACATATATTTTTCAATAAATAAACACCATAACATATCCCTATATTCAGTTGAGGATGAGTACAGAGGAGCAGTAAACGCAACTACACAATGTGTGTCGTTGCAAGGCATTCTTCGGGAACTTGGAGTTGCATTTGATTCACCCACGGTCATTCAGTGTCACAATAAAAGTGAAATCAATATTTACACTGATCCAGTGCAGAGACAAATAACCAAACACATTGAGATACAATGCACTACATCTGGATCTTGGTGCGTGATTATGTGATAGACTTGCAGTATATTCCATTTGCAAAGCAAACTGCTGGCATTTTCAACAAGAGCTTCACTAAGAATACATTCACCTATATGATATCCATTCTTAGATTGGGTGATACATGTTGATAGCTACCATTCACTTTCAAATTTTTGGTTCCATGTCCATTTTTGAGGGGAGGTTTTGTTCCCATGTGGTTTTCCTCCTTACCTTGGTTTTATGGACAAATAAATTTTTTTGTTGTATAAGGTGACTTGAGCCTTAGTTTCCAAGGCCTCCATGATATTTTTGTTAAGTTTTAATAAGTTAGGCTTAAGGGGGGGTGTTATATAAATAATCCACCTTATTACCATGGTCATATACCTTAGGAACATTTCATTTGCTTCCTAGCAATGTTCTATGGTATAGACTTAGGAATATTGATCATTTGTTGATAATTGAGGTGCTCTTGGTTTATTATTATGATATTTGGGACACTCCAGGTTGATAATTATGAAAAAACAAGTTCCCTCATTGATGAAATTCAACTAGCATGTGCTCACTCATCCATAGAATCAGGGATTGTGTTTGACCTTAGGTGCTAGTGCATGATTGTAGTCATCTTTTCCTTCCTTGGGAATTTATTTCCTCTTTGGGCCTCTACCACTCACCCATGTGGTCCCCCATGCCTACCATGCCTCCATTTATCTTACTTCATTCCTCACCCTCATTTACACATGCATTCATGACCTTTTGGGATGATTATGAAGTTGATTGGTCCACCTAGGGGGGTTTGAGGGTCAAATCACGAGCTGACACTTGTATGCATTTAGATGGCCTCAAAGCCTCAAAATGTTTCCCTATTGTAATATATATCTGATCTAGACATAGTTACATGTTGAAAAATCATAATAATATATGTTATTGACTTCATGTGGGAATGCTATTTTCACTCTTTTAGCTATTGTGTGCATATTTTGTGAACAATATCGAATTGTGAGAATCTCCTTAGCTCCTAGATCCTACTATGAATCAATTATCACAATGATGTAAAACTATTGTTGAAAGAGAGGAAATATGTCATTGATGTATACATATTTAAAGGTACTACTTTGTTTCTAATAGTAATTCTCGGATGATGAGTTGAAGTCGACAAGAATATTCTCATCGAAGGAGGGCCATGATGAATCCCACATCAATGAAATAAAACTTGGAACAAAGTTTTAGAATTTGAGTATGAAGTAACCATAGGACTGAATCAAAGATAGCTGACACAAAGGTATTTTTGACTGCATATGCAAACTCTCAACAAAATTTTTCCTTTGAACATAAAGCGACACAACTGAAAACTTGGTAGCATTGACTAGAGGAGGTGAATACCAGGTCATAATGTGATAATAGATGATGCATTCTTTGAAATAATCAAAGGAGTGACATGACTCATGAAAATGGATCGACTCGGAAGCAACCTGAAAACCCAACTGATTGAATGAAATGCAGACAAGTTCCATGTTCAAAGGTGACTAAAAATTGTCATTATTGCAAATAAAATATAGTTCCATTCCCTTAATTTTCCCATCATGCTTGATGAGTGCCTCTTTTGATTCTTACAAGTTCAAAGAGGATAACAAACACTTGTTGAATCTTATCATGAGATAAGTCCATTCTCACATGTTTTACAAACATAAGAAAGGAGGGGTTCATTCCCAAAATAGGGTCTCTCAATGTTTAGTTTAACAAGTCCATTGAAAGTAAACTTGGCGTCGTTCACATTTAGAGAGTTTGAACAAAACAGAAGTAGACTCCAAAGTGTCCTTTTTCATACAATTTAGTCTCCAAGGCCCAAAAAAGTATTAAATAATACCCTGGAGAAATCTTCTAGTCAATAACTAGAGTATACATTTTTTGTAACTTAGTCAATCTGAACCAAAAAATGGGTAAACTATCATAAGAATGACAACTCTTCAGGTCCTTTTACGAGCATGAAGGAGACCAGTTCACTTGCAAATATTTTCACATTTTAAGAGTCTGAAAAGAGCTTAAAGAGGACTCTATTAGGGTTTACTTTTTTGTGAAAAAGAATTTAACAAGTATGAAAATGAGGTAAAAATTGTCTCAGAAATTCAGTGCTAGGTTTAATGAGCAAGACTGAAGTTTTGAAAATAGCACTCAAAAACTTTTTCTGTTTCGTGCGAGAATGAAAAAGAAAAAAATAAACTTTTTAATATATGAAAATATTACTCCTCCATTCCCTACAACCTTCAAAATGACCATTAGACCCTTTTCTAAATAAAAAATAAATTGTATATAACCAAACTAGGGTAAAAATTAATGAAATAATTAAAAAATAGATAAAAAAAAGTTAATAAAACATGGTAAAAGGTTAAAAATATTTACCATTTGTTTTTTACCCAAATTGGAGAGCAAAAGAGCCATTTGGAGTTTAAATTTCAAGCTTGGATTGTGGATCCTATGACCAACCATTTTTCGAACTGTCTAAACCAAGTAATTCTAGACCTCATTCCTAATTCTTTCATAGTTTCCATTTTCATTTTTTATGCATTTTTTAGGGTTTTAAAGCAATTTTCCAAAGGGAAAATGCGTTTTGTTGGTACCGCACTTTTCCTTCAAGAAGGGAAGTGCTCAAGTGACACCACATTTTTTTGTAAAGGAAAAAGTGGTGGCACTGCTATGTTATAATAGATAACCAATGGTGCCACATATTTGCCTAGAACACATTAAAAATAAACCAAATTACAAATTTTAAAGGATTTTAAAAGTTTGGATATGACTTCTAATCCTTCAATTTATTGTTTTGGTAGGGTGCATTGTCAAAAATGGTTGTCTAGAAAGAGAATGAACATGAAATAGATGGAATAAGGGGGGGGAATGATCAGGAAACCATGCATGCACTTCGTGAGTGTGGATTGCTTAAATTATTCAAGGTACCAAGCATGAGAGTATATCCTCAGGATGTGGAATCGTGAGAAGAAATACTTTGAAGTGGGTGCTCATATTTTGACCATGGAGGTAGAGGATATCTACTTCATGACCGACTTGTCTAGGTGAGGAGCACCTATTTCTTTGACTAGTCCTCAAGGTAGGGGTGTTACTACTCAGGGACTTATAGACCAGTACGGCTTTCCAGGAATGTAGATGAGTGGGAAGAAAATTTTGATTAAGGATGTGATGGACCTAATTATATGGAAAGTCCTATTTACTATGTAGTGTATCTCTAGGATCCAAGGGGCTCACCAGGAATCCAGATCCCACATGATATATTCCTTGGAAGCCATGGCCCCTATAGTATTCAACTAGGAAGAATCCTTACAGGTCACATTCAAAGAATATCTGACCAAGTGTCGGTGTGGAGAACTAAAATAGTTTGGATATGGAAAAATATTAGTGTCATTCTTTTTCGAAAGGGTACCACTAATGAGGCCAAATATGGTTTTTACTAAGCTCAAGGCACACGATCCATGCATGATAATATGGGAGGATGACCAAGGGTCAAGTATGGGGATTCCTTCTTCCATTGGTTGGATGAACAACTCATTATTGAGGATTATGCCTATGCATGAACTGAATTCAGAGTGGACCCTGACCTATCCCTATTGGCGGACGAGCAATGGGGTGACCTTGATGAGTAAGAAACTAACATATACATGTTTTTATTTTTTTGTCATTTTATGATTTTTATGCGTGGTAAAGAGACCTACTTCTTATTGTGGAGATGTGGGAATAGCGCGAGCTTGAGGATAATTTCCAATAGAGAGGTGATTCAAGGCTTGATTTTTGCACTGTGGTGATGATGAGATGACCGATATGGAAGAGAATATCAACTGGATGACTCTAGACAGTCCAGATATCTTAGTGGATGACCTCCCTAGGATGTACTAGAGGCACACAATGGGTGTGTCTTGTCATTTCAACCGCTTGCTACACAAAATGGAAACGTATATCATGTGCTACCATGAGCACCATTGGGGTTCTACAAGATGTATACACTGAAAGCTCCTAACTTCATATTTTTTTGTAATCTTGTAGTGTTGAAAGTCGGCGTGCTTCAGTCGAGGTCTCAAGATCATAATTTTTGGAAAACACTTATATATAGATAGATAGATAGATAGATAGATAGACTCATATTTTTGTGGCCTACTTGTTTTTAATAATGGATTTTTATTTACATTGGATTTATGTCTTTTACTATTTATTTACAATCTATCATGTTACTTTACTTACCAATGTCAAGAATGATCAATGTACCAATATAATATATAATTAGCAAGTGAATCGACAATTGTATTATAAGATCTTGGGATAAGTAACATACTCAAAATTCCTCTCCAACAGACCTACCCTTCGAAAACGTTGAAGGAGAACCAGGTCTCGATTGGAATAAACATGGTTCAAATGAGAAACCATAAGCTAAGAATCCATAAAGACGAGCAAGTGATCAATAACATGAGATGCAACTTCAGTTAGCAATCCTATCAATTTGTGATACTCAATGGCATTGTTGGTGGATGGACCTAGACAAACCAATCATAAAATAACTAATTCATTGGCTTGGGAATACAGTACCCATACAGATGAAGCGATATTCAAGGTGCAGCAAAAAGCACCATCAACAAAACCATAGAAGAGATTCATCTGCAAAATTTAAATCATAACATGGGATAAGCAGCATTGAAAAAGAACCCAAAACCATACTTGAAATAACAAAACCACACTTAAAAAGACAAATATACAAATATATATAAGGTAATGATGCAAATATAACCTAAGAATAGTACCTTTTTAGGTAGAGCCCATTGCGAGTCTACCCGAATGGTATCCCATCATAGTCAACAAGCTTATAGGCCCCTTTTTCTAAGACTGTACTAACAATATAGGGACCATACCACATTGATTCTAGCTTCCCTTTCCCAAGATAATTATTAAGTTTTTGATGGTAAGTACGAACCAGATATCCTTCATTGAAAACATGAGATTGAACCGATTTATCATACTCAGCCTTTATCCATTTTTTGTGCAATTCATTAGCCAAAGTGGCATCTCATCATGTCTCATCAAGGTTCATTAAATAATTAAATGTTATTCCTCGTTGGAAGTGTTTCGTAGAATCTCAACATCTAGCTTGAGTGATGGAATTTCACATTCAAAAGGTAGAACATCTTCCAGTTCGTATACCAATTGGAAATGCGTGAAACTGGTCATTGTTTTAATTGATGTTCTATAGGCCCAAAGTGCAGAAAATAGAGTTCAATGCCAATTGGATTTATGATCTCTAACCATCCTACAAAGCATAGTATTAATGACATTGTTAATGGCTTCCACTTGGACATTAGATTGTGGATACTAGCGGGTTGAGTTTTCACGACGAAAACCCAACTTCACACTCATCTCAGCCATCATCTGATTAGGGAAATGATATCTGTGATCAGTTTCTATGGCCTGTGGATCTCCAAACCTAGCGATGACGTGATTAAATAAGAAGAGGGTGCTAGCCTTACCATCCTCGACATATGTAGGAATTTCCTCATCCCATTTCATGAAATAATCAACACATACAATAATGTAACCATGTCCCCCAACTGAGGTAGGATTACAATGCATAAAGTCAATCCCCAATTTGGAAAAAGGGATAATGGAAATGATGGGTTGTAATGGATCAAGGTGAGAATGCTTTTTAGGATAAAATAGCTGACAAGGTGGGCATTTTTTGACCACTTCATGAAAATACTTAAACATCGAGGCCCAAAAGTACCCAACATAAAGAATTGTTTGAGTTGTAGCCATCCCAGAAAGATGACTGCCACATGCTCCAGAATGGTATTCATTAAGGACTTGTTCAACCTCGTCATGAGTAAGACATCATCGAATAATTGAATCAATACCACGTCGGTATAGGGTATAATTGAGAATGAGATAATATTTAGTGTGGTGGTGAATACGTCAACGATTGTTGCAAGATAGATTGGGATGAAATATTTGATTTTGGACATAAACAATCAAATCTCCATACCATGGATATGTTGTGATGATTAGGAGCAAGAATTCATCTGGAAATGAATCATTGGGCTCAGTTTCCATGAGAGCATGGGGAAGGTAACACATCAACGCCACAAATACTGAAGGCTTTATAGAAGTGGTATTAGAGAATTCGAGATCAAATTCCTATAGGATAACAATTCAACAAGAATATTTGCCCCCTAGTACCTGACTAGTCAGAGTGTAGTACATAGGGCTTTGATCCGCGAGCATGATAGTGGTGAAAAGTAATATGTAATGACAGAAATGTTGCACATCAATGATAGTATCCAAATCTAGTTTCTCCACATGTGAGTATCAAGTTTCAGAGTCAAAAAGACAAATTCCCTTCCCCTCATATCGATCAGATCATTAACAACTATGTTGGAAGTGTCATTTTTTATTTTATGGATGGATTTTCTGGCTACAATCAAATTGAGATATTATCTGATGACTGGCATAAAACAAAATTTATTTTCCCATGGAAAACCTTCACTTATCACAAGTTACCTTTTGGCTTGAAAAACGTTGGATCCACTTTCCAACGAGCCATGTCTTATGATTTTCATGATATAAAACACATAGGGGAACCTTATCTGGATGACCTACATGC
This sequence comes from Pseudotsuga menziesii, assembly GCA_001517045.1. Taxonomy (NCBI): domain Eukaryota; kingdom Viridiplantae; phylum Streptophyta; class Pinopsida; order Pinales; family Pinaceae; genus Pseudotsuga; species Pseudotsuga menziesii. The sequence continues at coordinate 591,485 of LPNX010272141.1, read as the reverse complement.
TCATTCACAATGGTGATAGGATTGTTCGGGGCATCTTAGGCACATTTTCCTTCAATTATGTCATTACCATATCTGGCTTAATCCACACAAGTGCATTTTTTTATGTTGAGATTGGACACTTTCTTGGCTTCATTGTTTCCAAAAATGGAATTCGAATTGATCCCTTGAAAATTGAAGCTATTGTGGCCTTACCCACCCCCATCCGACATCATTGAACTCCAAATTTTTCAAGGGAAGTAAACATTTCTTCGTCCTTTCATATGCAATTTTGCAGAGAAAACACATGTCTATATGTGTTTGTTGAAGAAGAACACTCCATTTCTTTGGGATGGTCAAGCTCAGGTCGCCATTTTTTTTACTAAAAATACTCACCTTCTGCGGACAGAAGTTGTTTCCCTAGTGTGAAACATTCAACGCTAAAGAAGTCACAACATAAAATAAATTTCCCTAAGATCGCATAGATATCTTGAATAAAATAATATTTTACCTCTCATAAGGTGTAAAATAATGGTATTTGGAGTGTCTGATATCCACAAATTGTCTTGCAAGATACACAAAAAAACACACACTATATCATAGTAACAAGCTTAATCTATGATCTTATGTTAATTCCCAAAGAGTTCAAAGTTAAATACAATGATTCAAAACACAATAATATTCATGGGAAAGATCGCTTTATTTGCGTTAATGAAATCGATAGAGAGAGCATACAACCTAATCCTTGGTGTTGAGAAACCCTTCTCAAGTGAACCTTTCCTCAAAGCCTCAAGTTTCCTATACTGATCTATGTAATTTTGATCTATATTTATTGTACATGGAATACAACAATATTCTCGATTACAATCAACACCAACTAATGAAAAGAGAACCAATTCTCATAACAGGATCCGACCTGGTTTTCTTAGCTCCAACTATGAATGGTTTGAGGATTCCAATCCTCAAATGAAAGATTCTTCTTGCAAGAAATCATATGGATCTGTTGCACAACCAACCTATTCTACACATTAATCTCTGCTCATCACTATGATGGTCAATCTTCCCATCATTGTTTCACATCACTCCTGCTCATCATTACTTCTCATCACTGCTACTCATCATTACTTCTCATCACTGATGCTCATCTCAGTTTCTCATCATTGCTGCTCATCTCTATTGCTCATCACTGCTGCTCATCTCTATTGCTCATCACTGGTACTCATCATTGTTGCTCATCTCTGATGCTCATCACTGTTTCTCATCTCTGTTATCAGTCATCTGCTAATTCATCACTTTATACTGATAAGTCATTTCACTACCATACACTGGTCATGTACATCATTTTACACCTCATCATATACAATTGCTGAACAAGTAATTCTGGTCTTCTTTCACGAAACATAAGGCATGCATCATCATAAGTATGCATCATCATCATAGGGGATGCATCCTCATCATCAAATGTACACCATCATCATCTCAGTGTGCATTGTGTATGCATCATCAACATCAAGTATACATCATAATGCATAGGAGATCATTATCACACTATGGTATCCATGTACATCATATTATATAGGAGTGCATCAACATCATAGAGTGTACATCATTATCACATGCAGTATCATCATAAAGTTTATCATATCATAGCATAAAGGTATGCAACATCATTATCATAGACTCCAGAAAAAATTCAATGACTTGAAATATATATAGTAATATAGAGGCTCACATACTAAGATCAAAGATGAACTCTATCCATGAGAGACATGTGCCATCACAAGAGAAACCCAGAAGCATGAACCATACCTTTTCAAAGATCAAAAGATGAAGAAATAGCATACAAACCAAAATAAAATCTATATCATGTCATCAAAAATCCCTCATATCAAGCTTCCCAATGAGACAAGAATTTTTTAATTCTGATTCGGTATGAGAAAGTTATCTCAATTTTAGTGAAGATGCCCAAAACTTTCTCTGTAAAAATGAACTGCTCCTCTACTACTGCAAAAAAAAATCAGACCAATATCCATAGAGTTCACTTCTCTACTTACATCATTGGTTTTTTTGGATGTGTTTATATGCATATTAAAGTGGACATGTTTCATGTTGGCCAACTTGTCTTCAAAGGTAAGGGTGGTAATAATTTTAATTTTTAATTAAAAATTGTAATTTGACTTTTAATTGTCACACAAACTTCTTACCACTTCAATGGTCAAACCTTACCAAATAATTGCATGTATTTTATTTTACATATAATAGGGTTTCCACCACATAAGCCATATGTATGACCAATGATTTAACAATCCATACAGGCTTCATTAAGGATCCCACAATTAAGGTTCCATGCCACCATCCATATTCACAAGGGGTGCCATTTAAGCCACTAGGGCTTCCATTCAACACCACCTTCACCCCACCATTAACAAGTGTGTCAAAATAAAGTTTCAAAGTGCTATCATGCCATCCTATGTGGTTTCCAAGTCTTCTTATGTACTTAGGACCATATTCAAGACCTCATGACCACATCATCATGCCATCTAACCATCTTAAGTGCAAGTAGTGGGATCCATGACCTTTGCAAGGGAATCAGGGTCTTCATCAGGGTTTGCAAGTATTCATGGTATTATTCATCATACCATAGGACATTTTCATGGGTTCCATAGCCTATCAAGTACCATACAATGTCACCATCATCATACTAGAGCTACATGACCGAACAAGGGTTGCAAGATCATTACACCATCAAGTGTGGGTCCAAGGACTCCTTCAAGTCTTATTCATGAAGCGAGAGGCTTATTTTACATTCCAATGGGCTTCATAGGATTCTTCAACCACCTCAACCATACCAGGAGACTTCGAAGGGTCAAGATCCATCATGACATCACATGTGGGGTTTCTAGGCCTTCTCCTAGGGTACCATGACATCATCAGAGCATGAATAACCATAGAATGGGTCATTAATTATTTTAGTTCTTCTCCATCATCCACAAAGGATTCAACACCATCCCTAGGGTTTTTTATCACCATCAAGAGGGTCTTCAGTATATTCAACAAGGTGGTGCCTCCAAGATCCATCCTTGTGGGCACAAGGACCTTGTTAATTGGGTATAAGGTGCTTCAAGGCACAAACCCACTCTGTAAGGGGTCCAAGACTCAAACCCACTTTGTAATGGGTATAAGGCACTGCAAGTGGGACTTAGTGGCATCAATGACAATCTATGGTGACACTTCAAGTTCATGTTGGCATTAATGACAATTTCATCAACATCAGCAGGCTTCTCTAGGTTATCTAGAACTTCGATGTTGTGCTTCTCAAGAAGATGATACATGATGTCCATCTTCATCTTGAAACATTTTTCTTTGGATGAAATCCCTTGCTGCGATAAGCACACTTGGATGTTCTCCCTTTCTTCTTGACTTTCTTCATTGAATCTTTATGATTAGGATTCGAACTTTCATCTTCAATTTTTTACTTTGGCTTCTTCTCTTTCACAATTTTATTTTCTTTTGATTTAGTATTATTGCTTCCTTGAACCATGTGAGCATGATACTTTCCCTTTTAATATTTAAGATCACCCATATGGATCAATTTATCTTTATCCTTTGTTAGTGAATCAAATAAATTACACAAACAAGGAATTTTCCAATTCGAAACAACAAGCCTAGTAGCATGAAAAGTAGACACAAAAACTGAGTATTTAGGACCCAATTTTGAAAGAATGGAAAGGATTAATTGATCATGTTTCTTCTCAATCCCATAATTCTTGAGCATTAGAACAAGTGACTTGAATTTTGTGAAGAAAACATCGATAGAATTGAAACTTCTTAGACTCAATGAGAATAACTCAATCTCCAACTGATGTGCTCTTAACTCATCTTGAACTCCAAAGAGAGACTCACGTTTGATCCATAATTGGTTTGGAGTAGTGAAACCATCTAGATGAAAGAGTATATTAGGATAAATAGAGAGGAAAATCAATACATAGTCTTCATCCAACCTATTATTTCACTTATCTTTCTCAATAATAGAATTGGGCTCATTCTCCAAAGGTAGAGTAACTCTATATAGTCCCTTGTTGCACAATAGAATGCCAATTTTGGATTTCCATTTGTGATAATTGAAGGGAGTTAGGATTATAGCCTTAGAAGAATCCATAATAAGATGTTGATTCTCTCAAGAAGAAACTCTCTGTAACCTGCACAAATAAAACTCGGAGAAAATCTTGTAAACTTAAAAAAAACTCTTCTTCATAGAGGAATAAGAGACTAGATGCACTCTAATGGAGAGAACATATAGCTGCTCAAATTTGTTGAAATTGAACAACTTTGCACTCTTATACCATGTAGAAATATCATCTCTAATTCTATGAGTTAATATGCTAAGAAGAAGCATGGGAAGTAGATATTCCTACTAAGATAATTCTCACAAGCATACGTAGGAAAAATAGAGAGAAGAATAGAGACTAAATCACATGAATGAACCAATGAATATTGGATTTTATCCTTTCAATGACTAATTATGAATAATAGTTTACATCAATAGTACATCCCTCATAGGTAAAATTGAGTTGTATTGGAGAAAACTCATAAATCTTAGAAAGATAGACTTACTAAATATGATAAACCCCCATAGGTGGCAAAAGAACTTCCGAAATCAGTCAAGGACCTCACGAATTATCCAAAGCATGAGTGATTTTTCAATAATGATGGAAAAACATGGGAATCCTCTACTATGGAGAGAAAATAATGGAGTATGGGTTGGAAACAAAATATATTAGTTTCCTAGTTGACTAGCTTTACCTTATCCATAGAAAAGTTGGAATAAAATGATAAAAGACAGAATCTACAGGAAAGCGTAGTTTCTAATTTCAGAAATCAATAAAGTAGACAAGATCAAACCAGAACCATGATTAAAGCACTCCCAGGGAATATATGGCAAATGTTGACCATGTGGTGCAAGTGGATTCTAACTATCTAGGCTATTGGGTAGGAAATTAATCAAAATTGATTAAATATTTTATCCTAAGTTATGAAGTGGGTTTATTATATTCCCACATTAATTGCATCCATTCATATGATATATTGTAAGCTATTATTGATACTAATATAAGGGTGTGACTTAAACATAATTACAAATTGTTGGAGCTAACCTCTACTACAATCAATGCTCCTCAATTGCATATATCAAAAGCTCAAGAAAATAACCCAAGAATACCCGATGAAATGATGCAATGTTTTTATAAAAATTAAAAACCCACTAGGAAGCATATTTTCCACTAACCCAACAATAATGGAACATAAAAATGCATCATGTGAAGGTGAATTTGTTGAAGTAATTTTGAATTTACATACCAAACAACACTATTAAATGAAATAAATCTCCTTAAAATTCTTAGTTATTTATTGGTATTATTTAAGAACTCAGTAGGCATGTAGGTCCTTTGAATAAACTCCTCCATGGAGTTAGAGACTAATACTTCGATGTAGCTAAAAAATATTTATCTTGTATACTATTGGAAATTCATATTAAACACCACTATGTTTATTTTCATTATATTGTGGTTACCACATATACCAACTAAAATAAAATGTAATATCCCTTATCTGAAATCATATCAGAATATTATCTCTATTGTTGTTATGAATTCGAATATGAAATAAAGTTTTACAAGAATTATAATAACTTCTTTATGCAGATTAATTGTTCACATTGCTGAAAAACCTAGGAAGGGATGATGGCTAAGGGAAGCAGCCAAGAGACAATTTTTTTTGGAAAGATATAGTTCTTTCCCTAAGCACTTGGATGTTGGGTCCTACCGCGCTTTTGTGTGTCCCAACTGTGCCAACTAGGAATGAACCTTCCCTTCCAACAAATAGTGGATAAAGAAACTTATATCACTTTAAAATGAAGTTAAAAGACACGTAATGTGCAGCAAATAAAGTTTTATCAGGTTTAGAACTAATCTAGAACCATTTGAGGGTGTTTGGGGTGATTTGGGCAAAAACTAGCAATTTGTCCCAAGAAGAACTTGTGCAAAGGGCACTACTCAAATATTGTACGATCCTAATGAATTATCAGCATGGGAGTTGGTATAGGTATAGGGGTGAATTAAAATCCTACAACAACTTATAGATCATCATTTCAGTTTGTGTAACTTCCAAAATGCTAAAAACACTGAAACTAGTCAAAATTGCCTAGTTAAATATCAAGGGTATACAAATATTGATAAATTTCATATCAAACTATAATCAAGTCTGCAACTAGTGTTACAAGGGGACTTATATAACATATTAAAATCATCATATCACTTATACATTAATTCCATAGTCATTATATCACTTTTATTACATCCAACTGTCAAAAGGTCCCATGAAATGGACAATAAAAGCTCATCTCATGAAAATTTAGCATGAAGGCTCCAAGGGACATAATAATTACTTCCATACAAATATCCAAATTAGTGAATGGATTCTATGTAGTTCATACTAAAATGTGGAGAGTTTCTCCTCAGATCATTGTAACTTGCAATGAAGATTGGAAGGGGAGAGAGAGGAGAAGGGGGATGTAAATTTAGGGTGCATCACCCACGAGGAATGAGGCTCATCGCTCAATATGGAAGCCTTAGATTCAATCAAAATTTAAATACTTATCAACCAAACTGAATAATGGTGTTGGAGTTATCCTTCAGTATACATTGGGTGACTTGTTGAACAAGTCCATCACCTATTGAGCAAGTTTCCACTTGCTAAACCCTAACCCTAATCATGAATTCACAATCCTTGAGTAAAATAGCATGAATGAGTAATGTAATATGTTTACCTATCATTAACTCTTCATAAAAATAGAAATTGTGCCCTCCTTTGTCCCTGATTTGCCTGCTTTTACCCTAATTGCTTATCCCGCACTTTCTGCTTTCGTAAATGCTCATCAGAATAGAAACTGTGCCCTCATTTGGCCAAGATTTCCTTCTTTTACTCTAATTTATTTGCATGTACTTTCTTCTTTTGTAAATTCTTGTGTTTCTTTTCTTTTGGTTAATTTCCATCTTTTTCTTCATGTTTGCTTTTTCCAATTTCTATTTGGCATCTTAGGCAAGTTGACTTGCCCCAATGCGCCCTCCTTGACATGTCAACTAATTTCCACATATATTATTTACATGTTAATTAATAATGACATAAAAATAATTCATAATTGGAAACTAAATTGGTAGAAGCCTCCTAAGTAAGAATTTAACAAAATTCCCTACGTACATTCATTAATGTCACTTTTGATCCCCTATGTGTTTGGAAAGGCCAACAATTTCAATGTTCTTCTAGGAAGGGACATCACAGTCCTCCCCTCCCAAGTATGCTTGTCCTCAAGAGGAAGCAATCTAGGGTGCTGCAAAAATGGTTCACCGAAAGAAGTCCTTCCCCTATGTAGGAGAACGTGTAAATGATATCATATAGATGAACTCTTGTGAAGAAAGGTTGACTTTCTCCATCAAGACAGCATGTAAATAACTGCTCCAAAGAAAAACAATGTGAGGGTCACATTGCTTGCATTGCTTCCCCTTTAGTGAGAATTCCTTCCAACAAAACTCCTTAGGAAAAAGTATACATGGATCCCATTTCCTCATCTATAAGTATCCAAATGTTCTTGCTACTTTTCAAAAGTTGTCATTCCAAGGAATGCCAGGGTCCCAATGTCTCAATTGCATCCTCCCAAACATCAGTAACCACCATAAAAATTTATCATCACATAAAATGAAAAAGATGATGTGAAAATCATACCACTACACTGAAAATTGAATACTCCCAATCCCAAATTGAATATGTGTGAGACTTCCCCATTCAACATGAAATTCCTTATGTTCCTGATGCACACGAGCATTGAAGCTCACAATTTTGTTGTTGCAATGACATAGGTGTGAGTCCCATGCACAAACCCAATGAAGATAGGCATCATCCAACAAACAAGGATTCCCAAAATTCTCACAATAAAATGATGCATCACAATTATCTATGAGAATGCAAGCAGTAAATACAAATATGTGTCTTCTCTTCCAACAAGGGAATGTAATGACACTCCAACCAAAAGGTCCATGTGAACACATCCAATGGCTCAACTCTCTACCACTGGTCAAAGGGTGCATGAATCCATCCAAATATGTGGATTTCCTCCATAGAGGCCACCTTATGCAAGATATATTTCTCAACAACTTATCTTGGAATTTTTCTTTCTTAGTTTCCTTCCATTGATCATGAGCGGAACCTTTTCTGCAAGAAGACTCCATGTGTGACATGCAATATTACACCCAATCTATATGTGGATTAATGACATCCAGTGGCAGCAATATGTTCCTATTTTTTTGTTGGGAAGGTAATCGTGCATTCAACAAGTCATCATGAACACCTATAGGATCCTTCTGCTCCTCATATGACACCAACAAGGAATATTCCTTCCCCCAATTTTTATCCCCACTTGATGTGGCTGAAATAGAAGTGTGGGGTGTAGAACTGTGAATCAAATCTCCGCATTACTAATCCACCCAACTTATGCATGCATCTTATTCATCACTATTTGATCCAACTAAGGTGAGCTCATTTGAATCTTCCATGGAGAAAATAATCTCTCCAGAAAACATCTCCAATTTTGTCCGGAAAAGATCGAGTGCTTGGTTCAAATCAAGCTTGTATGCATAGTCTATTGAAATAATGAGAGGGGGTTGAATCAATATTTGCATAGTTTTATAAAAAATTAATGAAGATCAAGTTGCTAATCACCAATCATAGCATTTCATAAATGTACACAAAAATAATAAGATGCACAGTACACAATATTTTTGACGTGGAAACCCAAGTTGTGGGGGTAAAACTGTTATAGCTAATTTTACCACACATGGTTGATCACACTTTTATGGCCTTCGATGTCCCTCTGCAGACTCTTTGGACCCCATGGACTATTTTTTTCCTTTGATGTTTCCAATATCATCCCTAAAAACACTCATTATTTGCTGTACGTGACTTTTAATCCCTTTCTCGCGTATATACGCGGATATTACCCCTAAACCCGCGTACATCGGGATGTGTGCAAAAGGCCAAATGTTTTTGGAGTTTTTCTTGATGTGTATCTGAGTCACTTGTCTCTTGGCCTTCCATATGCCTTGATATCACTCATATTTGACCTTCCATCACCCTATTGAAGCACTATATAAGGAACCCTTTGGATACATTGAGGGGGAGGAATTGAAGAGCAAGAAAACTATAGTCCATTGTTGTCGTAACTTGCTTATAATTGATTTGGCATCCCTTTGTCCCTTGGAACACTTTGTGTTCTTCCCAAGCTTTCCTTTTCTTGTGATCTTGCTATCGAGAGATGGAGGATTGAGGTGGTGGAGGCCCAGGTGGAGGACTCAGTTTCTCCAGTTTGCAGACATGCTGACAAAGGTTGTCACTTGTAATCTCTGATTTACTGAATAGAAATATATTTTCCTATCCAATGATATGCATTTAAATGAATATTGAATCCATGGATGTATTTAATTTCTTATGTATCATTGATTATATATGCTAGAGTAGGCCTAACATTATATTATATGGCATTCTTGCCTTGTTTACTGTTGTTGAGAGTGAATTGTTAATGCAAGCGGGATTGGAAAAAGCTCAATGGGGATCTAATACAACCGTCTGGAATAAGGTATGTTTTGAGATCCTTTAGTGTTAGATGCTGTATTTCTCTTGCATATGGGGAAGGGATTGATTTCTACGGTTTCTCTGTCTGTTGTGGTACACCCCAAGCCATAGGAAGTTTTCTCCGTAACAAAAACCACAAAATCCTTTTTTTAAATAAATTTGTCCTAGAAACAACTGGGGTAAGAAAATTTAATACAGATTTCCCTACTACAACTATAAGGGGCTACAACCCCTTAGGATTTGTCAGCTACAACTGAAAAGATGCTAGCACAACTTAACTCACAGTATTGTGAACCCTAGCACCACCCTACCACCCTCAATAAAAAGAGCACTGAACATGTGGACCAGTTGAAAACCAATAAATGAACCTGCTGCTAATAATATCTACTTTCTGATCACTTCCAAGTCATCACTTTATACTGATAATTCATTTCACCTCCATACACTTCTCATGTACATCATTGTACATCTCATCATACACAATTATTGAACAGGTAATTCTGGTTTTCTTTCACTGAACATAAAGCATGCATCATCATCATAGGGTATGCATCCTCATCATCAAATATACATCATAATCATCTCATTGTACACTGTGTATGAATAATCAAAATCAAGTGTACATCATAGTGCATAGAAGAGAATCATCACATTATGGTATGCATGTACATCATATTGTATAGGAGTGCAGCAACATCATAGAGTGTACATGCATTATCATCATAAAGTGTATAATAGCATAGAATAAATGTATGGAATATCATCATCATAGCCTCCATAATGACTTCAAATATATATACCAATATAGAGGATATCATACTTAGATAAAATATGAACTCTATCCATGAGAGACATGTGCCATCGCAAGAGAACCTCAAAAGTATGAACCATACCTTAAATTAAAAGATAAAAAGATGACAAAATTATAAAAAAACCAAAATAAACTCTTGATAAGGTCACCACATAGCCCTCGTAACAGTCTTTCCAACAAGCCAAGAATTTTGTAATTTTTATTATGTATGAGAAAGTTATGCCAATTTTAGTGAAGGTGCCCAAACATTTCTCCTCCACAAAGTTTCACACTTTTCTCCAAGAGTTATGAAATACCAAAGAGAGGCTTGATTTATGAACAAATGAAATTTTTGATATTATATTTAAATATTTTATGGAGGAAAGTTAGTACCTCAAACTGGATCGACATGCAATTAAAAATTTCAAATAATTAATTCTCTTATATTTGGTTGGCTCACCCAAAATGGTAGGGCACGCCAACTTCAAAAACTCATATCCCTTAAACTTTAAGGAGTTAGAAGATGTTCCAAATATCAACAAAGATGGACTGACAAGGACTATCTCCCTATGATGGGTTTATTTGAAAATTCTTGGTATAATACCCTTATATTATTCAATTTGTTCAGGACTTCAACAATTCCACACATAAAGGTGCGAAAGACCATGTTACCTTATGCATAAGTTCCAAGGACAAAGGATTCAATGGAAATCACCAAATGAATGAGCGATTCAATGGTATTCACATCCACATACTTAACATAAACAAGGAAGAGGTATCCACCATATACTCATCATATCAAGGGTATCAAGGACCCCGACACCACTAGGGTGTGGGGGTTCCTAGACTTCTCCTAGGGTACCATGACCTCATTAAAACACAAATGACCAAATAATGGTTCATTTTGGCTCTCTTAAGTTCTACTCTTCTTCAACCCACCAAGGACTCGTTCTAGGATACTAGGACATAGGATGTGGTACTAGGGAATCCAAAGAAACAACTGGGGAACCATAGAAACAACTTATGGGAACTTAAACACTCTAAAGGGTGTATAGGGATCTTGTCATTGTACCGAGGGATTCATACTTGGGCTTGGACAAGTTCAAAAGGTCTCCTTTTACATTGATGGACTTATAAACTTGAGGGTATCCTGAACGGGCACCAAGATACATCGACACACACCTGTTGGCATCAATAACAATTTAGTCAACAATATCCCCCTTTGTCATTGATGACAAATTCAAACCTCCCCCTTAGAAAGAGATTCCTTTTTTCACAAATATCCCCATTTGAGCAGCCTTCCTTTACCTTCATTGTTCAACTTTTTCTCCCCCTTTGGCATCAATGTAAAAGGGTACTTCTTGTAGTATTACTGCGCCCCCTTTCATGCCGATGTGATGTTGAAAATGGATCAATTCAATTAGGAGATAGTATGACTTTGAATTTTTCTCGGAGGTACTCAAAATTATCTATTAGGAGAGGCTTCATAAATATGTATGCAATCTGTTCTTTTGTCCCAACATATTCCAATTTGATATTCTTTTCTATGACTTTTTCCTGAACAAATTGAAACTTGATAGGAATGTGCTTGGTCTTGGAGTGCATGAATGAATTCTTGGAGATACTAACGGAACTTGTATTGTCACATAGAATTAGAATTGGCTCATCATGTGTCACATGTATGTCTTGCAGGGTTTGCTTCATCCAAATAATCTAAGTACAACAAGTTGCTGCTGCTATATATTCTGCTTCGGCAATTGATAAAGATATTGAAGACTATTTTTTGTTCAACCAAGATACTAGACAATTTCCTAGAAAGAATGTTGTTCCATTAGTACTTCTTCTATCATCAACACATCCTACCAATCTGTGTATGAAATAGCTCTAAATTTTATCTCATTTCATTTTGGATACCAAAGTCCAAATTCCATAGTCCCTTTGAGATATTTCAAGATCCTTTTAACTACTATAATGTGAGTTTCCTTTGGAGTAGCTTGGAATCTTGCAACTTGTCCAAAAACTTGCATCACATCTAGTCTTAAGGATATTACATATAATAGACTACCAATCATTAATCTATAGGGCCTTTGATAAACTTCTTTATATTCATCTCCCTTGCTCATTTTACAACTGGTGATCATATGAGTACTCACAGGTTTACAATCTTCCATCTGGAATTTCTTTAACAATTCCTTGATGTATTTGGTCTGAGCAATAAAAAATCCTTCTATTCGTTGATATATCTGAATACATAACAATAAGGTTAATTCACTGAGAAATGACATTTCAAACTCTTTATGCTTGTCCTTGGTAAATTTTTAACTCAGTGAATCATCATCACTTCCAAATATGATGTCATAAACATATACTTCAATGATGAGTATGATGTTGTCGTCCTGTTTAATGTACAAATTTCTATCTGCACTTCCCCTCTTGAAGTTTTGTTGTTGCAAATACCTATCCAATTTGGAGTATCAAGCTCTAGGAGCTTTCTTTAGCCAATATAAAATCCCTTTTGAGTTTGCATACATAGTCATTATTTTCTGAAAGATGAAATCCTTCTGGTTGTTTGATGTAGACTTATTCTTCTAATTCCCCATTTAGAAAAATATGATTTTATGTCCATCTAATACACTTTGATGTCTTTGTAGTAAGCATAAGATAATATCATTCTGATAGCTTCCATTATGGCTACTAGTGCAAATGTTTCTTCAAAGTCTATTCCTTCGATCTAAGCATAGCCTTTACAAAGCATTCGATCCTTGTTTCTAATCACCTGCCCATCTTCATTCATTTTGTTTTTGAAAACCCACTTTATGCCGATTACATTCTTGTTAATTGGTCTAGAAACAAGTTCCCATGTTTCATTCTTCTCAATTTGATCTAATTCTTTTTCCATTTCTTTGACCCACTACTCATTTGTACTGACCTTTGCAAAAGTTCTTGGTTCAATTGTAGACAATAGAGAGAAGTGTACCTTCTCATTTCTTCTAGATTCTCTTCTTCTAGTTCCTATTCTGACATCCTTATCACTAATAATTTGATCTAATGGATGATTCTTCTGGAACCAGTTCTTAGGTTTCTGTTGATCCTTCTATTCTTCTTGTTCCACAGTTGGTTGATTCTCTTATTCATCTTCAGTGAGTTGTTCTTCATCTAGTTGTTCTTCCATTTTAATTTTCTTCATTTATTTTTGATCAAAAACTTCCTCTTCTTCATCGCCCGATTCTTTTGAGTCTTCTCTAGACGATGTTAGTTTTCCCTCATCAATTTTCACGTTGATGCTTTTGATCACCTTGTCTAATCTCAAATTGTAGAATTTGTAAGCTTTCCTTTTGGATGAATATCCAATGAATATGCCCTCATCTACTGGAGAGTCAAATTTTCCAATATTCTTATCTTCTCTTTTGATATAGCACTTGCTTCCAAATATTCTAAAGTGTCGTACATTTACCGCTCTTCCTTTCCATATATTGTAGTGAGTTTTATCACTTTTTCTTCTAAGTAATCCTCTATTCAAGATGTGAACTTCTATATGAACTGTGTGTCCCCAAAATTTTTCATTCAACTTAGATTCATTCAAGATGTTTCTAGCCATCTCCAATACTGATCTATTCTTTCTTTCAACAACTCCATTTTGCTGAGGTGTTCTGGCTACTGAAAATTTCTCTCTTTATTCCATGCTCTTTACAGTATTTGTTGAATTCATCTGAAGTGAATTCTCCACTGTTGTCGGATATGAGGCACTTGACTCATGATCATGTTTCATTCTCAACCAGTTCCTTGAATGTTTTGAAACATCCAAAATCTTCTAACTTCCTTTTGAGAAGACATACCCATGTCATCCTGGTGTAGTCATCAATAAGTAGCATGAAATATTTTTCACCATTCATTCATTTTCTCTTGGTTGTTCCACATAGGTCAGTGTGAACGAGATCCAAAGGTTTTATAGAAGAATGTTATTTTGTCTTGAAATGTCCTCTTGTTTGTTTTCCATGTTGACATTGTTCACATACAGAGTTAGTGGGATTTGTAACTTCCGACATATTCTGAACTACTTGGTTTATGTAGATTTTGAAAAAATTGTCCAAATGTATATTCCCTATTCTTCTATTCCAAATCCAAATTTCATCTTCTTTTCCCAAGTAACATTTCTCGAACTCAATCTTATTCAACATGTATATGTTGTTGGGAGTCCTAGTGGTTGTGGCTAGTAACTTTCTTGATCCTTTCTTTATTATTATGCATCCTTCTAATTTGAAGATAATTTCATGTCCTTGATCACACATTGGACTAACGCTTAGCAGATTATGCTTCATGTTGTCTACAAGCAAGACATTTTCAGCCACATATTTTTTTCTTCCAATCTTTATTGTACCTTTCCCTGATACTTTTGTTGAATTGTTGCTTCCAAAAGAGACAGATCCTTTGTCCTTATCAATATTAACAAAAGCACTTTTGTTACCTGTCATATGCTTGGAGAAACCGCTATCAACATACCATTCACTAGAGTTCTCATTCTGAGCTTGAAGAAAAATTTCACATTCGTAGTTGTCCTTGCGTTTGATCCATACCTTGTTGGACATTTTGTCATTTCTGACTATTGGTATCTTCATTCTTCAATCTCTGACTATATGTCCAAAGTTTTTACACTTGTAACATTCAATTTCTGATCTTAAAGGACCAAACTTGTTATTGTATTATGGTCGTCTGAGGCTTGAAGGGTTATTCCTTGTTTCAAATTTTCTTCTTTGAAAATAGTTTACAGCCTTGTGTCCAAATATTCCACAAGTAAAACAATGCCCATAAAATAAATATCCATACCTCGAAACAAATGAGGGAGTTTTTCTTCTAAGATCTTGTCTTTCTGCTGGACTTCCTTTTGGTATGGGTTGTTTTGGTTGGCATTTGATCTCTTATTCATTGGTGGGGTCCTTGACAAATTTTGCATAACTTCTTAGTTTTCATTCATTACTTGTTGACATTGAGCTTGAGGCCTCATTGATATTTTGCTTGTATCCTAGACCAGTTTTGTCTGAGAAAGGATTTTGATTGCTGATAATCAGTTCTAGAATCTTGGATTTTTTTTCTTAACTCTTGCTGATATCTTTCGTATGTAATTTTGTCTTCAAAGATACTATCTCATCCTCACATTTTTCTTTTTACTTCACACTTTCCATCAGTTGTTTAGTAAGAGAGTCTTCAATTCTTTTGGCTTCTTCCAGATTAACCTTTAATTCAGCAATGATTTGTTCAACTCCTTGTGCTTCTTCCTTAAGTACCTTGTTATCCTTCCTCGATTTCTTCATCTCTTACAAGGTGCTTACAAGTTCTGCTTCAAGATCTACTTCACCTTCAACTTCAGATTCTTCATCACCATTAGATCCTCATTTGAGTTTATTTCCATAAAGAGTATCTTATCTGGTTCACCATCATCATTAGAGTCATTGTTACTATCATTTTTGGAAACCTCACTGGATGAGTTATTGTCCCTTTTTGTCTAGAAACTTTTCTTCCTTGCAAATTTGCCTCTGTTCTTCTTCTTGTAATTATTGAACTTGTTGTAAGGTTTGGAGTTGCCATATTCATCACTATCTGATTTTTTTGTATGTGGACGTTTAGAATAAAAATGACCTATCTTTCTACATGAAAACAATTTAAGAGGTAACTTACCTTTGTATTTCCCAGTACCTCTCTTCAATATTCGTACGAAGTTGGATATTTCCTCATTATCGGAATCATCACTTTTTGACTTGTCCTTTGTTAATTTTTTCTTCCCATCTTGTTTGGAGGAGACCTTGAATGCTTCTTCCTTTCTTGATGTGTCTTAGTCTTCAATTCTCATTTCATAGGCCACCAGAGTCCCATGTAGCTGATCTACTATCATAGTATTTAGATATGTTCTTTCTTCTAGGGTAGAGATCTTGGGGTTGAACCTTTTGGGAAGAGTTCTTATAAATTTTCAAAAAACTATGGCCTCCTCAACTTCTTCTCCCAAACCTATGATGGTATTCACAAGTTGATAATCTTGAAGAACATAGGATGCTATGTCTTCATCTTCATTGATCCTTAGCTGTTCAAATTGTCCTTTGTATGTTTGAAGTTTGGCTTCCTTGAATTTCCTATCTCCTTCATAGGTGGTTTGGGGTTTGTCCCACATTTCCTTTGCAAAGGGGCATTGAATGACTTTGTTGAAGACATATTCATTTATAGCACCTAGAAGTTGATTTCTAGCATTTTATTTGTTGTTGTATTGAGCCAACTCAATTGCATATGTTGGTATGGTTTGTGGTACATTGTACCCATTATCGATACTTTTCCATGTTTCTATTCCTTGATATTCTATGAAGGCTCGCATCCTTATGCTCCAGAATGCATAGTTGCTGCCATCAAACAAGGGTTTTACCGTTTTTCTTTGTTTAGAAAACTTTCCCATGACTTCCTTCCAACGGTTAGACTGTTTTGAAGGAACCTACTTTGATACCAATTGTTGAAATATTGATATGGGGGTGAATTAGTATTTTCACAATTTTATAAAATTTTTAATCAAGAGAAATTTTTTGATCACCAATCATATCATTTTGTCAATGTACACAAAATTAATAAGATGCACAGTACACACTATTTTTGACGTGGAAACCCAAGTCCTGGGGGTAAAATCACAAAATCCTTTTCTTAAATAAATTTGACCTAGAAACAACTGGGGTAGAAAAGTTTTATACAAATTTACCATATACAACTAGAAGGGGCTACAACCTCTTAGGCTTCGTCACCTACAACTGACAAGATGCTACAATAGCTTAACTCACAATATTTTGATCTGTAGGACCACCCTACCACCTTGGAGAAAAAGAGGAATGAACTTGTGGACATGTCAAAAACCAACCACTGAACCTCTTATTGATAATATATGCTCTCTTATCACTTCCATAAACTGCTCATGTATATCATTGTACATCTCATCATACACAATTAGTGAATAAGTAATTATGATCTACTTTCACTGAACATAAGGCATGCATCATCATGCATCATCATCATAGATATGCATAATAATCATAGGGTATGCATAATCATCATCAAATATACATCATATTCATCATCATCTCAGTTTTCACCGTGCATGCATCATCAACATCAATTATACATCATAGTGCATAGGAGAGAATCATCACATTATGGTATGCATGTACATCATATTGTATAGGAGTGCATCAACATCATAGAGTGTACATGCATTATCATCATAAAGTTTATCATATCATAGCATAAAGTTATGAAACATCATCATCATATCCTCCATAATGACTTCAAATATATATACAAATATAGAGGCTCACATACTAAGACCACAAATGAACCCTATCCATGAGAGACATGTGCCATCATAATAGAAACCCAAAAGCATGAACCATTCCTTTTTGAAGATCGAAATATGATGAAACAATTGAAAAACCAAAATAAACTATAGATCATGTCACCACATATCCCTCATAACAAGATTTCCAACAATCCAAGAATTTTGTAATTCTGATTCCGTATGAGAAAGTTATGCCAATTTTAGTGATGATGCCCAAAAATTTCTCCTCCACAAAGTTTCACACTTTTCTCCAAGAGTTGCAAAATACCAAAGAGAGAATTGATAGATGAACAAATGAAATGTTTGATATTCTATTTATATATCTTATGGAGGAAATTTAGTACCCCAAATTGGGCCGCCATGCGATTCACAATTACAAATAATTAAATTCTCTTTTGTTTGGTCGGATGCCCAAAAAGGTGGGGCACAACAACTTCAAAAATTCATATCTCTTTGACTGTAAGGAGTTAGAAGATACTCCACATATCAACGAAAATGGATTGAGAAGGAATAACTCCCTATGATGGGTTTATTTGCAAATTCTTTGTATAATACCCTTAAATTATTCAATTTTTTCATAACTTCAATGATTTCACACATAAAGGTGTCAAAGACCATGTTACCTTATGCATAAGTTACAAGGTCAAAGGATTCAATGGACATCATCAAAGGCATGATGGATTCAATGGTCTTCAATGGTCTTCACATCCACATACTTAACATTAATAAATAGGAGGTATCCACCATATACTCATCAGATCAATGGTATCAATAACCCCAACACCACCAAGGTGTGGGGTGCCTAGACTTATCCTAGGGTACCATGACCTCATTAAAAACACAAATGACTACATAATGGGTTATTTGGACTCTTTGAATTTATACACTTCTTCAACTTACTGAGGAATCTTTCTAGGGTACTAGGACATAGGATGTGGTACTAGGGAATCTAAAGAAAAAATTATGAAACCATAGAAACAACTTAGGGGAACTTAAATGCTCTAAAGGGTGTACAGATCTTTTGGCATTGTCCCAAGGGATCTAAGGGATTTAGACTTGGGCTTGGAAAAATTAAAGTGATATACTTTGAAATTGATGGACTTCTAACCTTGAATGGATCCTCAAGAGGAACCAAGACACACCGACACACGCCTGTTGGCATCAATGACAATTTAGTCAACACAGTCCTCAAGCACATGCAAAACCAAATGCATCTCATGATCCACCATCTCATGAGATTCCTCCATATTATCAAGAATGCAATCATCCTTGTGAGGATGGATGAATGGTGTGTAGGAGGGTAGGTAATATCTTTGCAACTTCTCATGAAGTTTCTCTATCTCCATCTTGGATTCTTGGAGTGCACATTGAGTGCTCTTCAAGGAATCTTGGGTGGTAACTAATTCTTGTGTGAGTTTGAAAATATGTTCTTCATCCTTCAAGGATCCTCCATACAACAACTCAACAAGCTCAAGCAAACTGTCTTTATCACAAATCAATTGGAAAAAATTACCTTCAGTGCTTGTCGTGGCCTTTTGAAACTTCTCCATGTATTCCATGGAAAATTTATCCTCCAACTTCCAATAGAAAGTTTTCATCAATGCATGGGTTCCATGGATATTCTGTAGGGACCCTTTGATCTTTCACTCACTCATATTCAATGACCCTGCAAGAAAATGAAGTTTTGGGAAATGAACCTCTTCTTCTTCCCTCTCTATTGGATCAACTTCATGAAACTCCAATGGTGATGTGGAAGTTGATCTTGGGACCTTTTCTTCAAGTGAAATCTCTATGTCACCAAAATATATAGGTGTACATGCCTCGATATATGTCTCACTGAAACTTGAGAACCCATCAGTAGGCACTCTTTCAACCATGTCCATAGTGTTTCTTATCTCTATGGATTGTTCTTCTATAACACTGGTGGTAGGGTCAAATGAATGAACACACTGCTCTTTTGTTTAATAATCCTCACCCATAAGGATTTAAGTTATGTCTTCCATTACTGCAACATGTTTCTCTTTATGCTCATGGGAAAATTCTCCTTCTCCCTCACTACAAATACCTTGCAGTAACTTGTGCTCCCCTTCATGGATCTTTATTTCAATTTTCCCAGTTGCAAGACTAGCTGGTTCATGGCTTTCATCAATGATGATATTGGGATGTGGATTCTTATTTATTTCAAGCCTCTCCTATTATTTGGCTGCAACTTCATCATGTTGCAAGGGAGTACAAAATATGAATTGTTTTCATCCCTTTGCATGGGTTCTTCCTTAAAATTTTCTAGTTCACACCCAATTGGTGGGGGTTGGTCTTCCACTTCATTAGGAAGTTCAAATGATGATTTCATATATGATATATGTTCTTATTTTGGATATGATACAAAATATTCCTTAAAACCATTGACAACATCACCTCCCTTTCCAATATTTTGTGATCCCCAACCAAGAAACTAGGAGTGAATTCATCTCCCTCATAGTTGTCCTTCATTTTGCAGCCCTCATATGCAAGTGAAGTATTTTCATCCTCCCATGAATAAGGTGGTTGTAAGTAAACATGGCTGCTGAAAAAATAAGCAATCTTATAATTCTTGTGCTTGATATTATCATCTTCATGTAGGGACACTATGGTGGCCTACTCTTCTACCAAATTCTTTGGTTCACACCCAAGTGGCGTGGCCTTGTCTTCTTCTTCAATATGTGGATGAAGAGGTGACTATAAATCTGATTTATGAAATTATTTTGGATATGATCCAAAATATGTCTTACCACTCTTACATTAACTAACATCCTTAGCAATGATTTGGAGATCACCCACAAAGCATTTGGAAGTGCATTCATCTTCCCTTTCTTCTCCCATGCAGTCACCTTGCAGTGACTTGCACTCCACTTTATGAATCTATTATTATTCTTGTCCACTTGAAGAACTAAGTGGATCATGGTCCTTTTCAATGATTGAGAATGGATTTAGGGCCTTGTCCTCCTCTTCTTACTTTTTCTACAACCAACAGATCTTTGAATATGTTCTTTCCATAGAATAGGCTTCACCTATTTCTCTCTTTTAGCTCTAGGTAGCAAACATCGAGTCTCCACTTTATTGCACACTTCATATGCCATATGTGCAATATTTTCCATGCTTGAGCGATAATATATATATTTGAATAACTTCTCTATATTTAGGTAGCAGTAATATTGGAAAGATAAGACCTCCCTTGTCTCTTTTTTTAAAGCATAGTATTCCATGAAATACTAGAAGGATTCCTTAGAATTATTTCCACTGAACATTTGAACAACAACACTTGTAGATTTATGCCATATGAATTCATCATATGTTGGAAGAAATAAGTATTAAAAAGTATCCCTAATTAATATGGCAGAGGTACTGCATGAGGGATCTTTGTAGTCTTATTCTTCATACTACTCAAGGTCTTCTTCAGTCCCTGTTAGGAGCCTCATAGTTGGTACTTGATTTAGTGATTTGCGATCTCATTCAACAAAGAGACTTCTTTCCACAGGATGAGCCAAGGAAAGAGCTCTCATACCACTGTAATATCCCTTATCTAAAATCATATCATAATATTATCTCTACTATTGTTATGAATTCGAATATGAAATAAAATTTTACATGAATTCTAATCATGTCTTTATGTGGAGTAATTGTGGGAACTATTTAAGAAACTAGGAAGGGAAGAGGGCTAAGGGAAGCAACCAAGAGACAATTATTTTGGATAGAGATAGTTTTTTCCCTAAGAAATTTTACTTTGTATCATTTTAGGTTTTGAAATCAGCTTCGCTGAAGTCTACTCCCATGCTTCCGAGTGTCCCAACATTGCCAACTAGGAATGAACTTTCACTTCCAACAAATAGTGGATAAGGAAACTGATATGGATCTGAAATGAATTTATTAGATAGGTGATATCAAGCAAATAAATTTTTATCAATTTTAGAACTGATATGGAACTATTTGAGGATGTTTGGGGTGATTTGAGGAAAAACTAGAAATTTGGCTCGGGAAGAACCTGTGCAAAGGAGGCTACTCAAACATGGTACAATACTAATTAATTATTAGTATGTGAGTTTGAATGGTTATAGGGTATAATTAAAATCCTGTAGCAACTTACAGACCATAATTTTAATTTGTATAACTTCCATAATTCTAAAAACACTGAAACTAGTCGAAATTTTCTAGTTAAAGAGAAAGGGTATGCAAATATTAACAAATTCCATATCAGAGAATGATCAAGTCTAAAAATATTGTTATATAGGGGATTATATAACATATTAAAATCATCATATCACTCACACATTAATTCCATAGTCATTATATCAATTTTATTACATCCAACTGTCAAAAGGTCCCATTAAATGGACAATAAAAGCTCCTCTCATGAAACTTTATCATGAAAGATATATGGGACATAATCATTACTGCTATACAGAGATAATAATGAGTGAATGGATGCTACAAATTTCATACTGAAACATGGATAGCTCCTCCTCATCTCATTGTAACCTACAATTAAGATTGGAAGGGGAGAGAGAGGAGAAGGAGAATGGAAATTTGGGGTGCATCACCCAAGAGGACTGGGGCTCATCACTTAGTATGGAAGCCTTATCTTCAATCAACATCAAAATACTCATCAACCAAACTGAATAATTGTTTTGGAATTATCCTTAAGTAGGCCTTGGGTGACTTGTTGAACAAGTGCATCACCTGTTGAGCACGCTGCCACTTGCTAAACCCTAACCCTAATCATAAATTTACCCTCCTTGAGTAAAATAACATGCATGAGTCATGTATGATGTTTCATTTTCATTAAATATTCATCAAAATAGAAACTGCACCCTCCTTTGGACCAAAGTTTCCTTTTTTTACCTTGATTTCTTTTCATGCACTTTCTGCTTTTGTAACTACTCATCAGAATATAAATTACACTCTCCTTTGGTCCAAATTTTCCTACTTTTACCCTAATTTTTTTTCTTGTACTTTCTTCTTTTGTAACTATTGTCTTTCCTTTTCTTTTTATTAGTTTCCATATTTTTCTAACTACTTTCTTTTTCCAGTTTCTATTTGACATCTTAGGCAAGTTGACTTGCCCCAATGCACCCTCCTTGACATGGAAACTAATTTCCACATATATTATTTACATATTAATTAATAATGACATAAAATAATTCATAATTGGAAAGTAACTTAGTATAATCCTCCTAACTAATAATTTAACAAAATTCCCTAGGTACACTCATTAATGTCGCTTTTGATCCCCTAGGTGTTTGAAAAAGTCAACACTTTCAATGTCCTTCTAGGAAGGGACATTACATAAAACACACAAACAAATAAACTTCAAGTCAAAAATATTGTAGCTCTAAGATTCAATAATGAAAAAAAACACACATTTAAAGTCATCAATTAAAAACTATTTGTTATACAAGAAAACTCATTCATATAGTATACACACTTACTTTAGCCTATAAGAATTTATCTCAAGGGAATAAAAAATGAATAGGATAATTACATCCTAATTAAGGCCACATCCATTATCCCTTACTGTTAGAGAAACTAACCCTATACCTAGCCACCTAGAGCTTGACCTAATGGCTATATTGAGCCAAACCCCATCCAAATTGACCACCTGAGTCAACCCTAAGATGGATTCCTAGAATTGGGGTCTCAATACCTAATTTGAGGATTGGTTAATCCTGGAACTTGTTCAGGACTAGATGTGCTCCACTAATATAGATCCTAACTATCCCTAACAAAACCGAAGTGCCCTAATTGAGTAATTTTATGGATTTGCATGCACATACAATCAATTGCTTGTACAACACTCACTCAAAACTAGTGATTAAGGAGTCTTGGGTCAAATAAGCTCTGTTTAGGTAAGGGTGCATGGATAAATAAAGGTATTTGGATCTAGATAATAGTAACTAGTATCTAGTAGATGCATTAGAAATTTGAATAGCCTTCTAACCGAATTAAAATTTCCTTGTTATATATTGTGTTCACCTCCATTCATTGCAATTAATGAAATACAACATTATTTTCTTGTTATTTGCTTCTAGTTTTTATGTAATGATCCATGATATCGCATTTATTAGATGATTAGTTGGTTTCTGATTTGATTTTCATAGTATATATATTTTGTTTATGTTCCTAGATATATATACTCAATTCTTATATGGTATCAGAGCTACAAGGTTACTAAACTAGTTAGTGTTTTAATGTTTTTTTTTTTAGGGATAAACATTTTGTAGGTTAACTAAGTTATTTTTCAGCCATCAAAGAGATAATTTTCAACCCATTTGCATCCATTAGTGAGTTCATTCGCATCCATGGATCTCTTATCTCCCCAACTCAATTTCTACATAATTAGTATGCTAGATCCATTATTTTTGAAGGTTTTACCATCAAAGAGGTCATTTTTATCTATTATATAGCTTATCATTTATATCATCAAAGAGATCATTTTCATCCATTATATAGAGCATTTTCATTCATGGTTGTCCTATCTTCCCATCTCAATTGCTACACAGTTGGATATCCAATCTTGTTGAAGGAGGCCCCAAAAGCTTCAAAACACATGTCCTAAGAGGACATATTCACATAAAATTAGAGGATGAAAGAGGAACTATAAGCATCATAAATATGGACTATGAGTACATATGCACATCCATGATCCACCACTCAGCTAAGGAATACCCTTTTACAAGCCCATAAGAAGAGGTGATCCACAAATTTCTTCTATACATTGGAGAACTTGTTCGAAATCAAGTTCAAATTGAATAATCCATTGGATAACTTGTCCAAAATCAAGTTCAAATTGAATAATCCATTGGATAACTTGCCCCAAATTAGGTTCTTATCAGTTAATACCTCTATAATGTATTCTCATTCTCTAGATCTACAATTTTTTATCCTACGTTTCACCAAGTTCCACACAAAATCTTCAATGGATTTCCTCCAATTGAAGCAAGGAGTGTTCAAGAACCACCATTGAAACACTTCAAAGTGTTTGGAATCTAGATCTAATGAATGAGATCACATGCATTTCAAAATAAGGAGGATTTCACAAAGGTTTGCAAGGATCACTGCAAATCCCTTCATTTAGAAGTCATTCACCTAGTTGAGAGATTCTTTAGGAGTGAAGGAATCTTTTGAGAAGGATTCTTAACTCTTTCTCTTCAAATTTTGTTTTATGGGGGGCTTTCTCATGTGGTTTTTTCCCTCTTTCCCAATTTTCAAAGAATTTTTATACGTGCATGGGTACCTAATATGGTTGTAAATTGCTGGTACCCATTTGTTTTTTGGTGTTTCACCTAGTTAAGATTATGGGGTCTTGGAGAAAAAAACCCTCTACCTAGCCACCTAGATATTGACCTAATAACTCTAATGGGATAAACACCATCCATATTGACCACATGACTCAACCTTGATTAATTTCATTCCTAGAATTGGGGCCACATTCCCTTATTTGAGGAATTGTTCTTTGATTTTAGGGTTGAATGATCTTGGGGCTGGTTGAGGACTAGATGTGATCCATTATATAGATCCTAACTGGCCCTAAATAGCCATAACAAACCTTAAGCACCCCAGTTGAGGGATTTTAGGAATTTTGCATGAACATACAGTTAGTTTCCTGTACATCACTCAATTAGAAATAGTAATTGGGGAGTCTTGGGTTAGTTAAACTCTGTCTAGGTGAGTGTGAATGGGTAACTAATGGTATTTGTATATAGTTAATCTTGACTAGTATCCAAGCACTTCATGAGAAATTTTAATAGCCTCATGGCCTTAGTCAAATTACCTTGTAATATATTTTGTTCACCTCCATTCATTATAATTAATGAAACACATCATTATTTTTATTTTATCCACTTCTATTTTTTGTGTAATGATCTATGATCTCTCATTTGTTACATGATTAGTTGATTGTTGATTTGATTTCATAGTATATCTCTTTAGTTTAAGTGTCTAGATTTATATGCTCAAAACTTACATTTATTAGGTGATAAGGATTGTTTCAATTTTATGCCATCACCAAGATAGTTGCCAACAATTATGGGACCCTATGATTTGACTAAAGTTAATATAATGGGTGTTACTTTTTATCATGAATGTTACACATATATGGATTTCAATGAGTTTACTATTTGATTCTAAATCATGCTAAATAGGATTTTTTAGTGTCGTAATGGGAATACGCTATGTTCAATATACAAGAGTTCATAACAATTTCCCTACTTGTAGAGAAGATCTTGGAGACGTCAGGTTCTTAGCCTTGGAAAAATGGAAAGATTTCTTGAGTTACCTCACAAGCATTACAACCTTGGATGCCCATAAATTTTTCCATGCTATAGCAAACTTAAACATGAGGCATAATATAATTTTGGACCATGTTAGTCGATTTATATGTTTTAAATCATGTTACATGTCATTTTCAATTGAGATCAGTATGTAAATTTGCGAAGTGCAATTACTATATGTGTAGAATCGGTCATTTCATAGTACTTTAAAAAACTATAGTACTTATGCACTAATGGTGTCTCAAAAAGTAATAGAAAACAACTTCTAAGCAATTACAGACTCAGCTTTCCATGAGTTTGGTTAGTCTTGAATCAATGATCAATAGGATTGGTAATTGTTGAAACATGGATCACAACATCCTCTATGATAAATGATCATTGTTGTAATGGGTACTCTATCCATCCCTAGTGTATTTATATGATCGTTAAGATTGTGTGCTCAAAGATGAGCATGAATTTTGTAGATAAGAAAATAACACCATAAAATATAAAACAAACTTGAAACCAATTGAAACTTCAAACTTCCCAAGACTTGGTTGCTCTTGAATTAATAATACTTTGATTGGAAATTGTAGATAATACAAGTAACAACAACAATTATGTAATCTAATATTACTTTCTACACAGATACTATGTTCCAAATAATGCAATTCAATTACTATGAGTTTATGCTTAGAATAAGTTATGTATTCTTGCATATGAAAAGAAACATTCCACATAGAATATGTTGAAACATAATTAAATTCATATGACCACTAGCATGAAATGAAAATTAGGTCAATATAATCTAATGTCGATGTAAAACAAAACTAAAACAAAAAGAAATGGACAAGTTGTATTGCTCCTAGAATAAGGGGTCCCTAACTTCTGCAGAAGAAAGCTACAAATATAAACACACGTGCTAAAATGAAAAAGAAGAACATGTTCATCAATTCTTCTTTCATCTACATCCCTCCATGAGTGATGGTTTATGCCCCTTTTTATAATTGATTTGAAATACAAGGAGTATCATATCTCAATTTCTTAGTCAAGATCGTTTCATTGCCCATCAAATCTTGTTCACAATACAAAATATAACTCATAAATATAAGAAAATACTATTATAAATACATTCCTTAATATCACACCAAGTCCCTATATTTATATTGGAAGTATTCATGATTTTAATACACAAAACATTGATCTTTTTCTCTGATTTTGAAATTCTACCAATACATAGGCCGCGATTTTACATGTTGACTAAAACGTTGATCGCGTTTCCACCTCACTTTCGAGGTATTTATTCCTTGTCCAAAAGGATTATGATCTACTTCAAGACTCTTAGAATACACTACAAGTGTTGGATTCATTATTCTCCAAGTGTTACTACTCAAACCGATCCCATTTATGAGAATTGTTCTTTCTTGTGACAAACCTTAATTGACAGTTGTAAAATGTTTTTTTCACATAATTTAATTAATAAACAAGTGAAATAGTAGGGAAGCTGCTTATACCTGCCTCTTAGAAATATTTTATTGTAATATTGTATATAGTTTAAAGCTAAAAGTTGATGAAATTATGAAACATTCAAACTTGCAACAATGTATTACTTGTTTCCATCGTACTTATATGTCTATGTGAGATTACTTGTTGTTTATAGGTTGTTGCATTACTTGTTACTTCTTGTAAGTGTCACTGTTTATATTTCTATGTGTATATTAATTAATTAGTTATTAAGTAAGTCCTTGAAATTAAAGATCCAAAATGAGTTTACTTGTCTTTGTGAATAGGAGAGCTTTTGTCACTACCAATAGCTGAGATTTTTAATTTGATGATGTTGATTTTGATATTTTAGTTTTTCTATCACTAGAATCGGATTTGCAACTCATGAGCAATCTTGCAAACAATAATAACAAATACAAGCATTGACTATGCCTATTGCATGATCTCTCACAATTTTCACCAATGTTTCAAATGCATAGTAAGAT
The DNA here is from genome assembly GCA_001517045.1 of Pseudotsuga menziesii. Taxonomy (NCBI): domain Eukaryota; kingdom Viridiplantae; phylum Streptophyta; class Pinopsida; order Pinales; family Pinaceae; genus Pseudotsuga; species Pseudotsuga menziesii. The sequence goes on along the minus strand of LPNX010272141.1, from coordinate 563,411 downwards.
GATGACCATCAACTAGAAAAACAAATATTCTTGTGTAGCGAAACAAATATTCTTATGTGTAGGGAAGAGTGTAATGTTATCTTACAAATTATGGGTCTAATCAAGATTAGTAAATGGTGCATGCATAGTGGGCATGCAAATTATATACACACTTGGATCTGTCTCTCTTAAGTTACTACCCTATGTTTTCCCTACATTTACATTGGGCCTTCATGGGACCAATCTCAACCAAATCACATACTAATTCCACCCATAAATTGCACTAACAAGAAACAAATTCCCTTCACGATTTTTTTGAGAATTGACTATGCATAAAAAAACAAAGATTAATATTAATAAATTGCACCATTAAAAATAATAACAATGAATACCAATGATTGACCTTTTAGAGCAATGCCATACATATATTAAAGTTCTCTTTCCCATACATATATATGTTGTAGTTGAATTAATTAATATATAAACCATTTGATTTATGAGATATTTCTCTGAAAATAAAGGAATAAAATGAGAATTGTTACGCTTTTGAGAATTATTATGATAAATAATTGAGACAGATTTGACAGGATTTCAGAGTAAATCCATTAATAAATCATGGATAAATTGTGGTTTGATGCAACATATAAAATGAAAACAATGACTAAGATAACATATTCTATAAGAAAACAACAAAACACATATGGATAATAATTTTACCAAGAATTAATGTAGATATTAGAGCAGGACACCAATCAAATCTGTGAGGCTTGACATATTATAATCTGCTATCACATTTCTTTGTTAAAAGGAAAATCCATATGGAACCTATATTTGAAATTTCTCTTCTTTCTGTTCATAAAGTGTTTTGTCATTAAATTAATTATTTATCTAGATGTGAGCCCAAAACCATTAATGATATCAAAGTAATAAATCAATCTATATATATATATTCAATAAACTTATTAAAGTTTATAAGCCATGTTTATTTCATAATGGTTAATTCTATTAAAATACTAAATCAATATAAATAATATATTTATTAACCATCTTTATTTGATAATAGTGAATCAATTGAAATTTATATGAACTTGAATCTTCAAACCTCTTTTCAATTTAAGACGTTTGATTTTGATATAAATAATGTTATAAATCAAAATATTAATAAATATCAAATTATTTATAATATGCTATGAAATATTAAATTATGTAATTAATATATAATTAAAAAATATTAGGAGTGATATGTACGGGGTACTGTCTATTTTTTATTGATTTCGAGGGAATAGAAGTGATTTAACACTCATGGGGTTAGGGAACACAAATTGACATATGTTGAAAGGTAGACTTTGTATCTTGGATAAGATATTATCAAAACTCTGAATTATTCAGCTAATGATTTTGGGTGACTGATTTTCTTCTTGTATCAAAGAACTTGCTTTGAAAATCAGATGACTCTTCAGTTGAATTGCCAATAACTTTCGTAGTCTTTTAGCACAAAACTTCCTACATATTTGACAATATGACAATTGCCTTGTTGCCAAGCTTATAAACGACACAATATAACAGTTGCCTTGTTGACAAGTTTACAAAATTGGATAAAAGAGTGTTAGTTCACAATTTTGAACCTCCTCAAAAGAGGTAGATTCCATATAGTATGGATAAAAGAGTATTAGTTAAAACCTGCTCAAAACAGGTGGATTTCATATATTATGGTTCTGAAGACAAATATATAACAATTTCCTGTTTGATTATGGGATAAAAGAGTGTTAGTTCAAAATTTCGAACCTCATTGAAAGAAGTGGATTTCATATACTTTGGTTTTGAAGAAAAATATATAACAATTTCCTTGTTGATTATTGGATAAAAAGTGTTAGTTCACAGTTTTGAACTTTGTCAAAAGATGTGGATTGCATATATTGTGGTCTTACTGGCAGATATATGACAATTTCCCGGTTGACAAGCCTACAAACAGAGAATTAAATTGGATAAAGGATTGTTAGTTCACAATTTTTAGCATCCTCAAAGGGGTGGATTCCATATACTATCTTTTTGAAGGCAAATCCAAATTTTAATATAAAGCATGAATAAAGGGCTTTGCAAAATTTACAAAGTAATTTTAAACTTCCTATGAATTTCTAAAGAGGGAGACATCATTCCACATGGTTCCCCCTTCTCATGCGATAGTTGAAGGTGTTTGGGTTAGGTTTTGTATGGTATATAAAGCCATCACTCGTCCTGGTCGTGGGATTATTCTAGACTGTTCGAGTGGAAGAAGGTTGATGGAGAATTGGTCGCTGCCATAAATATTCATGTTGGCTTGAAGGTTGATGGGGAATTGGTCAATGCCATAGATGTTCATCTTGGCTTTCTTTGTATTTGGGTTTTTTTCCTTTTGGCTATGAGTCATGTTCCAAGTGGTTGTAGGAAAAAGCCTTCTTTTCTAAGTGCGCAACAGAGAGAGAGGGAAATGCAGAAAGCAGTAGACTATGCGAGCGAGGTTCAACATGCTGGCTAGCAAATTGAACGCTTGAGGGAAACTATTCACAGGTTGAAAACAACTAATAGGTCAACCAATTATCGAAATGGTTGTAGTTGAAATTGGTGATTATTCCAGGAAATCCGTCAAAAGAAGTATTGAACTCTGGTCAAAGTAGTAGAAACATTTGAAAACAAGTTAACACTATAGCCTAAGAATTTGACGAAACTGTAACCTGCATCATGTGAAAACTAGATTCAACAAATGGCACGACAAAAAAGTGGATGTTTGTTATTTGTAAATATATTAGTTGAAAACCAGAATTGCAACTAATCCTAAAAGTTTTAGGAAACAAACAATTGTTCATGAGCTGTTCAAAACAGAAAGCTCCCAGAAAATTGTAAGTGCAGTTGTTTTTAAAGTTTTAAAAGACAAGAAACATTTCAGCTAGGCCATAGACTTGGTATATTTATATCATAATAAGACAGTAGATAGACATAAGTTTTGAATAGTGTACTGTTTCTGACATCAAACAGAAAGTAACTGTTCAAGAGGTAGAGTAGCTTTAAGCAAAAAAGATATGTTTACTGTCAGTAAACATATTAGCCAAAAAACAAAGCTATAACACAGTAAAAACAAGGGAGAACCAAACAAGTACTATCCTAGAGAACCTCTATAGGTAAGTAGGAAATGAACTCATTGTTATAGCTGGTGACCATTATAGTTCCTGAAAAAATCAGACAAAAAAAGTTATTTTTGCAGCTTTGATACATGTGTAAAACAAATATAAATTGCTAAGATGCAATAGCATTAGTTTAAGGACTAGAGCAAGTCCTTAAAAAAAAAAAACATAAGAACTATATAGCAAATAGCAGTCTAGAAACATTTGAACAATAATTGACTAACATACCTTTTGTAATGTGTTACATTCTATTTGCATCAACATGTTAAACAGATCTCATTCGATAAGTTGTCCCCTTAAGTCAACAATGACGTCGTCTTGGTCAAGTAAAAATACTCCTTCAAAGGAGAAGTCACGTATTAAGTATATCATAACAGATTTGTCTGTTAAGTAGTTCTCATACGATAGATCTGTCAAAGCCGAGAGGACTGTCTTCAGGAGATCAGATTTCAAAGTACACGGTACTTTTTCACCTTTGGTGTTGATTATATTGCATTTTAATCGGTGTGAATAGATAAAATTTGTCTCAGCTTCACACTTAGTACAGTATAACATTTTTCCTTGTATTGATCCAAAATTTTCTGCTGGCAAGTTGCAGTTTAGACATATTGGATGAAAAGGATTTGAATATGCACTTGATGCAAACAGTTTTCCCTGAACCTATTTCACATTTTTCAATTTAATTAGAAGTTGAAATTTTTCAAAAGATGAAAAATGTGTAACATAGCTTATTGAGAAATAGTTCTAATGTGTTACCTTTCTTGTAGACTGAAGCAAGGTTTGTAGATCAATCAACATCTTTTTTGATCGTAGTGCTGTTATGAACGTTGATTGACCAGTCCGTAGTGTATTAGCTTGTGATTCCTTCTGTGTGACACCTCCTGCATTAAACGCAGAATGTAGTGTGACACCTCCTGCATTAAATGCTGCCTTTCCTGTATAAGCAGTTATGAGTCCTTTCAATTGTAGTGGATCATAGTCCATTTCAGCGTTGTAGTAACGAAACAATGACTGGAATATTGCTTTAGCAGTAAAGGTTTTTCCAATTCCTGCACCTCCTGTCAAAAATAAGTGTATCGGTTTATTAGGATCACATTTCTTCTTTCTTAGAACATATTTTACTATTCTTGCTTGTTCTTGGTTTAACTGCCTCCTAATAGCAAAGAATTCTGCATTTTCCAATATATTCGGTTGTTTTACAATGTGGTAAGGTCTGCTTTTGTCTAATTTTATATTCTTTTTGCTTTGAAAGTGTTGCAAGTCAGCATCAAAGTTGTATTCTTGATAGCTATTTAGTGAAGTTGGATAAACACATTTTGTAGATTCTTCATTTAGCTTAGATATTTGTATCCTGAATAATTGTTCCTCTTTTGTTTCAATTTGATTTGTTGCACATTCAAAGTCACCCCAAGTTGCATTAGTTTCATAGACAAACTTTTTCTCATTATAGTCTATGATCCCTATTAGCAAATTGTACGCATGCTCCCATGTGGAGTATGCTTCCTTGAAAGTCTGTTCATCTTGTCGATATGGAACATATAACATTAGTTTCTCTCGATAGTAATTGTCACGATCTTTGTGCTTGTTATACTTTACAAATCTAATAATATATGGCTTCTTACTATTTGCACGTTTTCTGCCTCTTCTTGTATAGCTTGATGCAAATTCTGCCAAGCATATGTTCTCAATAGCTTTGGGACGAAGTATGTAGTAATCGATGATTGATGGACACATTATGTCTTCAGATTCATCTGGTTCATGTTCTAGTTCCTTTTTTTTTTTTAGCACGAATGCTCGATGTTCTATTGGTGAAGTGTTTACAAATATACAATTTCTTGAACTAGTATTAAGTGGTAATGACAATATAATGTGGACAGCTTGTTGTGCTGACATTTGTTGCATATTTACTAATGCTTTTCCAAGATTGCTAATTGTTTTGATGACACTAACATCTGATTTTTTACGCTCTTCTCGTATTCGTTTAAAGGTCGATGTAATTGTTCTATCGAATTTTGTCATGTAGGAACTACAATACATTGTTGTTGCAAATGAGTCTACTATGAACTGGGAATCTATATTTGCATTCCATATATTTGCAACGTGACGTGAAAAGCTATTCGTCCAAGTCTCGGATGGTCGTCTTTCTAATAACACATTTGTTCGATTTAAGCTACATTGTATTGCATGAATATACTCATCATTTGTTAGACCTAAATCCTTTAGAAAATCATCAAATGTATATGTACTACCATACTTAGAATTCTGGATTGTCCCAAATATAAAATTTGCATTTTCTTTTGTTTTCTCGTTGTCATATTCTAAAGGTTTAAGTATTCTTGTCTTTTTCATTGGCGATTGCGGGAAATTAAACCTACAATGCAGTTTCTTTCTCTTCCTACATGATTTTGTATGATGATGATGATGCAATGTCCTCAAGGAATCAACAATTGATGTTGAATCACAAGTCAAGTACTTATCAATGAAGTCCTCTATTTCTTGATCGACATTTTTTCCATATATTGGTGCATCTTTTACCCATAGTAATGCATGGTCATGTTCACTTCCTCTATTTTGAAATTCAGTGACAAAAAAGAAGTCTTGGATATCTCCATAGTACTTGTTGTCATGAAGTATCAAACTTCGTAAAGCACGTATTCTATTTCTATAGTAACGAGCACATGTTACTGGGCCATTTCTTATCAATGAGTCAATTTCATCGTTTTCTATTTCATTTTCAACAATTGTCTTACTCCGATGTATTATTTTCTTTAATTTGCATTGACTAATGGATCCCAACGATTCTCTGAACTGCTAAGAGATATGAAGAAATTAGGGGTCCTACTTGTCGTATCATTGCATATAGCTTCTTACGTAATTGTTCAAGATAGTCTGGAGATGTACGAATTACTTTTAGATCCCTGTATCCGATCTCTGATTTTAAAATATTTTCCAAGTTTGGTTTGTTCTTGACATCTTTTGTGACTAACTTCCTTCCTTTTAGTTGTCCTTTTATTATTCTAACACATATACTATTAAATACTTGTTTAACAATAATGCGCACTGCTTTATAGAATAGATTTGTTGTATAATAAGAAAAATCATGTTCTTTATGCAATACTTCCCATCTTGCAGTCTTTTGATATGAAATTGTTTGTCATGTCTTCTGGTCGTTTCTCACCAAAGAACAATATAAGGAAGCTCATTTCTTCTGAGTATTTATCTTGGAAAATTCCTAATGGAAGATAGCCCTCACCAGGAGCGATGTTTATTTGGTTGTTTTGAAGGTCACACTACATTCTGTATTAGCTTGTGCTAAGGGGAACCTTGATATCCTGAAACATAGAAACCTCCAAGTCTGACAGGAAAAGGAAGAGTTTGTTCCGGACAAAATGCAAGTGTGCAGGGTGATTATAGATGGAGGATCTACTGATAATTTGGTAGGTACTGAATTGGTACAAAAGTTAAAACTTACTTGCATTCCAAAATCGCATCCATATAAAACTTCCTGGTTGAAAAAGAATTATAGTGTGCTTGTCAATCAATCTCGTCTCATTGACTTCAAAGCTGGTCCTTATGAAGACAGTTTTTAAAGTAGTGGCAATGGATGCTTGTCATTTGTTGTTGCGTAGACCTTGGCAATATTAATGAAATGTAGTTCACGATGGCCAAGAAAACACTTATTAAATATAGAACAAGAGAAGACACCACATACTGGAGCCTTCTAAAGGAGAATAACCAAGTGAATTAATAGCTCTATCCTTGATTACAATGGGTTGGAATAAGTTTTCCAAACATTCCAAGGGTGAGATCTTCCATGGGTTGGTGAAATTTTATAAGAGATCCATTATAAATTTCAGCGGTATAAGATCAGCCTTGACTGATTGCATGGGAATGTTTTTGGTTGGACAAAGGAAGCTGCTATGAGTTTTGAACAACTCAGAATATGGTTGCAAAAGCACCAATTTTCACTATACTAGACTTTAAGAAACTCTGTATAGTTGAGTATGATGCTTTAGAGGTATCTATTGGAGGAGTATTAAGCCAAGAAGGTAAACCTGTGCCATGTAGCCTTTAATAACAACAAATTAGATGGAGCTAAAGAAAGTATACCACTTATGATAAGGAATTCTATGCAATAACACAAGCCTTAAAATATTGTAGGTGTTATCTTCTACATAGGGAAATCATTTTGTTTATGGACAATCAAACCTTGAAGTACATCAATTCTCAAAGTAAATTGTCCCACAAATATGTCAAATGGGCTTAATTTTTGGAAGCATACACATTTGTTGTGCAACATAGGAGTGGGAAAACCAACGTAGTGATTGATTCCTTGAGTAAAATCCATCATCCACTAGTTGTGATGAGTAACGAGCTGGCTGGCTTTGAGAAATGAAGAGGGCATATGCCGATGATTCATATTTTGGTAGCATTTATGCAATTATAATTAGGTAAGACCATATTGGCCTGAATTCATTTGAAGATTTTTTATTAGTAAATGGATTTTTATTTAAGATTTCTAATCTTTTCGTTCCCCTTGGAACAAGACAAGAAAAGCTTGTAACATGGATGCATTCAAATCGTTTGGGTCGTCACTTCGGAAGGGATAGGACTTTTGGATTAGCAAAGGAAAAATTATTTTGGTCTAATATGAGAAGAGACATGAATAGAATAGGTTTGACACTGCTTGTATGTGTGCCAAATTACAAAAGGGGGACAACAAAATACAGGCTTATATATGCCTTCACCTATGCCAAAAGAACCATGGACTGATATTTCCATGGATTTTGTCTTGGGACTACCATAAACCCAAAGAGATCATGATTTTCTATTTATAGTGGTGGACCACTGTTCTAAAATGGCCAATTTCATACACAAAAGATCAAGGATGCAAGTCAAGTGGCACATTTGTTCTCTAGGGAGGTAGTATGGTTACATGGTATTCCAAAAACCATAACCAGTGATAAGGACATCAAATTCTTAGACCACTTTTGGATAGACATGTGGAAAAGTTGGATAGCATGCTGCAATTAAGTTCAGCATACTACCACCAAATTGACACTCAAACCGAGGGGCTGAATAGGAGAAAGAGCTTGGAAAATCTATTAAGGTGCTTGGTGGCTAACAATCCTCGACAATGGGATTCGGCAATACCAGAAGCTGAATTTAGCAAAAATTCCAGCGTAAATAGGTCTACAAGTAAGTCTGCATTTCAAATTGTGTATGGTGCCAATCCTAAGGGAATCTTGGACTTAGTTGAGTTGACTGTAAAGTTTAAACCCATTTATCAACCAAAATGCTACACGTTTTGTAGGGAATATTTGTGCAAAATATCAACAAGTTAAACACAACTTGCCGTCAATGAATGAACAAGAAAAGATAAATGTTGATTTGCATAAGAAAAAAAAAGATCTTTCAGGAGGGAAAAATGGTCAAGGTACATTTGCGCAAGGATTCCTGAACTACTTAAAACAAGCTAAAACCCAAGAAAATAGTGTCCTGCAAAATTCTGAAGAAAATAATTGAGAATGCGTATTTGATTGACTTGCCTGAAGACATAGAAATCAGTCTTATTTTAATATCACTAGCCTTCATTCGAACCAGTTGAGAGAAAACGAATGATGATCAGAATGAGAAGGAAGACAACAATTGGGCCAAGCGATTGCCAAAGAAGAAAAGACAACAGGTCGAACGAGTTTTAAATACCAAATTGGCTGCCATGCAGTCCAGGTCATTAAAGATGTATTTTGTTAAGTGGGAAGGACTGTCAAATTCCTATAACACTTAATTCATAGAAGCTGACTTGCTTAAATACAACCAAGCAACTACACCCGATGACATTGAATCAGAGGTTCAGAATTTCTAAGAGAACCGGAGGATGATGCAAAGCAACTTCCTTAACATAATTCTTTAAGGGATCTGTTTAACTAAAAATGGCCTCCTATTCTTTTCTGCTAAGTAATTTCAGGGATCTATTTAGCTAAAAATAGCCTCCTATTGAATTGCTCTGTTTGAGGTTGAACAAATAAGAGGGCAGTTAATAATTTTGGGAGAGGAATTAGGCAAAAAGGGAGGAGGATGGTGGCGTATGCTCAGAGAGATAAACTTTTAACTGACTGAAAAGTAGGTGCACATGTTGATAGATTTGAATTAGTTTTTATGCCTGTTATTGTTTGCAATATGGGGTGCAATTTAGAAAGAAAGACTGCTATGATATGCAGCCGGTTTAATAATCTGATGTCTGTCATATATATTTTGACTGTTTGCCCCGTTTGGTTTTTTTTTTCTCTGTTTTAGTGCTGTGGCAATAGTCACTAAGACTTATTGATTACGCTGCTCTGCATTCCTGGAAACACAACATTTGCGTACTCGTGGACTATATGGAGGAATTAATTGTGCCAGATTGTAAGTTATCTGCATCATTATCCTTGGTGTTTAGGCAATGGAGTAATATTTTGGGCCTTGGCCCAGCACGTCCACCGAAAGCTCCAACAAAGGACAATCACTGCCCACAGGACCATAAGGATGTTGGAGGTCTTTATGGAAAGGTCCGGTGCAAGCGTAGTCGTGCAGATATTTTATGTAAAGATAAAAATTTACAGATACAAAAACATTATGCAAAGTGCCAGGGTAGACGACTCACCTTAACGCTGGTTGATACAGAGCACCGAAGCGCAGCACATCAAGAGGCAGACTGAGAATGCGATTAACATCGCAATAAATGCAACCTTTTGTACAACCCAACTCCAGAACGTTTCATCATGAAGTCCTGTGAACTGCTAATGGAATATTTTTAGAAAGGCCACAATTGTTGCTAAGCACCTACCCTCATTCCCTAAGCACACAACTTTATTTAAGGGCCAACTGACATGTTCCCGGAATGGGGCCTATACAGAATAACACAGGGTTTCATACAGCACTGGACAGTTCAGGAGTGAAGCCACTTGTCCTTCCGAGGGCAAGGATGTTTATATATTATACCGGGATGCCATCGATTGCTTTGAGGGTTATCCCCTTTATGCTGCTATAAACTTTGGCAGAGGAAGGGTATTATGAAATGAATCAATTTGATTGTAGAAAACATATAGTTTGGGACCCCTATCCCTAAATCCAGAAAGCACATAATGCGATACCTTCAAGGCCTGCAAATTAGTTTCTATCGAAAACCACAATCCGAAGGACTTTGGGAAGGATTGCCTAAAATCTACCGTGCAAAACCTACATCAAAATCAAACAAAACCGCTCCTCCGAAACTTCAGAAGCAAAACGATTCCAACATAAGAAAATCACTTCTATAACCCCAGTTTTTTAATTGGCCTTTATTCTAAATATAATATCAAATTCAGTGCAGGGTGAACATTGCAGCTAGTCAGCAACTCACCAAACATTAAAAATCATAGTAAAAATCACCATTCAGTTGCAGACAAATAACATCGTCTGAAAATCATAGAAGAAAACTAACCTCAAGTCAAAGAGAGCAGGGCTCCTTCAAAACGTATCAATGGTCCTGATCCAACAGTCTTGAGCCAAACAAACAGAACAAGTAAACGATCACTATTAAAAACCCACACATTTATGTAGCGATTGATTCTAAAAGTCAAGAAAATCTTCAGGAATCAGAAAAATGAAAAAGAAAAACAGTTATTCTTACACCACAACATATTTATTCAGCCATTGATTATAAATATCAAGAAACCATACAGGAAACAACAAATGTAGAAGCAAACCAGTTTCTTTAACAACACCAAACATTTATCCAGCCATTGATTATGAATATAAAGGTAGCATTCAAGCATCAACAAAATCAAAACCAACAAGAATGAAACCCAAGAACTATACCCGAACCAAAACACATCAAAACAATGCAGAAACTACACCCAGACAAAAACAGGGGGAAAAAAAAGCAAACTACATTCACACCAAGGACTGGGCATTCCCAGATACAACCAAAAAAAAAACCTCAAAAACATCCATACATCAAATGTAGCTGCTGTAACTTGACTAAGGCAAAACTCCAAGGTGAGAAATAATACAAACCCAACTCAAATAAACATCCATTGCGCTAAATATGTCAAGCCCAGCTCAGATAAAGCTCCAACAAACTAAAATATTCAAACCCAACACAGGTAAAGCTCCAAGAAGCTGACATATCCAAACCCATATCAAACAGAATTCAAAAAAAAGCAATGTACAATAGAAAACCACAATTTCAACAGAAATCCCACGAATAATTTGAAATCCAGTCCTTGAACACTACATTTCTTTAATGAATTTTGCAATTCAGCTACAAATGAATAGAACATCCTGCAAATTATTCAAAATGTTGCCTCAGAGCTCTTACCAGTGTGTAAAGAGATCACCGTAGCAGCGAACACTGATAACTAGAAACCGGGAAGCAAAAGATAAGAGTTCATGAACACACAGTAGATTAAAGTGGTCTGAATTGAAATAGCAGGTTAAATAGCAAGTGATTTAAGGTTGTTTATATGATTAAACGACACGATAGCTCTTCATAAATCCAACCCGCACTGTCGACACCACCGTTGACACGATCGTCCATAATACCCATTACAGCTATGTAATAAATTAATTGAGCGGGCAAAATCCATAATACCCATTGCAGCCATCTAATAAATTAATGGAGCGGGCAAAATTAATAAAGGATATCGATTTATGTGTGTATATAGGCCTGTGTGCAATCTTCATAAATGATCATTAATTAGTATTAAATGAAATTTGTATTTGTTTCTTGAAATCCATTTTGTCAACCTTATAGTTTTGTTTTATCGTTGCGCTTTCTAATATTAGTAACCTGTGTAACTCATAAATATCTACCAATTCTTTGAACTACGAGCTAGTGATATGGTTAGGTAGTTGAACCCCAACTCATCTAAAAGAAAAAAATTATTTTGATGCGGATTAATTATTGTACTCAATGGTTTGAAGAAAGATCAGGACCAAGACCATTAACGAGAGAGTGGTGACTAAATTTATTAAGCAGCGTATAACCACTAAATTTGGGATATCCTTTACTATTGTGGTTGACAACACATTAATATTCTAGGTTAGTGAATTTGATTTTTGATGCATTGGATAGAGGAATTATTTTGATTTATTCTTCCAACTACTATGTATAAGGGAATGACACAATTGAATTAACAAATAAGAAACTCATTTAAGAATTAAAAGAAACAATTGTAAATAACCATTGGAATTGGCATAATGAGATATTAGATGTGTCACTAGAAGACCAAAGTAGTCCCAAAGTTTTTTTAAGGAACTCTTCTTTTATCTAATTGCTTCATGTAAAGGGATTTATTCTGCCTTCAAACATTCTTTTACCTTCTTTGCAATGTTCCTAGAATGTATTGGACAATGAATCTACTAAAATCCAAGATAGTATCAATGCGTTGCTCACCTTGAAGAAGAAATAAAAAAATCCAAGAAAAATATTATAGATCACCAAAACCTAGTTAAACCATAGTTTGTTAAACGATCTTTTGGAAAGGAATTCCAAATTAAAAATTTAGTTTTGATGTAGGATAAAACATGTGAGCCTTGAAGAAAAACATTAAAAGTTTTGATAATTTTGGATAGGAATATATTAAAATTTCTATATTAGTTTCTATTGGCCATTTTCCATTACATAGAATAGTCATATGTAAAGTAGACAAATTTTAGTGTTAAAACTCTTCAATATCAAAACATTTAATGAGTGTGATAAAGATTTAAATTTTTCTCAAAACATTTACACTATCTTAATAATATAAAAAAAAATAGCACTAATTAGATCTATCATTTTGTTTTTACGATTCTTGCCTCGTGGTCCTCTCTACTTCAATTTGTCAAACAACTTCACAGAATCACATAGAATCAAGTGATTGAGTGATGGTAGATTCTTCATTTCCCTTTGTCTCGATTTTTGTGAAGTATTCCCTTAGCTATAGGTCATCAATTGTTGTTGATTGCTATTGCACATTAGAAATTTGGGAGATTGGACTCAAGACATAAGGAGCTTATTCCAGAAGGAAAGCTCAATATTGTACAGCGTAAAAGATTTCAAGAAATGAAACCTGACAGTTATCTCCACTGACATTTATTTGCCATTTACAGGCTTTAAACATGGCAGGGAAGGATGGCGCATGTGATTCTTCCTGAGACCTTGCCAGCTTACCAAGGTTTGCAAGCAAGCTCTCCAGTGTACTTTTGAAATGTCGGATATCTGTAAAAAGCCGATGCCATCAGAATTTGAAGAGTTGAAAATTTTGAGCGGTTTTGTATGAATTTGACAGGTTCTCCAAAATATACATCGACGGTCCTTACGGTTCTGCAGCGCAAGATCACAGTAAATATGATACATTTGACTCATCAGGGGAGCATCGTAATCTAATTATCATGATCATTTCAGTGGAGAATCCCTAGTGCACATGTATAGTTTGTAAGCTTCGCATATATGTGTAACAGTTGAATCAACGATTGGGAATAGAGCGGAGTTTGATGAACAGACAATGCATGGCACAGATTAGATGAGGGATTAATGACCAGGATGAAAGCGAAGGTTGCAAAGTCCAGTAATCAATGGTCCAAACCATAGCGGGGAATGATAGATCCAAAGTCCGATGCATATTTCGAAATTCCATTGAGCCCCCGGAGACAAGAAGAAAGAGGGTAGGTGAAAAGTTACATATGATGTCATTGTTACCAGGTGTCGACCCAAATCCAGATAGCAAACTTTGAGGATGACATCATCCCTGCTTAACCAATAGCAACACAAATAAATACAATTTTAATAAATTTAAAAATTGCTATTTTTCATGTTACAAAGTTAAACTTTGGAATAATGATTTTAATCTTTTAAATATGCACCGATATGCACCAACTAATACCCAAAGTCAATGCGGTTTGAATTCGATCGATTACAATATACCTGCTGAGGCAGGTATAATAAGTTATTATAAATCTATTATTATGGCAATACCTCTTATTATAAATTTATATCTTTTATGATGGCAATACCTCTTTGTTAATGCTATATTTGATTACGTTCTTTTCGAAACGACAGATCATATGATGCCAACATCTACATGCTAATAGTTTTTATGTGATTAGCAATATATTTGTGTTCCATGTAAGTTACATTTTTAGTGATACAAAAAGATATTGATGATGTATTACTTAAATTGATAAATGTATTAAACTTAATACCTGTGTTTTTCAAACGATATATCTTAGGATCCAAATGTCCACTTGGTAAATAAAACTTATCTGATTAGCAATATTCAACTGGCATAAAATAAATGCATAGCAATAATATATTATATTTCACATCTTTATTTTACCTTTTCCATTAAGAGGTTTGAGCTTCCTTCCCATATTACCTATCCCATTACCTACTAAATAAGCAACCAGTTTCCATATTTGTTGGGCTGAGCATTGACAGAAGGTCATTCCCGGTGTGATTGGCATAAATCATTTCCAACAAGTCTGCTATGGGATTAATCCAATATCAATAATTATCATATTGCATTTATACGTTTACAACTTTCATTTATATATATATTTTTAAGATCCGAGTGCGAACTTACATTAATCATATTAAAAATCCTCATTATCTTGATTTCGGGCAAAGGCGGGATCGAAACGTTAGCAATAACGGAAGCTTTTGGCGAATTTAGGTGATTAAATGTGCTCTTCAAATTGACGGATCATTTGATAGAATAATGCTTTTCCCAATCATTTTCAGATTTTAACAGAATTAAAATCTCAATATTTACAGAACAGGAAAAACTCAATTGGCTCACACACTTTGCGTCTCGACACAGGTTTGTACAATTTCTTACAAAGTTCGAAAATTCTTTGAAACGAAAGTATTTCGATGCCAAGTTCCTTAGTAAGGAATTTGCGGTCATTTTTAATAAAGCTCAGGGGCAAACTTTATTAAACATTGCTCCCTCACAAACTTCTTTCGTTCCAAACATTGCTCCCTATTAGCGTGCATAGTTATGGCCTTCTGTACAATTTTGTCGTTATCTTGGGCGCCAGAAACCATTAACTAGCCCTCGCGCCTAGCTTCATCGAATTCTATTTTAAAACATAGTTTCCATTAACTGACAGGCAGATGAATTACGTGTCGAAACATGCAATTGACCAAAGCCACGTTGAGTCCATGCAAAACCACATGCACAACGTCCTCTGTGAACTGGGAGATGGACCACGTCGGCAGAGAACTGGGAGATGGACCACGTCGAGCTCTGCCGGTAGAGTACTCTCGTTTACCATCGTATATCCTCCTCTCTTTGAAGAAGATGCCTTAATCAATACAGGCTTGCTCAGCATAATGATTGAAGCCGTGCAGAATTAACCAACGTTCAAGATACAGGTTAAATTTGTCATTTCGTCGTAGGTTTGGAATTATTTCAAGTTTCCCTTCTGATATCTAATTCCTTCATCTCCTAGCTGCAAGTGCAGGCTTAGGCAGCATGAAGAATCCATTGAAATATTGAAAATGGCACTCGCTATGTGCATCCATGGGAAGGTTTTTGAGCTGGATTTTGGATCCTTTCAACATGAGAATGCATTGAAATTTTACAATGAAGGACTCAAAATTCAGTAGGCCAAACCAAAAAAGAAGCTTTGAGGGCTTGAAGAGATTGAGGTTTTCATAAAAATTAAGAGGTCATAGAGTGGTAGCAAGGACAACAGCCTTTCTTTATGTTTCTCAGTTGCCTATGATGCAAAATCCTGGCATGCACCTACCCATTCATTTCAAAGATGGTTTATTATAGCCAAAAGTTTGCCAGGAATTTAGTGGGAGTGAAGCATGTTTCAACCCAAAAATAGTCGACAATTTTGGAGCAATTTAACACATGGAGGGGAAGAAATCCAAATGAAGTGGGCGCATTCATGGGGTTTGCATCCCAAGTTCCAGCTCGCTGCTACCTGTGGAGTGCTGGCTAGCTATCACTTATCTGCTTCTAGCAATTGCAAACTGCATATATACATGGCGTTACAGGTAAGACATCGACTTTCACTCATTCTGTAGCGTCTTGACCATTTTGGAGGTTATTCTACTGCTTTAACCATTTTTTTTGCAAATGCGGACAATTGTCCCTTATATATAGCATGAACTTACTTCTTCTTTACCTGCATGTGTAAACGACGGGTTCCTTTTTGCTCTGTCATGTTTTAAACAGTTCACATAGTGCAATTTGTCATGTTTTATACAATTCACCCACTGCAATTCGAATCGGGACATATTTTAATGCCTTGAAAAGCCGCTCGTGAGATTTTCGTCGATATGGCCTGGTAATATCTCAGTAGTTGTTTTACAGGGTATTTTAATATGTGCAGAGGTCCAATGGCAGTGATTTTGTATCTCAACAACACATCAATTAGGACACTTCAGCGAAGTAAATTTGGAATGTTTTTGTGATAATATGTCATCAGTGTGTCATTCCTTTTTTTACACTTCCTTCTTCTGCCATCCTCCATGTCAGAACAGGACTTGAGCTCTTCAAGACCATCATTGCTATGTCATTCCTTTTTTACACTTCCTTCTTCTGCCATCCTCCATGTCAGAACAGGACTTGAGCCCTTCAAGACCATCATTGCTACAAAGCCCAGGATTTCCCATTAAACTTGAGTTATAAAAACTAAGGCTGAAAGCAGAAGGAACAATGCCTGTCAACTGATTATCCGAAATATTGAAGATATTAAGCTTCAAATTGCCCAATTCAGGAGGGATTGCTCCTATCAAGGAGTTGACAGAGAAAATTATACTACTAGCTTGTGTTTCTATCTACAACCTCTAAGAGTATGGAATCAGCAAACCTTTGGAACTTTTCTCTGCAATAATACCTAGCCTTATCTACTACTGTTTTGACTGGTAATTGGCGATTATGTTTTGGGGAATTTGTCAATTGGTTATCTACATTGCATTTTTTATAATATCGGTGGATTTAGCTATGAAAAATGTTATTGAATTGGTATAATTGTATGAATTAATATGTTTTTGACCATAATGACATGGAAGAATTTAGTATGAAAGCTAATTTAAGAAATACTAAGACAATTGTGAAATAAAATGTGATTGATATAAATCGATGGGAGTCATTATTAAAAATTATGGAAAATGACTTGATTATCTTATTGATTAAATCCAAGAGAAACTGTTTGCACACAGGCGAATATTATCAGAATGCCCCAGCAGTTCTAGTACTTCCAACAATATCAAGACAAAGTTGCAGGCATCATAGGACGTCCTGCGACCAACAGGCTGGTTGCGCAGGGGCTAGTAACAATCGACCTGGGAGGAAATGATTACGTCAATAACTACTATCTTGTTCATGTATCACTGAGATCCTTGCAGTATTCGTTATCCAGCTACAGTAGCTACATTATCAAAGAATACAAGAAGTATTTAGCGGTAATAATTTGTTTTGCTTATAATATTTTCACTATTTGAACTAAAATTCATAGATTATACACACCATAAAATAGTGATAAGAAAACATCGAAAACATAATCCCTTGACTGGTGATGAATTTGCAGAAATTTTATGAGCTGGGAGCCTGTAAGGTTCTGGTGCTATCCACAGGTCCTTTGGGTTGTGTACCTGTAGAGAGGGCAACGAGATCAGTAAATGGTGATTGTGCTCCGCAGCTGCAGCAAGCCAATGCATTTTTTAACATGGGCCTGAGATCTATAAATGATCAGCTAAACAATCAGTATTCTGCTCAAATCTATACAATGGGTAACTGGCAGCTCCCCTAACTCTCTAGGAATAGGGCCCGAGAATCTGTTATTTGACAGACTTAGGTCTACCATTCGATTCCATGACAGGATGAAAGTAGATTTCTATGAATTGACAATGCATGACACATATTACATGAGGGATTAACGACCAAGATGAAAGCGGAGGTTGCAAAGTCCAGTAATCAACGGTCCAGATCATAGCGGGGAATGATAGATCCAAAGTCCGATGCATATTTCAAAATTCCGTTGAGCCCCCAGAGACAAGAAGAAGGAGGGTAGGTGAAAAGTTGCATATGATGTCATTGTTACCATTGTTACCAGGTGTCGACCCAAATCCAGATACCAAACTTTGAGGATGACATCATCCCTTCTTAACCAATAGCAACACAAATAAATACAATTTTAATAAATTTAAAAATTGCTATTTTTCATGTTACAAAGTTAAACTTTGGAATAGAGATTTTAATCTTTTAAATATGCACGGATATGCATCAACTAATACCCAAAGTCAACGCGGTTTGAATTCGATCGATTACAATATACCAGCCGGAGGCAGGTATAATAACATGAATTGATGTATGAAACTACCATAGTACCTAAAATTACCCTTATATTTATGTATTGCAAAGACCATGGGGATTTAGGTGGAAAAGGATAATTTAGGTGAAAAGGAACAAATTTACTAAGAAAAAAGAGCACGATTATTAGTCAAAATAGGTGTGAAATGAGGGATCAACATCTCCCCCGTGCTAAGGATGTTGCATGTCCTCATGCAACTCATAAAAAAAAATTGGGTAATCTTGCATGCCCATTCTTCCAATTGTATAATAAATAACTAAACTCTGCTTCTATGTAGTATCCCATGTATTTGTTGACATTTGTCCATATTGGTATTGCTTCAAACTCATCCTAATGTTGAGAAGCCTTGTAGATTCCCGACACGCCATATTAGAAAGAAGCAGAATTTCATCCCTATCCACTAGTTCCATTCCTTCTCAAGGAATCAATATACGAATGGGATCAATTCATGGCCAAGTAGAACAAGGGAAGAACCATCAAATCCCTTTGTTGTATTATCTGAGGTAATAGCTGCCATCTTTCCTGAAATGATACCACAGCATCCATAGTGTGTTGATTATGAATATCTTCAAAGTTTTGAATTGTTATCCTCAAGTTCCTTTTAATTATTTTTACCTTACTAGAATAAGATAGGAACTCTTAATGATCTCTAATGACTTCCTTAGGTATCAAATGCTCACTTATAATTATTTCCCTTGAAAGGTTTTCACTTTGGTCATTAAGATCCATATATATTTTCTGTTTAACTTGTTTGTTCACAAAGGAAGTAAAGTATTTAAGTTGGACTTCCCTAAGTATGGGTTAGGGATTCGACATAGTGTCTTCCTATAAAAATAAATTAAACTAGTATAGATCACATTAACAAAATTTCCTCCTTGTTTGTGGACTCAAAATACATTCTACTAAAGCTAGTAATGGTGTTGGTTTCATGTTGTTTTCCTTAGGTCAACCTTTTGATTTTTAATCTAGTTCACTGATCCTGTAAATAGACAAAGTATACTTTATCCACACATCTACAAGAAAGAACCTATAATGCAATTCCTCCCATCCTTTTTGCCTCATGTTCTTTTTCCTTCAACCTCTACTATTTTTTTTGTAATTTTGATTTCGACTTATTTTTTGCTTCAATATACTGAGATACCCATTGTTGTTGCATACTCTATACCTCATATTTATACTACTCTTTGATGATAAATCCTAGATAACACATATCTTCCTTTCCTTCCCACTGAATATAATTAAGTTGGGTGGTAGATATAACCAAGGTATTGGTAAGGATTTCATCCATAATATGGTTCATGAAATTTTGAGCATACTCCATATCCTTCTCATTGAGTTTGGAAGGTATAGTAGAAGGTGCAGGGGAAGAGGCTACCTCTATAGCTTCCGCTAGGAGATCTAGTCTAGTCGTAGGCTTATTAATGTTAATTTTATGTATTGCCAACTTAATTTTTAGAAACATGTTATGATGTTTTATCCTTTTATTCTGCTTATACCATCACTTTGTGTATCTTCAAAGAAGTTCCAGTCTTGTCCTCATCTTTTCATTCTTCTCTCTCAATTTCTTAGTCTAACTCTTAAGTCGTTCATTTTATATTTCACGTATCTAAATATGACCTCCAATATTTCAATTTTCTTCTTTAATTTCTTCATTTACCTATTATTTTTTTGTAGTAAGGAATTGGGATCTTTGGGGCTCACCTTTTATCCTTTCCTTTCTTCTTCAACCTCTCGATTCAAATCCACAAGTTTGAAGGATCCTAATACAGTTGAGTCTCGTTATGTCTCTTCTATTTTTATTATCTCCATGGTATTAATTTGGGAAAATATGGTTGAAGCCTGATGAGGAGAGCTCTTGAAAAGTTCTTCCATTCCTTGACTCTACCCCCCACTACATTCTCTTGCTTCAAATTTTCCAATCATGATTCTTGTAATCCTTCTCTGCATCGCTAATTCCTCAAAATTTGATGGAATAATATCTTTCTTTGTTAGGATTGGGTCCTTTCACTGAACTGGTTTATTCAATTCTCTGAACTATAGGGTCTGACTCATAGGATTCAAGTTTTCTTGTAATAAACTCAATTCGAAACCCTCTATATAATAGAAACTAATCCCATCTAATGTTATACGTTTCCACTTTTAAAATGATAAACTTTATTATCCCATGGTGGTGTAAATAACTGCGTGTGCTTTATGATTATCTTTGCATAGTTGTTTCCATATTTGTCAATATTTTCCACAAGAAATAAGGGAGGTTTACCAAGTTCCCTCCTTCAAATGTAGAATTATTTAGATGTTATAAAGATAGACAAAATTGTATCTACCTTCATAGTTAAGGTATTTTTGGATTAATAATGCAATGTTATCCTATTTTTCCTACCATTTAATTTCTTTATTATTCCATTTCCCAATTCAGTTTTGGAGCTTTCTTTTTCATGAATCCATTTCCATGAATTGGATTTCAACTTCTTATTTTTAGCCATCTCTTGTCATATTTTGTCAATCTTGTAACTATTGCAATGGAATCTTTCGATACCGATACCAACAGAAAACCCAAGCTGGTGCATGCTCCACTGAAGCTCAATGTGAATGCTAAGGTGGTTTATTCATTAGCCCCTTTATTTTATTTTTAAAAACACAAACCATCCTACATCTTGAAACATTTCCCTATTGGTTGAATCTTCATCGAACAATCATAGAGTTTATGGTTCTCACCATTTGACATATATTATTGGCCTTTTCACAATTAAGGAAAATAACGTTGAAATCCAATTTTCCTATTCAACTGTTAATCCATGTCATTTTACTTAGCTCAGGGTATATAAGGAAATGTGGTGAAGGTGGTAAATTGGTTATGAAATGGGAGCAAGGTTTGGACATGAAATTAATGGTACTCAAATTTTACTCAAACTCAATTTGGAATGATTTGATTTCACATGCCAAGTTATGCACATGATCCTTGCCAAATCGGGTCACATAATTACCATAAATGGAAACACTCATTAATGCAAGAGATCCAAGGTGCTAATGGCATAGTAATAATGTGATAGATATAACATCAATTTATGATGTACATGTCTATATAAATTATAATAAATTCATCAATTAGATAGGAATTCATGTATGGAGACATAAGTTCCCATCAAGTATGGTAGATTGATTATTAATAAGGTTCCTAATTATTTACATACTCAAATAATAAAAAAGAACCATTTACCTACAGTCATGCTTGAGCTTTAGACTAACCTTCCTCGACATATGATTCTGATTGGAAATGTCTACTAAGAAACGTTGGTCCTAATCTTGATTTTATGATTTCAGAAGTATGAATGTTGTGTACCTGATCCTAGTGTAATTTTGTAACTCAGGTTGACTTGAAGTATGTACCTCTACATGTCGAACCTATGTAACCTGATCTTGAAAAATTCATATCTTGGAGATTGATTCTTATCACGTGCTAATGTCTATGGAAATTTCTAAATAATAACCTTTTGAATTATTTCCTACCAAAGACCCAGTCTTCAGGAAAGGTTCAAATCTAATTACACCATAGATATGCTTTTAAGAGTTGCACATTACTTTTTCTTTTAAATTTTATTGATATATTCTGAAAATAAAATGAAGAAAACTTAGAGTCAAGAAGAAAAGTGGGGGAACCCTTTTTCCTCACAACCTCCCACTAGTACATAAAGGGTGTTTTATTACCAAAGAAGTAAAAACACTTGTGAAGAGTAATATACAAAAAAATCTTCCTATTTAATATGGATAGAGTAGAATAAATAAAATATAATACTAAAAAAATGTCATACTTGTAGTTTTCGTCATAAAAAACAACTATTTATCTAAAATAATAATCATAATTATAATTCAATAACAATAACTAGAGTATTCATCTAACAAAATAGTCACAATTATATTTATTTATAAAAAAATCAATAATAATATAATTAACTATTTTTAAGTAATATTGGTTTTATATTATATATATATTATAAATTAAAAAAAATTTGAAGTAGTTTTGTGTTCCCTTCACGATCTTATAAACCTTTAAGGAAAAAATGACATAGTGAAGGAAGGGATTTTTGTTGACTATTTTTTTACATAAAATGATCTTAATATATTTTAAAAAATGATTTAGAGAATGGGATGGGAAAAAGCTAAAATGTTGTTATGTTCCCTGTTTTATAAAATATAAGTTGTATATTATTAAAATTTCTAAAAATTACTTTCATTTAAAAAATAAAAACATTCAACTAAAAACAATTTAAAATGCAAATTGCATAATATAGTGAGATTTAATTGTAAGATCTATCAAACACTGAGAGAGATCCAATTTCTTCAGGTGTAATTTTTTATCTTAAATTTTTGACATCAAATTTGACCCTCCCTCTTATTGCTTGATAGATGCAGGTTTACGATGGATCTATGTTGATTTTAATTTTATTTTATGTAATGAGTGAACAAGGATTTATTTATTTATTTGGTTTTAGTATTTTTATTTTAAAAGTCCACATCATTTTTATAATTACTTTTTTATTTTTGTGAACATAAGATAATGTTACATTACATTATGTGACAACATATCCTTTATAGTAAATTGTAGAGCAGCTCACTACCTACATCAGACCATAGTATCATAATATTTACAATAATACAAACATCCTTAATTTTCTAACATGTAAAATTATGGTGACCTTGGAATTCTTATTTCTAATATTTTTGAGCATATGAATAAAATTTTATAACAATTCAAGTAATTCATTTCTTTTCTCATAAAGTTTGATAGACCAAATTTAGTATGAGTGAATGTTAACCACCACCACCACCATCATCATTAATGAATAGATAAGTCTACTTTCATTGAAAAAAATCATAAATCATATACATGAAAATTGAGCTCATAAAACCACTTGCAAATAATAAACCACATATACACCAAACCCATTGCAAAAGTCAATTTTCATAAGTGGTTGGGATATGGATTTTGGACTTTCAAGTGTGCTATACAACTTGGTGCTGAAGCGGAATTTGCAACTCCATGCCCTCTACTTTGGGCCTCACTCGTCCAGGGCATCAAAGGAACTTGAAAGTATTATTATTATTATCCATCTTTTCACATTTATTTCATCTCATGAGAATCGAACCAACTATCAATGTTGCAATAAACCCTAATTGCCTTGGTACTTTAATTGCATCTTTATCAAAGTGAAATTCTAGATTAAATCTATTTTAAAGGTGTTTTATTTTATTCGACTGTAATCTTTTAAGTGACATGTATAGTGTCGGAGTCAGATTCTTTGTTTTTACTCGGGCATTTTTTCATTGTCATATAAGAGTTAAATGGTTAATTTTCACTTATAAGAGTTAAATGGTTAATTTTGACTTAAAAATAGAGTTCAATTAAGTAATTTTAATCTAGATAGGTTTCCTTAAAGTCAAAATTCAAAGGGAAACTAATTAGCAATTTCTGAACAAATGTAGAATGAATGAAAATAGAAGTGAAGGAAAAATGTAGAATGAAGGAAAATAGAAGTGAAGGAAAATGTTATTAATTAATTTTTAGTTTAGGATATTGTTTGTAAAATAATTGAAAAAAATGATTAATAGCTTTTGGAATATTCTTGTTATCCAATAGTCATTATGGATTCGTAGTTGCAATAAGTGGATTTTAGAACATATGAAAGGCGATTATTCAAGAGGCGACTAGATTTGTAAAATCCCCTATTGAATACCATTGTTTTCTTTCAAACCTTTCAAGATATTTTGGAATTTGTGATGACAATGGTGAATAAGGTTTGTTTAAATGAAATCCAGTCATACTTGAGAAAGAGTATTGATATGTTGGAGGTTGCATAAGCATAACTATGTTTCAATGCTAGTGCCAATTAATTTACTAAAATTTGTCTCAATATGTAGGATTCCAAGGTTCATATTCTTATATCTATTCATTAATGTTTATAGGTGGGGTTATTTACCAAAGAAGGAGTTGAACATGTCTTTGTTTCTATCCTTGTTCATTTCATGATCTTGTAGTTTCATAACCATCCAAGTATAAATTTATTTTATGGAATCCAATATTCTTGAGCATTAAGTGGGGATATGCATTTTAATGTATATCCAATTTATTTTTAGCACTCCCTTATATATTGGTTCTTTCTAAGTATCTCTACTTCCAATTACCTTTTTTGGAAATGTCTTCATGACATTTTTTGGTAATATTGGAAGACATTGATAAAATTTCTTTCTTCTTTATGCTTATCATGTCAACTATTGAGAACACTAGTAATTTGATCTAGAAATTCTTTTGTTTTCTATTCTATAATTCATATTAGAATGTTGTGGCTCTCTATATGTTTCTTCTTTGATAACTCATTTCTATGACAATTATGCACATACAAAATGTTCATTTGACAAGTTTTGTTATATTTGAGGTTGATTAAAATTGCACAAAGTGTCAATAAGAAGAATCCCCAACTGCTAAAATGGTCATATTCATTACTATGATAAATGTTAGTGGTAAGAAGTTTTTTACTTTTGGCTAATATATGTTTATGGTTTCCCAATAGTTCCTCTCATTACACAATTTCTTAGCTCAAATACAATGGATAAAATGTCCTTAATACTATCAAGAGTTTTTTTTTAAGTATCTTTTTTTGTTGGCCTCTCTCATATGTTTTGTAAAATTTGCTTATAGAGATTCAATAATAATCAAATTAATAAAAAAACATTTATCCTTCTTAGTTATATATTTCCCTTTCATTGTTCTAGAACTCAAATGGTTGTTTTGCACTGTAACAATGGCAATGCCATGATATGCATTTTCTTACATGAGACTTCACTCCCCTATCAAACCCAATTTTCCATCTATCCTAAATAATAAAGGTAGATAGGAAAAACTTTGCTGGATGGATTTTCTATATTATCAATACAATTATAGCCAAAATTGGCACTTCTCCATCTGTGATGACACTTACATGTTTTGGTTGCATGACGACACTTCATGAACTTATTGTCTCTAACACAAAGGCCATTTTATGGATGGAAGACACATATTTGGGGCCTCATTAAGATGTCCTTACCTCATTCATGTTTCATGTAAAATTTAGTAATCTTTTAAACATGAGTTGGAGCCCCAAAAACACTTGAAAAAAACCATAAAATGGCATTTTCCCCCAAAAAGCGCCCCTTTTGCTTTGGTCCACCAGTGTTTTTTGCCTTGCAAACCATTGTTGATAGTGTTTCACTAGCCTATGAGATGCTAATTTCCTTTGTTCTTTCTTGGTGACATGGTTTCACTAGATATTGGTTCTTTCTAAGTATCTCTACTTCCAATGACCTCTTCTGGTAATGTCTTCATGACCTTTTTTGGTAATATTGGAAGACATTGATAAAATTTCTTTCTTCTTTATGCTTATCATGTCAAGTGTTGAGAACACTAGTAATTTGATCTAGAAATTCTTTTGTTTTCTATGCTAGAATTTATATTAGAATGTTGTGGCTCTCTATATTTTGCTTCTTTGATAACTCATTTCTATGACAATTATGCACAGACAAAATGTTCATTTGACAAGTTTTGTTATATTTGAGGTTGATTACAGTTACATAAAGTGTCAATAAGAAGAATCCCCAATTGCTAAAATGGCCATATTCATTACTATTATAAATATTAGCACTAAGAAGTTTTTTACTTTTGGCTAATATATGTTTATGGTTTCCCAATAGTTCCTCTCATTACACAATTTCTTAGCTCAAATACAATGGATAAAATGTCCTTAATATTATCAAGATTTTTTTTTAAAGTATCTTTTTTTGTTGGCCTCTCTTATATGTTTTGTAAACTTTGCTTATAGAGATTCAGTAATAATCAAATTAATAAAAAAACCTTTATCCTTCTTAGTTATATATTTCTCTTTCATTGTTCTAGAACTCAAATGGTTGTTTTGCACTGTAACAATGGCAATGCCATGATATGCATTTTCTTACATGAGACTTCACTCCCCTATCAATCCCAATTTTACATCTATCCTAAATAATAAAGGTAGATAGGAAAAACAATGTTGGATGGATTTTCTATATTATCAATACAGTTATAGCCAAAATTGGCACATCTCCATTTGTGATGACGCTTACATGTTTTGGTTGCATGACGAAACTTCATGAACTTATTGTCTCTAACACAAAGGACATTTTATGGATGCAAGACACATATTTGGGGCCTCATTAATATGTCCTTACCTCATTCATGTTTCATGTAAAATTTAGAAATATTTTAAACACGAGTTGGAGCCCCAAAAACACTTGAAAAAAACATAAAATGGCATTTTCCCCCAAATGCGCCCCTTGCCTTTGGTCCACCAGTGTTTTTTGCCTTGCAAACCATTGTTGTTAGTGTTTTACCATCTTGTGACATGATAATTTCCTTTGTTCCACTAGTGTGTAACTCAAAAATTCCTAAAAATATATAAAAAGTATCGAAAAAATGGGTGGTTTTAAAACTGTATTCCCTGTTGTAACTACTTCCTCCTAGACCCTATTTTCTCCTTTTACTATATAAGAGAGGGAGAGGGGACTTAGCCTATATTAATGCTATGTTGGAAAATTTTGGACTCTCATCCCGCTTACTGGTGCCCTACTTTCCATCTACCCCTGATGTAAAGCTTGGAGGTTGGGATTCTTGGAGCAGAGAAGCAAGAGATACATATTGAAGATCTCTTAAGGTGGATTGACTGATGAGAAGGTATATTTTTTACTTGTTTCATTCAATTAATAAAATAATTTTTTGAGATTATATGTTGAAGTTTGTGAGATTAGTGCTTTATGTTCTTTTGAATATCAATCCTTTATATGTAGTCAAATTGGTTTGAGGAAGGAATTGAAGTGGTTTTGGAGGTTCCTTGGTTGGAGAGAAATAGGTGGAGTCAAGGAGAGGCTTGGATAAACCTTTTGTTTGTAAGGTACACACCCTCATAACCATTGAACTTTTTCTTAATTGTTGTACTTGCAGATCTTTATTATGTATGTATTTAAACCCTGTAAACCCTAGCATGTTGGTGACCTCACAACTCCAGTCATAGGAAAATTTTCCTTGGTGACACCACTAGGGAGAAGCCCGTTTGCTTTGGGGTCTCCAAAGGCATTTTTTCCAGTATATTTGAAGGTCCGGGTTTTGATTTTAAGTTAGGAAAAGTCATTGAGTATTTTTAGACACTTTCCTTGTCATTTTGGGATTCAAAATTACCTTTCTTGGACCTTTCAGTACCCACACACTTGTGATAGTGTATACATTAGTGTTTTTCCCTCATACATGTTAGTGCAGAGTGCTTCCACTAGCCTTTGACATGCTACTATGCATGTGTTTCACTAGCGTGTCCCTCTTGTAGGTGACTTTTTCACTTTCAAGACTATTTAGGAGGGTTTTGATAGCATTCTTTGGAGTCCATGCTATTCTCAGGTCTATGTAGGACCACTTGGAAGTGGTGTCTTGTTTTGTGATTGACCTTACTTTGATGTTTATTAATATCTCTTCTTGATCATTTGTGCTTGTGATGAACTTTGTTCTTGATATCCATGCTTGGGATGTATTTGGTTTCCATAGTGCTTTTATAAACCTATGTTAATACACATAGGTTGTTTGTGAGTCATATAAACAGTTCAAAGGTCTTTTCTTGATCCTTTTTCAGTCTCGTTTGTCAGGGTCCTTATACCAAGTAGGTCTAACTTGCTTCTTGTTTCAAGTCTTATTTCCAAGTAGGTTGTGATCAGTCATTTAGCTGGTCTAGGGTTTTAATTTGGTAGGTTTAGTGCAGAGATCTAAATCGGTTTGTTTTAATATCGGGTTTATATTACTTATTTTCAATTAGGTTTCTATTTTCTTTCTTGAAAGATTTTTTTAAAGTATTTTTTCTTTTGTATGCATCTTAGGCTACTAGCTTAGTCATAGTTGCACATGCATATGCATTTTTTTTAAAAGAAAAATAAAATCTTTCATTTTTGTCCTGCATTTTTAGTTTTGAAAAGAAAAACATAAGTAAAAGCTTTGCATTTTGAATGTCTTTTTGTATTTTCCATGTTGTTTCCACTTTCGATTAAAAAACATCATTAGTTTCATGACCACTACCTGTTGAGAAATCACAACCTTTTAAAAAGAATGTTTAATCTTAAAATATATTAGTAACATTTATTTTTCTAGGGACGACACCTACTAGTCTAGGCTAGTGCTTTGCATTAGGGGTCAATTGTAAACTATCCAAATCAATTAAAGTCAAACATAGTGATCATTCTTCAAGAAACCCAAGCTTGAAAAAGGGCGAACTAGAAATCTCTTTTGACACATGAGTTAAGCACAAGGTCGTGTGAGATTAAGTTGAGGAGATGACCCTCCAACATTCAATTGAGCATACACTAGAGTTGGTTCATATTCAGGGATTCAGTTAGTAACACCTTCTTGCCCCATGTGGTGTCGGTACTATTTGAGTTTCGGGCTTAGCTACCCTACCCATGTGTATTGAATGGACCGATGATTCTTTCGCTGGAATTTCTTTGCAAGCTTTCTATCCATATTATATTCACCTTTATGGATGTTACACAAGTTATGGTTGAGGTTTATTTCCACTATACCTAAGGTAGGATCAGGAGGAAATCCATTACATACAATTTTGGAAAGCAATTTGGTGATTCAAGCACTTGGACCCGAGGAAGTGTATTATGGACCCTAAGTAGTTGTCCTTCGCTCTTCACTAGTTAGTATTGATCCCTCATCATCCAAGACTCTCATTTGAAATGTTACTTTGTTTTCTTCATTTTTATAATTAATACTATTTCTAGTTTTGTTCTCTTTATGATGTTTGTTTCTAGTCGTCCTCAAATATTTTTTTCTTATTGAATTAGAAACCATGTCTATAGTGAGATTTAATTGTAAGATCTATCAAACACTGAGAGAGATCCAATTTCTTCAGGTGTAATTTTTTTATCTTAATTTTTTGACATGAAATTTGACCCTCCCTCTTATTGCTTGATAGATGCAGGTTTACGATGGATCTATGTTGATTTTAATTTTATTTTATTTAATGAGTCAACACGGATTTATTTATTTATTTGGTTTTAGTATTTTTATTTTAAGAGTCCACATCATTTTTATAATTACTTTTTTTTTTTTCGTTAACATAAGATAATGTTACATTACATTATGTGACAACATATCCTTTATAGTAAATTGTAGAGCGGCTCACTACCTACATCAGACCATAGTATCATAATATTTACAATAATACAAACATCCTTAATTTTCTAACATGTAAAAATATGATGACCTTGGAATTCTTATTTCTAATATTTCTGAGCATATGAATAAAAATTTATAACAATTCAAGTAATTCATTTATTTTCTCTTAAAGTTTGATAGACCAAATTTAGTATGAGTGAATGTTAACCACCACCACCACCACCATCATTAATGAATAGATAAATCTACTTTAATTGAAAAAATCATAAATCATATACATGAAAATTGAGCTCATAAAACCACTCGCAAATAATAAACCACATATACACCAAACCCATTGCAAAACCAAATGCCAAACCCATTGCAAAAGTCAATTTTCATAACTGGTTGGGCTATGGATTTTGGACTTTCAAGTGTGCTGTACAACTTGGTGCTGAAGCGGAATTTGCAACTCCATACCCTTTACTTTGGGCCTCACTCATCCAGGGCATCAAAGGAACTTGAAAGTATTATTATTATTATCCACCTTTTCACATTTATTTCATCTCATGAGAATCGAACCAACTATCAATGTTGCAATAAACCCTAATTTCCTTGGTACTTTAATTGCATCTTTATCAAAGTGAAAGTCTAGATTAAATCCATTTTAAAGGCGTTTTATTTTATTCGACTGTAATCTTTTAAGTGACATGTATAGTGCCAGAGTCAGATTCTTTGTTTTTACTCGGGCATTTTTTCATTGTCATATAAGAGGTAAATGGTTAATTTTCACTTAAAAATAGAGTTCAATTAAGTAATTTTAATCTAGATAGGTTTCCTTAAAGCCAAAATTCAAAGGGAAACTAATTAGCAATTTCTGAACAAATGTAGAATGAATGAAAATAGAAGTGAAGAAAAAATGTAGAATGAAGGAAAATGATATTAATTAATTTTTAGTTTAGGATAGTGTTTGTAAAATAATTGAAAAAATGATTAATAACTTTTGGAATATTCTTGTTATCCAATAGTCATTATGGATTCGTAGTTGCAATAAGTGGATTTTAGAACATAGGAAAGGCGATTATTCAAGAGGGGACTAGATTTGTCACATCCCCAATTGAATAGCATTGTTTTCTTTCAAACCTTTCAAGATATTTTGGAATTTGTGATGACAATGGTGAATAAGGTTTGTTTAAATGAAATCCAGTCATACTTGAGAGAGAGTATGGATATGTTGGAGGTTGCATAAGCATAACTATGTTTCAATGCTAGTGCCAATTAATTTACTAAAATTTGTCTCAATATGTAGGATTCCAAGGTTCATATTCTTATATCTATTCATTAATGTTTATAGGTGGGGTTATTTACCAAAGAAGGAGTTGAACATGTCTTTGTTTCTATCCTTGTTCATTTCATGATCTTGTAGTTTCATAACCATCCAAGTATAAATTTATTTTATGGAATCCAATATTCTTGAGCATTAAGTGGGGATATGCATTTTAATGTATATCCAATTTATTTTTAGCACTCCCTTAGATATTGGTTCTTTCTAAGTATCTCTACTTCCAATGAACTTTTTTGGTAATGTCTTCATGACATTTTTTGGTAATATTGGGAGACATTGATAAAATTTCTTTCTTCTTTATGCTTATCATGTCAAGTATTGAGAACACTAGTAATTTGATCTAGAAATTCTTTTGTTTTCTATTCTATAATTTATATTAGAATGTTGTGGCTCTCTATATTTTGCTTCTTTGATAACTCATTTCTATGGCAATTATGCACATACAAAATGTTCATTTGACAAGTTTTGTTATATTTGAGGTTGATTAAAATTACACAAAGTGTCAATAAGAAGAATCCCCAATTGCTAAAATGGTCATATTCATTACTACGATAAATGTTAGCAGTAAGAAGTTTTTTACTTTTGGATAATATATGTTTATGGTTTCCCAATAGTTCCTCTCATTACACAATTTCTTAGCTCAAATACAATGGATAAAATGTCCTTAATACTATCAAGAGTTCTTTTTAAAGTATCTTTTTTTTGTTGGCCTCTCTCATATGTTTTGTAAAATTTGCTTATAGAGATTCAATAATAATCAAATTAATAAAAAAACCTTTATCCTTCGTAGTTATATATTTCCCTTTCATTGTTCTAGAACTCAAATGGTTGTTTTGCTAACAATGGCAATTGCATGATATGCATTTTCTTACATGAGACTTCACTCCCCTATCAAACCCAATTTTTCATCTATCCGAAATAATAAAGGTAGATAGGAAAAAATTTGTTGGATGGATTTTCTATATTATCAATACAATTATAGCCAAAATTGGCACTTCTCCATCTGTGATGACACATACATGTTTTGGTTGCATGACGACACTTCATGAACTTATTGTCTCTAACACAAAGGACATTTTATGGATGGAAGACACATATTTGGGGCCTCATTAAGATGTCCTTACCTCATTCATGTTTCATGTAAAATTTAGAAATATTTTAAACATGAGTTGGAGCCCCAAAAACACTTGAAAAAAACCATAAAATGGCATTTTCCCCCAAAAGCGCCCCTTGCCTTTGGTGCACCAGTGTTTTTTGCCTTGCAAACCATTGTTGATAGTGTTTCACTAGCCTATGACATGCTAATTTCCTTTGTTCTTTCTTGGTGACATGGTTTCACTAGATATTGGTTCTTTCTAAGTATCTCTACTTCAAATGACCTATTCTGGTAATGTCTTCATGACCCTTTTTGGTAATATTGGAAGACATTGATAAAATTTCTTTCTTCTTTATGGTTATCATGTCAAGTGTTGAGAACACTAGTAATTTGATATAGAAATTCTTTTTTTTTCTATGCTAGAATTTATATTAGAATGTTGTGACTCTCTATATTTTGCTTCTTTGATAACTCATTTATATGACAATTATGCACATACAAAATGTTCATTTGAGAATTTTTGTTATATTTGAGGTTGATTAAAATTACATAAAAGTGTCAATAAGAAGAATCCACAATTGCTAAAATGGCCATATTCATTACTATTATAAATATTAGCACTAAGAAGTTTTTTACTTTTGGCTAATATATGTTTATGGTTTCCCAATAGTTCCTCTCATTACACAATTTCTTAGCTCAAATACAATGGATAAAATGTCCTTAATACTATCAAGATTTTTTTTTAAAGTATCTTTTTTTGTTGGCCTCTCTTATATGTTTTGTAAACTTTGCTTATAGAGATTCAGTAATAATCAAATTAATAAAAAAACCTTTATCCTTCTTAGTTATATATTTCCCTTTCATTGTTCTAGAACTCAAATGGTTGTTTTGAACTGTAACAATGGCGATGCCATGATATGCATTGTCTTACATGAGACTTCACTCCCCTATCAAACCCAATTTTCCATCTATCCTAAATAATAAAGGTAGATAGGAAAAACAATGTTGGATGGATTTTCTATATTATGAATACAGTTATAGCCAAAATTGGCACTTCTCCATCTGTGATGACGCTTACATGTTTTGTTTGCATGACGACACTTCATGAACTTATTGTCTCTAACCCAAAGGACATTTTATGGATGGAAGACACATATTTGGGGCCGCATTAAGATGTCCTCACCTCATTCATGTTTCATGTAAAATTTATAAATCTCTTAAACACTAGTTGGAGCCCCAAAAACACTTGAAAAAACCATAAAATGGCATTTTCCCGCAAATGCGCCCCTTGCCTTTGGTCCACCAGTGTTTTTTTCCTTGCAAACCATTGTTGTTAGTGTTTCACTAGCCTATGACATGCTAATTTCCTTTGTTCCACTAGTGTGTAACTCAAAAATTCCTAAAAATATATAAAAAGTATCGAAAAAATGGGTGGTTTTAAAACTGTATTCCCAGTTGTAACTACTTCCTCCTAGACCCTATTTTGTCCATTTACTATATAAGAGAGGGAGAGGGGACTTAGCCTATATTAATGTTATGTTGGAAAATTTTGGACTCTCATCCTACTTACTGGTGCCCTACTTTCCATCTACCCCTGATGTAAAGCTTGGAGGTTGGGATTCTTGGAGCAGAGAAGCAAGAGATCTAGATTGAAGATCTCTTAAGGTGGATTGACTGATGAGAAGGTATATTTTGTACTTGTTTCATTCAATTAATAACATAATTTTGTGAGATTATATGTTGAAGTTTGTGAGATTAGTGCTTTATGTTCTTTTGAATATCAATCCTTTATATGTAGTCAAATTGGTTTGAGGAAGGAATTGAAGTGGTTTTGCAGGTTCCTTGATTGGAGAGAAATTGGTGGAGTCAAGGAGAGGCTTGGATAAACCTTTTGTTTGTAAGGTACAAACCCTCATAACCATTGAACTTTTTATTAATTGCTGTACTTGTATATCTTTATTATGTATGTATTTAAACCCTATAAACCCTAGCATGTTGGTGACCTCACAATTCCAGTCATGGGAAAAATTTCCCTGGTGACACCACTAGGGAGAAGCTCGTTTGCTTTGGGGTCTCGAAGGGAATTTTTTCCAATATATTTGAAGGTCTGGATTTTGATTTTAAGTTAGGAAAAGTCATTGAGTATTTTTAGACACTTTCCTTATCATTTTGGGATTCAAAATTACCTTTCCCGGACCTTTCAGTACCCACACACTTGTGATAGTGTACACATTAGTGTTTTTCACTCATACATGTTAGTGCAGAGTGCTTCCACTAGCCTTTGACATGCTACTATGCATGTGTTTCACTAGCGTGTCCCTCTTGTAGGTGACTTTTTCACTTTCAAGACTATTTAGGAGGGTTTTGGTAGCATTCTTTGGAGTCCATGCAATTCTCAGGTCTATGTAGGACCACTTGGAAGTGGTGTCTTGTTTTGTGATTGACCTTACTTTGATGTTTATTAATATCTCTTCTTGATCATTTGTTCTCTTGATGAACTTTGTTCTTGATCTCCATGCTTGGGATGTCTTTGGTTTCCATAGTGCTTTTATAAACCTATGCTAATACACATAGGTTGTTTGTGAGTCATATAAACAGTTCAAAGGTCTTTTCTTGATCCTTTCTCATTCTTGTTTGTCAGGGTCCTTATACCAAGTAGGTCTAACTTGCTTCTTGTTTCAAGTCTTATTTCCAAGTAGGTTGTGATCAGTCATTTAGCTAGTCTAGGGTTTTAATTTGGTAGGTTTAGTGCAGAGATCTAAATCAGTTTGCTTTTATATCGGGTTGATCTTACTTATTTTCAATTAGGTTTCTATT
The DNA here is from genome assembly GCA_001517045.1 of Pseudotsuga menziesii. Lineage (NCBI taxonomy): Eukaryota > Viridiplantae > Streptophyta > Pinopsida > Pinales > Pinaceae > Pseudotsuga > Pseudotsuga menziesii. Next base: position 528,483 of record LPNX010272141.1, on the reverse strand, counting down.
TTCTTTCTTGAAATATTTTTTTAAAGTATTTTTTCTTTTGTATGCATCTTAGGCTACTAGCTTAGTCATAGTTGCACATGCAAATGCATTTTTTTAAAAGAAAAAGAAAATCTTTCATTTTTGTCCTGCATTTTTAGTTTTGAAAAGAAAAACATAAGTAAAAGCTTTGCATTTTGAATCTCTTTTTGTATTTTCCATGTTGTTTCCACTTTCGATTCAAAAACATCATTAGTTTCATAACCACTACCTGTTGAGAAATCACAACCTTTTAAAAAGAACGTTTAATCTTAAAATATATTAGTAACATTTATTTTTCTAGGGACGAAACCTACTAGTCTAGGCTAGTGCTTTGCATTAGGGGTCAATTGTAAACTATCCAAAGCAATTAAACTCAAACATAGTGATCATTCTTCAAGAAACCCAAGCTTGAAAAATGGCGAAATAGAAATCTCTTTTGACACATGAGTTAAGCACGAGGTCGTGTGAGATTAAGTTGAGGAGATGACCCTCCAACATTCAATTGAGCATACACTAGAGTCGGTTCATATTCAGGGATTCATTCAGTAACACCTTCTTGCCCCATGTGGTGTCGGCACTATTTGAGTTTTGGGCTTAGCTACCCTACCCATGTGTATCGAATGGACTGATGATTGTTTCACTGGAATTTCTTTGCAAGATTTCTATCCATATTATATTCACCTTTATGGATGTTACACAAGTTATGGTTGAGGTTTATTTCCACTATACCTAAGGTATGATCAGGAGGAAATCCCTTACATATAATTTTTGAAAGGAGTTTGGTGATTCAAGCGCTTGGACCAGAGGAATTGTATTATGGATCCTAAGTAGTTGTCCTTCACTCTTCACTAGTTAGTATTGATCCCTCATCATCCAAGACTCTCATTTGAAAGGTTCCTTTGTTTTCTTCATTTTTATAATTAATACACTTTCTAGTGGTGTTCTCTTTACGATGTTTGTTTCTAGTCGTCCTCAAACATTTCTTTCTTATTGAATTAGAAACCATGTCTATAGTGAGATTTAATTGTAAGATCTATCAAACACTGAGAGAGATCCGATTTCTTCAGGTGTAATTTTTTTATCTTAAATTTTTGACATGAAATTTGACCCTCCATCTTATTGCTTGATAGATGCAGGTTTATGATGGATCTATGTTGATTTTAATTTTGTTTTATTTAATGAGTGAACATGGATTTATTTATTTATTTGGTTTTAGTATTTTTATTTTAAGAGTCCACATCATTTTTATAATTAATTTTTTTTTTTTGTTAACATAAGATAATGTTACATTACATTATGTGACAACATATCCTTTATAGTAAATTGTAGAGCAACTCACTACCTACATCGGACCATAGTATCATAATATTTACAATAATACAAACATCCTTAATTTTCTAACATGTAAAATTATGGTGACCTTGGAATTCTTATTTCTAATATTTTTGAGCATATGAATAAAAATTTATAACAATTCAAGTAATTCATCTCTTTTCTCTTAAAGTTTGATAGACCAAATTTAGTATGAGTGAATGTTAACCACCACCACCACGATCATCATTAATGAATAGATAAATCTACATTCATTGAAAAAATCATAAATCATATACATGAAAATTGAGCTCATAAAACCACTTGCAAATAATAAACCACATATACACCAAACCCATTGCAAAACCAAATGCCAAACCCATTGCAAAAGTCAATTTTCATAACTGGTTGGGCTATGGATTTTGGACTTTCAAGTGCGGTGTACAACTTGGTGCTGAAGTGGAATTTGCAACTCCATACCCTCTACTTTGGGCCTCACTCGTCTAGGGCATCAAAGGAACTTGAAAGTATTATTATTATTATCCATATTTTCACATTTATTTCATCTCATGAGAATCGAACCAACTATGAATGTTGCAATAAACCCTAATTTCCTTGGTACTTTAATTGCATCTTTAGCAAAGTGAAAGTCTAGATTAAATCCATTTTAAAGGTGTTTTATTTTATTCGACTGTAATCTTTTCAGAGACATGTATAGTGCCGAAGTCAGATTCTTTGTTTTTACTCGAGCATTTTTTCATTGTTATATAAGCGTTAAATGGTTAATTTTCACTTAAAAATAGAGTTCAATTAAGTAATTTTAATCTAGATAGCTTTCCTTAAAGTCAAAATTCAAAGGGAAACTAATTAGCAATTTCTGAACAAAAGTAGAATGAATGAAAATAGAAGTGAAGAATAAATGTAGAATGAAGGAAAATGTTATTAATTAATTTTTAGTTTAGGATAGTGTTTGTAAAATAATTGAAAAAAATGATTAATAGCGTTTGGAATATTCTTGTTATCCAATAGTCATTATGGATTCGTAGTTGCAATAAGTGGATTTTAGAACATAGGAAAGGGGATTATTCAAGAGGGGACTAGATTTGTCACATTCCCAATTGAATACCATTGTTTTCTTTCAAACCTTTCAAGATATTTTGGAATTTGTGATGACAATGGTGAATAAGGTTTGTTTAAATGAAATCCAGTCATACTTGAGAGAGAGTATTGATATGTTGGAGGTTGCATAAGCATAACTATGTTTCAATGCTAGTGCCAATTAATTTACTAAAATTTGTCTCAATATGTAGCATTCGAAGGTTCATATTCTTACATCTATTCATTAATGTTTATAGGTGGGGTTATTTAACAAAGAAGGAGTTGAAGATGTCTTTGTTTCTATCCTTTTTCATTTCATGATCTTGTAGTTTCATAACCATCAAAGTATAAATTTATTTTATGGAATCCAATATTCTTGAGCATTAAGTGGGGATATGCATTTTAATGTATATCCAATTTATTTTTAGCACTCCCTTAGATATTGGTTCTTTCTAAGTATCTCTACTTCCAATGACCTTTTCTGGTAATTTCTTCATGACATTTTTTGGTAATATTGGAAGACATTGATAAAATTTCTTTCTTCTTTATGCCTATCATGTCAAGTGTTGAGAACACTAGTAATTTGATCTAGAAATTCTTTTGTTTTATATTCTAGAATTTATATTAGAATATTGTGGCTCTTTATATTTTGCTTCTTTGATAACTCATTTCTATGACAATTATGCACATACAAAATGTTCATTTGACAAGTTTTGTTATATTTGAGGTTGATTAAAATTACACAAAGCGTCAATAAGAAGAATCCCCAATTGGTAAAATGGCCATATTCATTACTATGATAAATGTTAGCAGTAAGAAGTTTTTTACTTTTGACTAATATATGTTTATGGTTTCCCAATAGTTCCTCTCATTACACAATTTCTTAGCTCAAATACAATGGATAAAATGTCCTTAATACTATCAAGAGTTCTTTTTAAAGTATCTTCTTTTGTTGGCCTCTCTTATATGTTTTGTAAACTTTGCTTATAGAGAATCAGTAATAATCAAATTAATAAAAAAACCTTTATCCTTCTTAGTTATATATTTCCCTTTCATTGTTCTAGAACTCAAATGGTTGTTTTGCACTGTAACAATGGAAATGCCATGATATGCATTTTCTTACATGAGACTTCACTCCCCTATCAAACCCAATTTTCCATCTATCCTAAATAATAAAGGTAGATAGGAAAAACTTTGTTGGATGGATTTTCTATATTATCAATACAATTATAGCCAAAATTGGCACTTCTCCGTCTGTGATGACACTTCATGAACTTATTGTCTCTAACACAAAGGACATGTTATGGATGGAGGACACATATTTGGGGCCTCATTAAGATGTCCGTACCTCATTCATGTTTCATGTAAAATTTAGAAATCTTTTAAACATGAGTTGGAGCCCCAAAAACACTTGAAAAAAACCATAAAATGGCATTTTTCCCCAAAAGCGCCCTTGCCTTTGGTCCACCAGTGTTTTTTTCCTTGCAAACCATTGTTGATAGTGTTTCACTAGCCTATGACATGCTAATTTCCTTGTTTCTTTCTTGGTGACATGGTTTCACTAGATATTGGTTCTTTCTAAGTATCTCTACTTCCATTGACCTTTTCTGGTAATGTCTTCATGACCGTTTTTGGTAATATTGGAAGACATTGATAAAATTTCTTTCTTCTTTATGCTTATCATGTCAAGTATTGAGAACACTATTAATTTGATCTAGAAATTCTTTTGTTTTCTATGCTAGAATTTATATTAGAATGTTGTGGCTCTCTATATTTTTCTTCTTTGATAACACATTTCTATGACAATTATGCACATACAAAATGTTCATTTGACAAGTTTTGTTATATTTGAGGTTGATTACAATTACACAAAGTGTCAATAAGAAGAATCCCCAATTGCTAAAATGGCCATATTCATTACTATTATAAATATTAGCACTAAAAAGTTTTTTACTTTTGGCTAATATATGTTTATGGTTTCCCAATAGTTCCTCTCATTACACAATTTCTTAGCTTAAATACAATGGATAAAATGTCCTTAATACTATCAAGATTTTTTTTTTAAGTATCTTTTTTTGTTGACCTCTCTTATATGTTTTGTAAACTTTTCTTATAGAGATTCAGTAATAATCAAATTAATAAAAAAACCTTTATCCTTATTAGTTATATATTTCCCTTTCATTGTTCTAGAACTCAAATGGTTGTTTTGCACTGTAACAACGGCAATTCCATGATATGCATTTTATTACATGAGACTTCACTCCCCTATGAAACCCAATTTTCCATCTATCCTAAATAATATAGGTAGATAGGAAAAACAATGTTGGATGGATTTTTTATATTATCAATACAGTTATAGCCAAAATTGGCACTTCTCCATCTGTGATGACGCTTGCATGTTTTGGTTGCATGACGACACTTCACGAGCTTATTGTCTCGAACACAAAGGACATTTCATGGATGGAAGACACATATTTGGGGCCTCAATAAGATGTCCTTACGTCATTCATGTTTCATGTAAAATTTAGAAATATTTTAAACACGAGTTGGAGCCCCAAAAACACTTGAAAAAACCATAAAATGGCATTTTACCCCAAATGCGCCCATTGCTTTTGGTCAACTAGTGTTTTTTGCCTTGCAAACCATTGTTGTTAGTGTTTCACTAGCCCGTGACATGCTAATTTCCTTTGTTCCACTAGTGTGTAACTCAAAAATTCCTAAAAATATATAAAAGTATCGAAAAAATGGGTGGTTTTAAAACTGTATTCCCAGTTGTAACTACTTCCTCCTAGACCATATTTTCTCCATTTACTATATAAGAGAGGGAGAGGGGACTTAACCTATATTAATGTTATGTTGGAAAATTTTGGACTCTCATCCCGCTTACTGGTGCCCTAGTTTCCATCTACCCCTAATTTAAAGCTTGGAGGTTGGGATTCTTGGAGCAGAGAAGCAAGAGATCCAGATTGAAGATCTCTTAAGGTGGATTGACTGATGAGAAGGTATATTTTGTACTTGTTTCATTCAATTAATAAAATACTTTTGTGATATTATATGTTGAAGTTTGTGAGATTACTGCTTTATGTTCTTTTGAATATCAATCCTTTATATGTAGTCAAATTGGTTTGAGGAAGGAACTGAAGTGGTTTTGCAGGTTCCTTGATTGCAGAGAAATAGGTGGAGTCAAGGAGAGGCTTGGATAAACCTTTTGTTTGTAAGGTACACACCCTCATAACCATTGAACTTTTTCTTAATTGGTGTACTTGCAGAGCTTTAGTATGTATGTATTTAAACCCCTTTAAACCCTAGCATGTTGGTGACCTCACAACTCTAGTCATAGGAAAATTTTCCCTGGTGACACCACTAGGGAGAAGCCCGTTTGCTTTGGGGTCTCCAAGGGCATTTTTTCCAGTATATTTGAAGGTCTAGGTTTTGATTTTAAGTTAGGAAAAGTCATTGAGTATTTTAAGACACTTTCCTTGTCATTTTGGTATTCAGAATTACCTTTCTTGGACCTTTCAGTACCCACACACTTGTGATAGTGTATACATTAGTGTTTTTCCCTCATACATGTTAGTGCAGAGTGCTTCCACTAGCCTTTGACATGCTACTATGCATGTTTTTCACTAGCGTGTCCCTCTTGTAGGTGACTTTTTCACTTTCAAGACTATTTAGGAGGGTTTTTTATAGCATTCTTTGGAGTCCATGCTATTTTCAAGTCTATGTAGGACCACTTGGAAGTGGTGTCTTGTTTTGTGATTGACCTTACTTTGATGTTTATTCATATCTCTTCTTGATCATTTGTGCTTGTGATGAACTTTGTTCTTGATCTCCATGCTTGGGATGTCTTTGGTTTCCATAGTGCTTTTATAAACCAATGTTAATACACATAGGTTGGTTGTGAGTCATATAAAGAGTTCAAAGGTCTTTTCTTGATCCTTTTTCAGTCTTGTTTGTCAGGGTCCTTATACCAAGTAGGTCTAACTTGCTTCTTGTTTCAAGTCTTATTTGCAAGTAGGTTGTGATCAGTCATTTAGCTAGTCTAGGGTTTTAATTTGGTAGGTTTAGTGAAAAGATCTAAATTGGTTTGTTTTAATATCGGGTTGATCTTACTTATTTTCAATTATGTTTCTATTTTCTTTCTTGAAAGATTTTTTTTAAGTATTTTTTCTTTTGTATGCATCTTAGGCTACCAGCTTAGTCATAGTTGCACATGCATATGCATTTTTTTTTAAAGAAAAAGAAAATCTTTCATTTTTGTCTTGCACTTTTAGTTTTGAAAATAAAAACATAAGTAAAAGCTTTGCATTTTGAATCTCTTTTTGTATTTTCCATGTTGTTTCCACTTCCGATTCAAAAACATCATTTGTTTCATGACCACTACCTGTTGAGAAATCACAACCTTTTAAAAAGAACGTTTAATCTTAAAATATATTAGTAACATTTATTTTTCTAGGGACGAAACCTACTAGTCTAGGCTAGTGCTTTGCATTAGGGGTCAATTGTAAACTATCCAAAGCAATTAAACTCAAACATAGTGATCATTCTTCAAGAAACCCAAGCTTGAAAAAGGGCGAACTAGAAATCTCTTTTGACACATGAGTTAAGCACAAGGTCGTGTGATATTAAGTTGAGGAGATGACCCTCAAACATTCAATTGGGCATACACTAGAGTTGGTTCATATTCAAGGATTCAGTCAGTAACACCTTCTTGCCCAATGTGGTGTCGGTACTATTTGAGTTTCGGGCTTAGCTACCCTACCCATGTGTATCGAATGGACTGATTATTGTTTCACTGGAATTTCTTTGCAAGATTTCTATCCATATTATATTCACCTTTATGGATGTTACACAAGTTATGGTTGAGGTTTATTTCCACTATACCTAAGTTTGGATCAGGAGGAAATCCCTTACATACAATTTTGGAAAGCAGTTTGGTGATTCAAGTGCTTGGACCCAAGGAATTGTATTATGGACCTTAAGTAGTTGTCCTTCGCTCTTCACTAGTTAGTATTGAGCCCTCATCATCCCAGACTTTCATTTGAAAGGTTCCTTTTTTTTCTTCATTTATATAATTAATACTCTTTCTAGTGGTGTTCTCTTTATGATGTTTGTTGCTAGTCGTCCTCAAATATTTCTTTATTATTGAATTAGAAACCATGTCTAGTATCCTTATGGAAACCAACCAAGGGACCCCTGTGCAAGGGGATTCTTGTGATTTTCCTTTTGTTGGGAGCACTGATCTTCCCTTGATGGCCACTCAAGTATTTTGGGATTAACCCTTGGCTATCGGTTTGGTTGTTCTCTAGGGAAATGTTTTGATTCCCTTGATATAAGGTGTTGACATGAGAAGCATTAGGAGAATTCATCCGTAAGCACCTTATCCTCCTCCTTCTACCACATGTGGTGGAATTGTTGATACTATTAACCAAGAGTCTAAAAGGAATAAAAGGATGAAGAATAAGAAGAAGATGCTAAATCAAGGGACCAGTCACCCAGTCTCTGGAGGTCATGTTGGGTGTATCCACCCATCCACTGCAAGTCATACTTTGGGGAAGTCACCCACCCTATCTAATTCATACTGGGGCCATTCCCCCAACATATGTGATTCATGTTGGGGGGAAATAGTCATCCAATGTAAGTCATGTTGACACTGTTGAGAAACCGAATGTATAGGATGCAATCCTGAGTTCCCTTGTAAGCTTTGCAAGCGAGATCACCTTACTCACCTGTTCCTCGCTATTACAGAAGTACAAAGAGTGTGTTCTGAGCCTCAAGGATAATTTTATCTTGAACAAACTATGAATTATCAACAACCTATTCAACCTTTGGTTGATCAATTGGTTAAACCAATGCAATATTTGGTCAATCCCACTCTTCCTTTGGAGAGTGATGTGTCTACTGGTCATGTTTTCTTCACTACCAGTTCAGAATTTTATTGACAAGGGGACACCGAATTTTCTTTGAATTAACTACCTATAAGCCCTTATATTTCTTCCTTTGATTAGAATAGTATAGTTAATCTGACCTTCCTTTTGCTGCACCTTTTCTAATTTAGGTCCAACTTAAATAGTACATGGTTGCTTGGTGTATTGTAGATAAAGGATCCTCTATTAGTATTGTATCCATGCATTCTTGGAGAGTCATGGGATCTACCAGCCTCATGTCAACTGGTAATCAACTAGTGGCCTTTAATGGAAGACCTAGTCAAAATCTGGGAGTTCTTTCTCAAACACTTGTTACTTTAGGTGGGAATTTTGTCTTAGTTGATTTTATGGTTATAGAGGACTCTTTGGACTTTAATATGCTCCTTGGGAATTATTATGTATATGCTATGAATTTTTTGGTGTCTACACTATTTTTTGCGATCTATTATCCTCATAATGAAAGCATTCTCACTATTGATCAACTAGAATTTGTTGATAACTCTCATCAATGAAATTTAGACTAAGTATATCCTTGGTCAATTCCTAGTGTTTCAGTAGAAACTACCTTGCCATGGGTGAATTATGTGGACTCATATTCCTCATGTCTAATTTCTACTAAGAAGAGGCCTTTGTACTCATGCTTTTCTTCTTGGGATTCGCTCCCGACAGTTGACCAAGCAATCCATCCAATGGGGTCATCGAAGCTCACTCTCCACCCTGTTGGTTAAAGTGAATGTTTTGACACATGTTCTCTCTGGGATGACATACTTCCTTCAAATTAATATTTCCTAGAGGCTATGGTATAGTTTGGCATTCCTTTAGTTTTTAACATCCTTTCCAAATACCATCCCCATGGATTGGACCTAGTTGCAATCAAATCCATTCCCGATTTTCCTTTTTAGTTTGATCTCCATGTATATAGATGCTAAACAATTGACATTCTTGAGCCTTTATACTCTGCCATTGAGATAGAATTCGGTGTTCCTGATGAGTTTGATTCTTCTATGATATTTTTTGACACCCACGATGATGAGTCTATTCTTGTTGAATCCTCTTATTCTTTCAACTTTGTTCTTCCTCATGATTTTGATCTTCTTGACTCTAGGTCCGTGGGCATTGGTACTACTGATTTTTCATTAATTATTTTTACCTTGTTTATGACTGTTGTTGAATATCACCAAGTTGAAAATATTTCTACCAAAGTGACAGATATCAGATATTTATTTTTATATTTTTTAGATATGATCCTAGTTTTGTTCTTTCTTGGAGACAAAATTTTAGTTGGATTCATGGTAGTTTAGGGATATTTTTTCTGTCTGTTTCTCAATCCTTTTAGGTATATTCACAAATTTCATATAGGTGTAGGACTCCCATCTATTATGATGCACTTCAACCTCGTGCAATCCCAATTCGACGTAGGGTCGAACCTATTGGATATTGGTGTGTTAGCCACCAGTTTATGAATTTTGCACTAGTTCACTAGTAGAGCCTACCAAACATGGGTCACCCTAGTCACCAGCCCTATGTCATTTTAGTTCCCATGTTGGGTTTTTATCATAGGATCGGGATCCTTTATATATTTTCCATGAATTTGAGAAGAAGCCTCATTCCCCACTTTCTTGAATATTTTTGTCCATTACCTATAAGAATCTCATTTCTATTCTTAAGTTGTCACTGCATTTGTATATACCTTGATTGTGATCATGATCCTAATGTTGGATTTTCATGCTTTTAGCTAATTATATAATCCCTCATCTCTTCTCTCATTGTTTCTTAGCTATGTATCTTTATTTCGTTGCAACTTGACACCTTTTACCAGGGGAAGATGCCCTTTGAGTGTTCTTACCTTGCACATGTTCCTTGTACTATGCACAGATCTATTCCTTGCGCTTGGAACTAGTTTCTCATGCCCCTAACACTAGTCTCCTCACATAATGAGCATTATTCTAGATCTCCTTCGAGCTCGTTAAAAACAAAAGGAGTCCATGAAATGAATTTTTCAGGATCATTAAACCTTTATGGGAAATGTATATGGAGTTGTCTTTAATCTCTTGTTAGACTCCTTAAAATTTGCAAGATTCTTGAATTGGATTGTTCACTTCAAACTCGTTAAAGGACTTAAAGGAACATCCACATAGGTATAAGTTTAACCCTTTTTCTGGACCATGTGGATTACTTACAAAAAATGAATTCTCTAGTTCATTGTGGCTAGAAGAGTATTCCTAGATAATATAGGTTTATCTATTTTTAGGAATGGGGGACTAAAATTCATGAAAAAAGAACCTTTTAAGCTTACATTTCTCTTTTTCATGATATGGTTAAAACATGAAAAAAATCCTGAGTGCTTTTTATGATAGTGTTGTGCTCACTAAATTTTAGGAAAATGGTGTTAAGTTTATTGTTTGTTTCTCCATACTCATAAATCTATGGAACAACACAAGTGACATTTCCTTCCTTCACACTCATTAAACTAAAGCCTCGAGATTTTTTTCGAAGGAGCATTGGTCTCATGATAGTTCAACCCTTTTTCAAACCTGGCCAACTAACTATGAAAAAGGAATACCTTAGTTCTCTAGAGCTAAGAGAGTTTTACATTGTAGTGTTTATAATTTTTTGGACTTTGGAGACTAAATTTATGGAAAAATACCTCCCTAGAGTCTTCTTTGGTGCTTTTAGAGTATCAAATTTTGAAAACATCGATGATGATTCATTAATTCGGGCTCGTAAAATACATGGATCAGTGTACTATCGAGCATGCTTTAGTTCTTTTTCAATCTCGTTAAAAATTGAAGAAGGTTTCTAAACAGATAAAGGGAAGGGAAGGGTGTCAAATGTATTTTTATATAATGGAAACAAGTCTTTTCATCCTTGAACAAAGCACTAGTTTGAGTCTCTCAACAGTTGAGTTCTAGTTTTTGGCCTTAGTATTTAATCCTAATCTCAGAGTTATTATTCCTATGGTTGGTTACTCTTCCAATCATATGGAAAATCTGTCAATATCTCCTACATTGTAGATTTGTATCCTTGGTCCCTTTGCATCTAAATTTTCCCGAGTCACTTTTATTTCATGCTCATTGTTCAAGGTTAAAACCTATGCCATCCTTTCTATAGTTTCCTTGACCTCATGTGTCGACCACTCCCTGGTATCAGTCAATTACATCATGTCTTTGGTGGTATATTTTCCAAGACTTTGTCCCATCTCCAACTCAAATTAGTCCTTGATTTTCCTCATGTTAGATTATGGTGGATTCCTTAATGCCTCCCTTATGATGGGTCTCTTCCCATTTAATTCAACTCATCTTTATTTGGGAATGATATTTATATTTTATGATAGTACCTTGGGGATTGAAGTCATATGTAACAATTTCCCTCGCTATTGAGTAGTGGGAATACCTCAATGTCTCCTACTCGATGGATTCTTCAGGTGTTTGACTACAAGACCATATATTCACATATGTTAGAATATACTAGGTACCTTGGGTCCCATTTTCATTACTATAGGGTTCCCTCACATTTTTTAATGGTTTACATCATTGATCGATAATCAAACGGTATACCCCAAGTTTGAATTTAGCTCATCTATTCGCATGGTTAGGATTCGTACCTTTGGTCGATTTGGATTGAAGACCTTGGGACAACAGTAGAATATTCATCTTTTTCTATTTCCTAAGTTGCACAAGACCTTATGAAATTTCATATGACACATGTTGAGACATAGATCCATCTTGTGTTCTTGTGGCTACGATCAATTATTTATCATGGATCCACGTTCTTCATTTGTGTCCATGACTCCTCTATATTTTACATGGCGCCTTTTTTCCTATTGCGTGGCCATGATATTTAAATTGGTTATACACATGTTGGATACTATTTATATATTTATGGCAATCATTTGTACATGGACATGTATGCCCTAGAGATTAGATTGCCTGACATTTTTACTCTCTTTCAGGTACCTCATTTGATCCTATGATCTCGGTTTCTCTAGTTTCTTAAAATCCATGACCCAACCATTTATTATTTGTAATGTATTTCACCCATCCTATTTCCTGCTGACCTCATATATTAGGGGGCATCTGTTATAGCCAAAATTGGCACATCTTCGTTTGTGACAACACTTACATGATTTGGTCGCATGATGACACTTCATGAACATATTTTCGCTCACCTAAAGGAAATTGGATGTATGAAAGAGAAATATTTTGGAACTCATTAATATGGCCGTAACTTACTCATGGTTCATGTAAAATTTAGGAAACTTATGAACACAAGTTGGAGCCCCAAAAACACTTGAAAAACCCCTAAAAATGGCATTTTTTTCCCAAAAACGCCCCTTGACTTTGGTCCACCATCGTTTTTCACCTTGTACATGCTTCTTGTTAGTGTTACACTATCCTATGACACACTACTTACCTTTCTTCCACTAGCGTGTAACTAAAAAATTCCTAAAAACTATAAAAAATCTTGAAAAAATGGGTGGTTTGGGTGGTTTTGGAACTGTATCCTTGGTTGTAACTACTTCCTCCTTAACCCTATATTATCCATTTAATATATAAGAGAGGGAGGGGGTACATGAAGGGGAATTATCCTATAGTAATATTATTCTAGAAAAAATTGGACTCTCATCCCCCTTACTTGTTCCGTAGTTGCAATCTACCCCTAATGTAAATTTTGAAGGTTGGGATTCTTGGAGGAGAGAAGTAGGAGATCCATATTGAAGGTTTATTAAGGTTACCTGATTGAAGATAAGTTATATTTTGTACTTGTTTCATTCAATTAATAAAATACATGACATTCTTCCCTTTCCAAATCATTGTGTAATGTGTTTCTCCATTTTTTATTATATGTTGATGTTTATGAGATCAGTGCTTTATGTTCTTTTGAATATTAGTCCTTTATATGTAGTCAAATTGGTTTGAGGAAGGTATTGAAATAATTTTGTAGGTTCCTTGATTGGAGAGAAAGTGGTGGAGTCAAGGAGAGGCTTGGATTAACCTTCTGTTTTTAAGGTACACACCCTCCTAACTCTTGAAATTTTGCTTAATTTTTGTACTTGCATAGATTTATATGTTTTTCTATAAACCCTATAAGCCCTAGTATGTTGGTGAACTTACAACCCCATTCATAAGAACACTTTCCTAACAAGAAACACAATCCAGTCCCAGTCCCCACATGAAGTATGTTTATAGAGTTAATAAGGACAACAAAAAATATTAACATATTCATTTGAATGATTGTTGTTATTGACCTCGGAAATTTTACAATTGAATCATATACCATTTAACTTCAAACATGAACAAAGTTAGATAATTAGTTTCTACTCATCTTTTTTGTTTTGTATTTTATATCTCCCTTTATAGACCTATCGATATGTTCTTGCTAAGGCTGCTAACAGATACTAAAATATGGTCAATTCTTAACATAACTATTTCTCCAATGCATTACTTTTAAGAAAACATGTTGCAGTTTTCCAAGTAAATTTGTTGTATATCCTAGAACAATGAAAAATACCCTATAAAGAAATATTTATTTTTAATTGAAACCTATTTACATTAACGCTACAAATATAAAGGTACTAAATTTCCTACTATTGAGTCGTATCAACTTCCGATGACAACTTTCTACTATTCTTAAGTACATTTTAGTGAATATGTATATGTGGTCTATGTATATTGATTGTATACCTAGAATAAGCATGGCCCGGATTAACCATATTTTAAACAAATCCAATTTATCCCAATTTTTCTAGTTTTCTTTTTATGGATTCCCATTCATGATCCAAATTTGCATTCATTAATTGGGGATTTCCATTCCTCTAACTCTACTACAATCACTTGTTCAGATCTAAACATTCTTTAATGTTAGGGAAAAAGGTATCTAGTTTTCATTTTCTTCACTTGTTCAATCAAGGAATTAGATCCACCATGTTTTTATATTGTTTGATTTGCAAATTTTCTTGAAGCTCATGGTTCTTCACCATAATGGTTTTTTATTTTTATTCCTCGTTTCCTTTAAATCTCTATGATGAAAAATAAACTTGAGAAAAATAATAAAGGGAAATATCCTTCCATAATCCCAAATCAATATTTATCTATCCAATCCAACAAATATTTACAAAATTAGAGAAAAATATGTTAGGTATCTAAACTCTACTCAAAGATAAGTAAGCCTTACTTCAATGAGGGAAAATATTATTTTTCTCAAAGAACACGAAAGGATATATGATGCCACATGGAAAAGAAATAGTAGCATGCTAGGGTTTCTATCATTTTTCTTGAGAGAACCCTAACTAGAATACCAAAATTAGAGTCACAAAAATATATTAACATCATATAAGGATTCTTCAAGTGACCTATGATCTACATTTAGTTTTACAAAGACACCCAAACCTTAAGCTACTAGATCCTCCTTGAACAAAGAAAAGATTGATTACTTTGTGTTGTATGTAGTAGGTATTGGATTGTAGAAAAGTACATGATTTGTGAACTTGAATAGTGTCTTTGTACCATTCTCTTCCCCAATAAACATAATTCCTTGTAGTCGGATATATATGAAATCTTTTTTTCTCAAATTAAAGGTGGTATTATTGGCCTATTTTTATATTCTTTGGTTCATAGTATATCATTAGCCCAAAATCATTCTCAAATACAATTGTGATAGGTTCTATCGGTACAAAGCATATAATATACATAAGTTTTTTGAGTGTTAGGATTATCATTAAACATAAACAAATCAATGTTTTAGTAGACCACAATGTTAATTTAGATTTTTCTTTGTATAATTGATTCATTAACCTACTGTGAAGGTTTAGCACCAACGCTAGGAATAAGAAGTACCATATCTAGGTTCAACCTTGTATTTTTATAGATGTAATATTCTTATCATGGCACTTGTTGAGGAAACATTTTTTTTTCATAACCTCTTTTTGCAGTGAAATATTCCTGTTAAATTTTTTAATAATAATATTTTCAATTTGGTAATTTTCTATATATTTTGATTGTCAACACCAGAAAATTTCCGAAAAATTTAAAATTTTTAAATCTACAAAACATTAGTGTTAAACAGATTAACTAACATTAATTAGTTATGTGTTAACATCTTGATAAAGAGTTTATCAATTAGTATGTGTTATCATTGAACATATTTTCAACTTATTGACTTTTGTTTCAATTGTGACCATAAGGTGAACTATTATGCATAACTGGGCTTACTTAGCTTTCGAGCTAACGCAACGGTTTCTAAAATTTTCTTACAGATGTACAGGTAAGAGGTTATGGCGCTGCATTTGTAATTCTAGAGTATTTATTAGAATATCGTTGTAAGTGACAAGGTTCGAGAGTAAATAAGAAATAGTTCATTTCAATATTTGCTCAGGTATAATTATTGTTTTCTTTCTAGTATATTAAATTAAGTTCCTATTGATCTGTGATCTTCTCTATTCCATTACAGTTGCAAATTTATACCTGTGTATCTTTAATTCTTTTAAAGAAAAACAGAGTATAGGAATTGAATTTAAGAAATATTATAATAAGAACCAGATATAAGCAAGCATTTTTATTCAAAAGAAAACCGATAAGGATTTTTCCTGTAATACTGCGAAGGTTTGGCCTATCTCTGCCAAGTTCTCGCTTTATGAGGGTATTGTTTATAAGTAAAAACTACATCTCCACATGGTAAATGCTATTTTCTTTACATTAGTAATTGATACTCTAGATGCTATCTTAAACTGTGAAGAATAATTCATACAATGATTATAGGCAGAAAGGAAATTTATATCTAGCTTTCTTCCATCATGCTTTCCTTTATGTACTTCTAAACTATGCTAGTAAATAAAGGGACTTAGTTTATAAAAGCTATAAATTCATAAACAAAATTCTACGAAACATTATCATAGCCTTGAATCATGAATTAAATGTAAGACTACCCATTTTCAAGGGGGTTTTTAAAGTATTAAGGATTTATTTCTTCAAACCAAGGTGTATCTCCAAGGTTAATGGTAATACTATGCTAACCCAAAAATTATATAATTTGCATGAAATAACCATCTAAGGTTTTTGAAATATGATCCTTGATTTCTTATTTAAAGAACTTGAATCAATTTAATAATATAATGAAAAGTTTATACTAACTTGTGCCTTGTTACTCTCATAAAACTATACATACAATAATATTCACACATGTATATAAACTATATTGACAATGTTTAATATAGAAACAAATAGCTACCAATCATCAAACTTATGATTTCTTTGATGTCGATATTAGAATTCCAATGATTTCAATGATTAAACAAAAGCATGATGAATGAAAATAATTTTATGCAATGCAGGGACGAGGACTTTGGATAAACCTTGGTTATTTGAATGATTGGGAGGAAATCATTACTCCATCGATTTGTTTATCAAAACTATAGAAAAGACCCACCCCTGCATGGATAAATTAAACCAGTGTCGTGGAAACACTCCAGCCAAGCTCTTTGTGGATATAAGCCTTGGTCGTTTAACCCTAAACTCCATTTGCTCCTTTTCGCTCGGCGCTGGTCGCTCTGCGACTATGCTGGGCATTTTGGCGTGGCCTCTCACCTGTGAAGTATCCTCCACGTTTTCTCCCCAGTCGTGGCTTGCTCCATTCTTGTGCATTGAGGTGCAGTCCTCCCTATCTCCACGAAACTCTTCTTGGCACAGTGAACCGAACCCTCGCCGGTGTTAAAACCTTCCTCCAAGGTTTATAATGGTTGGACTTACAGTCTTAATCTTTGTGCAAGGTTTGGAAGCTATGCTTCCTATTCTTCCTAGCTGTAGTGTTGTTTTCCTATGCTATTAGTTGGAACGCCGTTATCAGTAGTCAAGCTTCTTCAAAGAACAGGTAAGAAATAGGAACTTGAACCTTTGCTTACTAGTTTTAATTAGCTGTGAGTTATTTTCCTTTTAACATAGGTTGCAATATTCTAAAGTTGGGTTTTACTCTTTGAGGTTGCAGGTTTAAAAACTCTGAGTGCATGGTCTTTGGTGAGGATATTGGGGACAACGGTGGAAAACCTGGTAAGCCTGGTTACACCATGGCTTGTCTTCCTTGTGGTTCTCAAATGAAACCTTCAAGGGTTTGCTTACGATGCCTAGAACCCTTGCTGCTTCATTTCGGTCTTAAGACTGCTAGTTAAGAATTTTTAATATGAAACCCTTCCCGTGATGGGAGGGTACTACGGCTCAGGCCGATGTTGTAGTTGATAGTTTTCTTCTGTGTTTTTTTTTTAAATACTGCAAAGAAATATTGTGCAGGGGTGTTGAGCTGTAAGCCTGCCTACAGTTGAGGTTGCATCCTCGATTTCTCCTTTTTGCTGTATAATTGGAAACGCTCGAAGTTTTTTCCCACTCTCTACAATGCAATATATAATATTGTCTTCTTCATCTGTATATTTGCTTGTATTATTGCATTATTCTTAGTTTATAGTCTGTATAAGAAATAAATAATATACAGGCTTAAAACAGCCTTATAGTATAGTTTAATAATGCGTTCGTAAGTAATTTGTTGTCTTAGTTCTATAATTTTTAATCATTTGCAAAAATTGGATATGGTAGGGTTAAACCCTAAATTTTTACAGTTTGAGTACAATGCTATTTCTTAATTTGATGTTAAGTATAATAATATTATTTCTGTTATATCTATGGGTAAATAATAGATTAATACCCTATTGATTAAGCTCGATCTATGAGCGGTTCTGTTGTTTTACCTTTATTTTAGATATGCAACTGAGTTATTTTATTTTAAGTAAAAGTTCTTTTATGAGGTTGCAGTCAGGTTAAAATACTGGATTATACTATGGTTTGCTTATTATGAAAATTTTTGTTAAGTAATATATATTTGTATAGGATTTATACCCTTAATCATATAAGTTCTTATATTTGATGTTTAATTATTTAACTAAATAATCTTGGAGAAGACTAGTGACCTGTAAATGAGGGTATTGTTAACTCCAATTTGTAATATAAATAATATTTGTTACTTCTTAAGTTGTTATTAGATACATAATATTATTATTAGTAATTACTACTACCAAACAATAATCTTATTTTAAGTGGAGTAATAGATCTCCATCTATGTAACCTTGTTTATTTTTATAACATGTTCGCATAATATTTATTATTTGATTCCTTTATAGTTTAAACTATTCGATCTATGTTCTGCTGAAATTAATTTATTTTCCTTAGTTATAAAGTTACTTATGTATCTACTGTAAGTACAAACATTAACTTATTTCTATTCAAAATAAAAAAATGAGAACTCTGTAACCTGTTCAAACCTAGTTTAAAATAAAAGAAATTAATTAATAAAGAAAGGAAAACAATTTAACCATTTATAACCACCAGTTTGGAATAGTTGACATAATATTTATATTACATAACTGGTTCTTGTTTGAGTTTATTTTTAGTAATGAAGTTTATTCGAAAACATGAAATGGAACTGTAAAGTAAACAGTAAGAAATTCTAGTCTAACTTTTAATATCTATTCTTACTGAAGAATCTAATGGAAACAACAATACGGTACTAGGAATAGTTTTTAAGACTGTAGGAAAATAACTTATGAATTTATGAAAACATTTATAGTAACTGCAATTAAACTAGGAAACTCAGTTCAGAAGAGTACCACTTCTTAACACTGAGATACTATGCTGGAGTACGATCTGGTGATCCCAGATGTGGAAGAACACAGTAACTAATCACAGATTTAACTACTGACATTCTGAGATACTAACTTTTACTGAAACTACTAATTCTTCTGACATATAAAAGAAACATAACATACATCCATTCATATTCAGTAAACTGAAAGAAAACAATTGACAGAACCTATTTTAGGCTGTGGACAACAACAGCAATGGGAGGCCGTTCCTCCCTACCAATTCCTGGAGAGCACTCAGACAGCGACTTCTCAGGACCCCCAAGCTTGCTCTGGTCTCCCTAGCTGGAACTAGGTGCAGCAATGTCAGATACCAGTCCTCAAACTCAGTATGAATACCGAACTTATCAACAATTCCTCCCAGCTAAAAGCTGTAAATAAAATCAAGTTACTGCAGCAATCCACTCAGAACACTTCCTCACCGTTTTTCCCTCTTTCCTCATTGAAATTCCTGAATAACATTCACCTGAATGAATTCTCTCTGGATTAAAATCTGAGCAGCCTCAGCTCTCTTCATTGAGTACTTTTAAAATATTGCCTAGGTCTTTGTTGGGTTAACTGTCATTTAATGAGCCACCTGCTCTGATTCCACTTTCTTGGGGAATCATGACCCCAAATATAGGGAAGTTTCCACCTGCAACTTAGGAAGTGTTTGAGGATGCTGCCACTTGTTCTTTTGCCTTTCCACCTAGTTCCATCCCCCAGTTTGACCAGTAACCTCTTTTAACAGCTCCCCCATGCTGTTGTCTCCATAATTTATTTATTAATAATAAAATATTCTGAATTACACTCCATTATTGTTGACTCTGCTGAGTCATCAATCCCTACTTAGGATTAAGTTTAACATAATGTCTCAGAAATATAATAAAACAAATTACATAATTTTACAAAATTGGGGTATGTGACATTATTACATGATCTAGATGTGATTTTAGCTAACAATTTTTGGTATTGTGATTCAGTTGATACTAGATGATATGGAGTTCCTATCTAGAGACACTCCTATTTATACCACTTATGATGGATCTGTAAGTTTGTAAATGCATAGTAACACATACTTTTGGAAATAGTAAGTTTCACTAAATTGACAGATGAAGTTGATTGTGATTTGATTACTATAATGGAATTTGGCATCTCAAGGATTGTTGCTTTTATATTCTAGTAACATATTTGTTTATTTATCTCTCACACACACACGTTTGAATTTATTATTTGGTAAAAACTAAAATTATAGAGTTTCTATTGTATCCATACACATACACACACAGATGTTTGAATTTATTATTTGGCAAACACTAAAATTATAATCCATAGATAATGCATCAAAACTTCCATTGGATTATACCAAGAATCACAATATTTACATTTTACAAGGTTCCATTGGGAAATGCAGCTCCCATTGTGTTTTACTATAAGCATTCATTTAGCATATAAAGAACCTTACACAACAATTATCCTTTTCAATTGAATTGTGCATGCATACATAGACATAGTCATTTCCCTTATTTATAAACTTTTAGAAATTGATGTTTTAAAGTATAGAAAGCTGGGGTGTTTTGGAAGATTGATACAGTTCCATGTTCTCGGTAACTTATCTATATAGGATACTTTACCTCTAATCCATAGAAAACTGGAAGGATATATCATTGGTTAAATGCTAATCTATTTTTCAAATGACCAAAAATTGAGTGCATCTTTGTGGCTTCATTCGATTGTTCAACACTGTTGAATGTTTTTCACCCACCTCGAGTTTCTTTATTTTTTAAATAGACCAAATAGTGGCATCATGGAGTTGGGAGAGTTACAGCATAGAAACAATAGGACAATGAGGAATTTTTCCACTGTAAAAAAATCAATCATATGGGCATGCGTCGTTAGAGGATAGGAATTTGTTAAGAAATAAATTCCCCAAAAGAGCATGGAAAGAGAATAAAGATACCAGAAAGTGTAATCCATGCCTTAATAATGAAGAACATAGGTGAATAGAAATCCTCCTCGAGGGGGTGACCTCCATATACAATTTACTAAGTACATAAGACAAGACAAGATGACATGATTCAAATGAAAATGTTTCCTTCCTATATATAGAAGAAAAAGAGGTGCAATTACAACTAATGGACCCAAGCTGACATAAGTAATATAATAATACTAATGAAAATTACCACTAATATACCAAAGATGAAATCAAGAATAATATAATGTGCCATGCTATAAGGGGAAATCTGCCCAACATTTAGGGCTTAATATGCCCCTCCCCTTCATACAAGTGTTGTCCTCGGCACTAGGTTAGTTGTGTATCATTCTGTATGAAGGAATCGTCTTCCCATGTTGAATATGCAATTGGTAATTTCTTCCACTTGATGAGGTACTTAGTAATAGCCCGATTGCATAGTCATTTTTCTTGTTTTAGTGAATTGTTTAGGTTCCCATATAATTTTTCCTTCTTTAAAACTCCTTTCATTACGATGTTGAACTACCTATTGTTTGGCACATTTAGGTTGTCTTTCAGTACTTGGAGAACTTCTTGTTGGTGCTCTATGCAAGTTTCCACATCTTGTACTTTAGATTTTTCCTTTAAGGGAGATGCAATACATGGATGATGGTACCCATAAAGTTCCATAAATACAGACATTTTTTATGATGTATGGAAAGAAGTATTGGAACACCATTGTGCCAAAGACATCCATTTCACCCAGTGTGTTTGTTCATCAGCTGCAAAGAAATGAAGATATCCTTCCAAACATTTGGATCTATATTCCTTACAATAATCTTTGAGTTTCCATGTAACTTCTGCATTGTTTCAATGAAGGTTGTATCTACTCTACTTGCATTAAACAGGTGAGAAATATCTTTGTAATATGAACCATACTTCTTGTGTACCATTACCAATAGTGCGGAGTAATAAATTTGGATAATCCTAATTATGCCACCATCTAACATTTCTTCAACCACATGCTCCATTTCATTCTTTTGACCATAGGGGTATTTGTAAGGTATGATGTTAAAAGGAATGCTTCCTGGAATTAAGTGAACAACATGGTCAAATATTGAACAAGTGGAATAATTTTTGGAATGTACTCAAATAACTTGGAATGCTTATTAAGGACCCTTTAGATATTTGGGGAAATAGGAGCCTTAGATGTTAATTGAACATCTAATGAGCATAAATATGCAATTACACCTTGTTATCCCTTTTTTTAACAATTTTGTTATACCATTAGAGATTATCATGCTTAGTTTCCCTATGATACCATTTAACTCAAATTATTTTCCTTCCCAAGAACATTTCATGAAAAGCTTATAAAAATTAAAAACCATTGTTCCCAATGATTGTAACCATTGAATCCCTAATAGAACATCAACACCACCCATTGGGATAGTAATCATTGGACTATTCAATATATATTCCCCCATATTAAGATTTATATTATGGCATTTCCTTGAACAACTGATAGTTCCTCCATCTACAATCATTACTTAAAATTCTAGTGTTGGATATACAAAGCAGTTGATATCTTTGGCTAAATTACAGTGCATGAAATTATGAGTACTACTAGAATCAATCAACATGGTTACCTTTTTATTTTTGATATATCCTTCAATACTGAGAGTTTGAGGAGTGCCAAATCTGTCCAATACATGACAAGATACGGTGAGAGTAATCACTTCTATTTCTTTAACTTGCAATGGTTCCTATTATTTTGGATCTTCCTCTTCACAATATATGTAGAATGATTTATTTTCTCCGCACTTATGCCCCTTACTATACTTGATGTCATAATTAAATCATATACCTTTTTCTCTTCTTTCCTCCAATTGTTGATGTGTTAGCCTCTAAGGTAGGTTAGAATAAGGAACATCATTCTCTCTGTATGTGTTGGAATTAGTATTTCTAGTATCCATAGCCATATTTTTACTTTCAAATTTTATTTCCATCATGAAATCCTTCTCCAAGGATGGTGATTTTAAGAGACACACCTCATGTTGAATGTTATCCTTCAAGTTTCCAATAAAGAGGTCCAACCATTTATCCTCTGGCATGCCCTCCACTATGAGACTCAATTTTTGAAATTGTTGAGTGTGCTCAATTACTGGACCCTTTTTCCTTAGATTTATCAATTGGGTAAATAAGGAATTGATACTGAAATCATCATGATATGATATCGATTATTTTGTAAAGATGGACCAAGAGATAATGGATATCTTTTTGCATTCACAAATTCATTGATACCACATAAATTGTGTGGGTTCTAAATATAAATATGCAATAGGTACATTTTGGAGATTTCACACTTGGTGTATATCAAAGAATTGATTTATTTGGAATATACATGTTATTGGGTCCTTTCCATAAAAAATCATCATGTCAATCTTAGGGATTTGGATACCCATTGGGAACCATCCTAGGTTACTTCCATTACTAGAATCAAGTCACCTTGGAATATTCTTATTAATGAAAGGTTTCTAAACATGGAAATTATATTCATCTTCCTAAGTATACTAGAACATATCATCAATTGTAGGGAGATTATCCTTTGAATTTCATATGAGCTTAGCAATCTTTCCCATCATCCTCTCCTCTAAATTAAGTAAATCAATAATTATCACAAATCCTTTAATCATATTGTTAACACAATATTTGAAATTTTTTATTATGGGATATGTATGGGGAAAAGACCTTATCAGAAGGTATTGGGAAGGAATCCTCAAAGTTTACAGGGGTACTGAAGGAATTTGTGGAGTGGCATTCTGCCTCTAGGACAAGCGACAACAAGAATGAGGTAAAGGACAGCATGAATTGATGAGCACGATTCGAAATGATAAATATTGATGATAGAGAGGTATTTCGTGAATCAAAGATGCAAGGTAAAGTGCGGTCATTGGATGTGCATAGTGCATTAAATGGGAACCATAATGGAAGGTTGAGATTAATCTAAAGAAATATCAATGGCACCGAAGCATTTTGGGCAACAAATGTGCTCGGTCAAAACCAATTTTCCAAATCGTGAAATGGATTAAAGGACGGAGGCATCTGATGGCAAAGATAAGAGTATGAGCAGATCTGTGGCCATAGATGATTTCATGTTCCAAACTAGCATGGATAAATTCATGATTCCAAATCATGAAAAGTGGTACTAGCTGCAAAAATCAACGGTCACGACAAAGGCGGGGATATATCTACGGTCATGGTTCATTTCACGATTTGAACTAGCATAAACAGGGTCAGGATCTCAATTCGCAAAAAGTGGTAGGGTCCGCTCCGATCGACGATCGCGAGGAGAGGTCAATCTTGATCGACGGGTAAGAAACATACCATGATCTAGAGTTTCTCACTAGATTAAGGAAGGAGGAATCGGTGGAATGTTAAAGTTTTTAGATGTGAATGGCCTCGATGAAGGTAATTTGGAGATCGACAGTGGAGGTCGACTTTTCCAAATCAAGGTCCACAAACTAGTAGTGAGGAAAACTCTGACATAAAGGACCTCACATATCCAAGGCTCAGATCGCAAGGAGAAATATCTACGATGTAGGCTGCATAGAAAAGGCATGAAGATTACGTGGTATAGAAAACTATAAAAGGATCTATGTGGAGTTATAAAGGTTTGTCTTTTCCAAAGCCTCAGGATTGACGAATGCCTCGACCGCATACAGAGTGCCAGCATGAATAGACCAGAAGACTGTGCTAGAGAAACAAGGTAGGCCGCTGATACTCCCTTAGTGCTATTTGAAAATGGAAAAAGTAGGAGAAATAGAAGTGGTAGATGTAAGGGATAATGCAGAATCGGGGTCACATGTCGGAGGGTAGAAGAAAGTATCGTGGATGAGAATGCCGATATTTTTGATACCATTCTGATGGGGGAAACCATTGAAGTTGCTAGGGGTAAATTGGAAGTCCTTAAGGACCAGGGTAGCGATACTTGTGGTGTTTTTAAATCTTTTTCCCATATTTTCTCTATTAACCAAATCCCCCATTGCCCTGAGTTTGCTGAGTGGTCTGTAGGCAATTTTTCTGCCATCGAAGAATTCATTATGAATAGGTCCAAATTCAAAATTCTCTGCTCAGTCTAGGCTCATGTCATTCGTAAAACTCTCCACTTCCTAAATGAGTTTGTCCAAATATCCCAAAAATACCAAGAAGAGAATATCGTACATTTCTTCAGAGAGTATACTATCGAAAATAGAGAAGATTTCCTAAGATCTTGTTCAAAACCTAATGGTGAAGTCATTATTCTGTCCTACCCCATTGACCTTAGTCATTTTAATGAAGAAAATCAGTGGTGCATAGCCCTTTCCAGTCAATTTCTAGGTCTAGATACTAACGGTTATTTCACTGAGTCATTATTTAGTCTATTGTTTGTTTTGAGTACCTGTCTTGTTGAACCTGAACTACCATGGCAATATTTTCAGTCCTGTTGTCTTAAATTTGATGAATTTCTAGCCAAGAACATTCGTTCTCAGTTAATGAATTTCCACGACACTAGAGTATTCAGATTCCAGTCATTTTTGTTGAGAATGTTTTTATCTTATAACGAAGAAGATTTACAAGTGCCTGAGCTAGAGATCACTGGTGAGATGACCAAAGACTACTGTAAGTTCATGAAACTTTTGATGGCCAAAATATACAACCTTGTCTTTCAAGAAAGGTTACTTAGGGTGTTGCCTGAGATGAGGCAAACCATGTAGTTGTCTCATAGCAATATGATAGGAGACTGGTTCTTGACAAAATTTGGAACAATCATAAGGCTATATGGTTTCATGCATTAACCTTACATCCTTCCAGCCTTTCTAATTGCCAAGGTTTTCTCCTTGGAATTAATCAGAAAAATACTCACTGTTGAAGAAGAACACTTTTTGAATTATAGGAAGAGCTCAAATATTATTTTCCCCTGGGAGGTGGGGCCATACACAGCTAGGAGCAGGGCCGCTTTGCCACCGGTTGGTAACTTACTCAAAGGAATGGAATTCTCTCTGGAATAGGCTATAAATTACAACCCACATCAAGTAGTTTCCAAAAGGAGGAAGGCTCACAAGAGTAATCCTTTTGAGCACACTGAAATACCCAGGCTTAGAGAAGCTTCCAATTGGGATGATTTCCCTAACTCTACCACAATGGATATCAGCATAAACCGAAGCTCTATCTCACCCATACCATGGGACAATTCTCCCCAAATGGAGTTGTCCAAAGTAGTTGCAATGGCTAGGAATGCTCATCATTGGTCAGTTATGCAGGGAGTTTAATGAAAAGAGGAATTTTAGAACCCATGGAGATTGATGATGTAGATACTGCCAACATGCCCAAAAAGAAGAAGAAAAAAACAAGAAAAGTAGTTAGTGTAGGTTAAGAGGAGCAATACGAAGGGGCAAATGAAGAAGAAGAATGTGGAAAATCAGTAGAAATAAGAAGAGCTCGAAACAACCAAGTTGCAGATCCAGTAATATGTGTTTGATGGACAGACTCCAAACAGGCATGCCTCTAAAGAATATTGGCTAGAGTCTTACTGAGAAAGGGATATTAAAACTTTTAATGAGACATTGAAGTTGTATAATGAATTAATACAGTTTCCCTACCCAAATGTGGCATTGAAGAATGTGAGGGATCATGCCACAAACACCCTCAGCCTAGCTTTGACAGTAGGAAACAAAGTGTCAGAGGTTAATGTGAACCTCAAAAAGGTTCCCACTAATGATATAATACACCTTAACAAAGAGACCGGTGACATATTGAATACTAGATTATTGAAAGCCACACTACAGATATCCAATTTGGAGGCAAGTAAAACAAAAACTATAGACCTTTTGAGGAAGGTAAGAGTAAAAAACAAGGCCCTCAAGATCCAAATTAAAAATTTGCAGAATGAATCAATGCAAATTGATGCACCAGCATATAAGGGATATTTAGCTCAAATATTGCTGGACGAGAAAGAAAAAGAGATCCAAGTACTAGAAAGGAAGTTGAAAATCCCTTCCACCTAGCTCACTCAAACAGATGAGTTGGTTGAATTTGAAAAAGAGAAAGATACATTGAACACTAAGATTAAAGATTGCAAGGCCAAGCTGTTGAAGCTTGAGGAGAAGGAAAGGAAGTGGGAAGTGGATACCAAGCTTCTCAAGGAGAGCAAAAAATAATTAAAGCCCACACTAGTAACAAAGGAAAAAGAGCTTCAGGAAAAATGCACAGAGATTACAACTCAACCAGTAAATGTAGCTAGAGAAGTAGACACCAATTCTCTTTCTAAGTAAATGTCCCAAATAGGCCTGAAATATACAGAGATTACTAAGTTAAAACAACATATTAAGGATCTAGAGGAGGAAAAATCAAAGGAGGAACAAGAAAAGGAGAAGATAGAGTAGAAAAGTCAAGAATTGACAAAAGAAAATGCCAAATTAAGCTAGCAGGTGATCAGTAAATTGGCCTTAGAGTGTGCTAGAAATTTGATCTGTGATCAAATCATTGTAGAAGCTAACAAGTTCAGATCTTATATAGATTTCATTACAGATCAGAAAAATGCTTTGACAGAGGCCAAGAAAAAGGTTTCGACAGTATTGGGAGAAGTGCAGAAAAGACCCACATTGGTAGCAAAAAATGTTGTTTCTTTTCTAAGCGCTTTGTCAGATGATATAGACAACCGGTATAATATCCAAAATAGAGTTGTTATCATCTCTGGGGCTAGAGAGGTAATTGCTAAACATAGGATGCTGGACATTGCCCAGGACAAAATTGGCATTATTGATGACAAGGTAAAGGAGGTTATCAAGTTATTTAAGCCACTGGTAGACAGAGGGATTCCTTTCTTCTGGGAAGAAAAGGGACCCTTGTTGTCTCTGAAAGATTATCTAGAGCGATTGGTTAGTTGTTGATTAGACAACAGCAAATTCTGAGACATGCAACAATCCTTGTCAGGCAAGACCATTTTTGATAAGTTGGACAATGAATTCAAATTGTTGTTTGATTTTAAATCCACTTGTGCCAGAGCACATGAGGCCTCATGCACATAAACTATGGAACAACAAGTACAGACACTTGACATGGTTGTCATGACTTTTCCTGGTCCTGATCAATGGAGTTCAATTCAGCAATACAGGTCGAACAATTTTAGGATGCAACCATAGAGGTGGCAATGACAGTGATGCAAGAAATTTTCTCCGTGGACACACCCTTTCAATGATCACCTCTCCCAAACCATTGTACAACTATCACCAACCGAAGGATACATAAAATGTTCTTGTGCATCTTTTCTCCTGCAGTCCACAGTTCATTTTCAGTTTTATGTAAATCGTGGCAGATATGCCACATTAGAGTTTGTTAGAAATTGTTCTTCAGTTGTAACAAATTTTGATTCCCGAATGGCAGTTTAGGAAGTCCAAAATACTATAAATTTACCTCCTAAAGGAGGAGAAAGGGTTGGAACCGATGTAAATTTTGCAGTCTATGCTTTCAAGAGATTCTTAATAAAGTTACAGAGCTAAAGTCGACATTTTTCACAGGGATTCATGTGTTGTTTGTGTTATAGTCTGTTGCTTCCTTTATCATGTGAATTTTTTCCAATTTATCTCCCCCATTATGTTTTCTTTCATGTCTGAAATAAGTGTCTAACAGTTTTGAATTCATACATACTATGCTCCATCTATTGTTTCAGTTATCCACTAAATCTTTCTTCTAAAGTTAATATAGAATTCATTCTTTAATGCTCTATGTTAATGGTTTGTTCTTGCTCTTCCTTTTCCACTAGACAATTATAATTTGATTAGGATCGAATGACTATCTTGCCTCTGTGTTAAAATCACCTGCATAAGTTCTGTTTATTTCCGTTACACATCTTGACTCCATTGCCCAATAGTTCTATGTTCTATTTCAACCACCCTTACAAAAAATTCATATTTTCACTTGTACATATATGGCATTGTTAATATTTGGTGATAGATCCCTCTTGGAAGAGAAAAATTCCAATTCTCTCTTTGAAAATGGTTCTGGTGTTACCTAGGAATGATCCTTCTACAACCTTTGGTTCAATTCCAGTGCTAAAACATATATTCAAAATTGGAAACTCAAAATATAGGTCTACATTTTCATCATAGTTCAAGGATGAATCCTCAGGTAGTTTGTCCAAAAATTAAATATTTTTCGAGGAATGACTTCCTACTTGCAAGATATTAATTGTACAATTTATTTTAGAAGCGTTGTGTTTCCCTATTTGATCGGTTTCACAACAAATTATGCCAAATTATGTTCCTATATTAATATTATGTTAGAGAATAACCCACCTTAGTAACATAGTCTTAGACCTAAGGCATATTTCATTTGCATTCATGCAGGGATTCCATGGTTTAGACTTAGGAAAATTGGTCATTTATTGATAGTTGAGGCACTCTTGTTTGATCATTATGCACAATTGAGGTGCTCCAATTTGATCATTTTGACAACCCAGAAGCCCACATTGATTACATTCAACCAGTATGTGCTCCCCTTTCCCCATTTCATGGATTTGGTTTGACTTGAGGAGCTAGTGCCTGGTTTAGGTGGTTTTTTTCCTTCCTTGAAAAATTATTTTCCTCCTAGAGCCACTCCCACTCACCCATGTACTCAACCACACCTTCCATACCTTAATTTATTTTACATCATTCCTTTCCCACATTCACACATGCATTCATGACTGTTTGGGATCATTAGGAGGCTCATTGGTCCACCTAGGGGGGTTTGAGGGTCAAATCTTGAGTTGACACTTGTATGCATCTAGATGGCCTTCAAGGCCTCACAATTTTTCCCTATTGTACTATATACTTGTTCCATACATAGTTACATGTTGGTCAATCATAATAATATATGTTATTACCCTCATGTGTGTATGCATTTTTCACTCTTTCAGCTCTTTTGTGCATGTTTTGTAAACAATATCAAATTGTGAGAGTTTATTTGGCTCCTAGATATAGTTTTGAATCAGTTATCATATGGTATTAGAGCTATTTGGATATGCAAATCAAATCCAGAATTTTTTAGTGGTTGTTAGAGGGATTCTCCAGATAGATTTGAGTGTTTTTCATTGCAGGTACATTTAGTAATTTGTCACCAAGAGTGCAAGCAGAAATGGAGAAGACCCATGTTTTATTGACTCCATTAAACTATTTTGAATGGAAGGATGAGATGGTGATTGAGATGAGTTCAAAAGGCCTGTACAAGGTCACCATGGGGACAGAGTTCGAACCAAACTCTACAATTGAGAAATCAAAGTTCTTCAATAGGCTTGATGAAGCATTTGGAATTCTTTGTCTCGACATTTTGAGAGATTTGATCTTTCATGTTGACAGTATATATACTCCCAATGAATTATGGATGAATCTTAACCTTTTTTCGGGAATACTGATGAGATGAGAGGTCACCAGCTCGAAAATGAGCTCATCTCCTTGAGTCCAGCTCAGTTTGAGACAATCCAATATTTATTCACCAAATTCAAGTCATTGGTGCTTTATCTCAAGCAATGTGGAATATAGAAGAAGGAGGATAAACTCATATTTTCCATACATTCGAAGCTAGGGCCAGAGTACTCTGTGTTTATAACCACATTTCACTCTAGCAAGCTCGTAGCTCAAAACTGGTGCATGCCTGCATTGGTTGAGTTCATGCAGTCTTTGACCCAAGAGAAATACAAGATAGTGTAGATGGGTACCATCAAATCTAGAAAATACCAATCTCTTGATGTGGGGGTTTCAAATCCATCCGAAGGCAAGAATAAAGCTAAGGATCTGAGGTAGTAAGACAAGAAGAATTAATACAAACCCAAATCTCCAGATGGAAGTTCGAATACTTGCAAGGACAAGGACATGAAAAAGTAGGAGAAGACCAAATTCACCTACTGTTAAAAGTGCTGACATACAGAGAGTGCATGCATGAATAATACCATAGACATGACATCGCAGATGTTGGAGAAGAACAACATCTCAATGCTTGAGGACGCAAGGAAGAAGGATGGAGGTTCGGGTTCAAACAACAAGGAGAGGTGCCATGCATTGGTTGTTGGTTCTTCAGACTCTTCTTCCTTCATCATTGATTCAGGAGCATCAAGGTGCATGGCCTTTATCAAATATTTCTTCACATCCATGTATTCTGACAGTGGCCCAACTGTTCAAATGGGTGATGATTCAGAGATCCAATCCAAAGGGATTGGAAGGATCGATCTTAAAGATGGGTATTTTAACAATGTTTTGTTTGTACCAGAATTGGCAGTGAACCTACTCTCAGTGTACCAAATGACACACATTGGTGAAGCAAAGAGAGTAACATTTACTCCAGAAACAGTGGATATAGCTGAAATCTCTACTAGCAAGGTGGTGGAATTGGGGTTTGATGATCATCAAGCTAGAATGTACAAGTTCTCCCATTTTCTTCCCTACCCTAGAGGGAATGTGCTCCTAACTCATGCCAATGAGTCAAGAAAGCTATGGAATGAGAGGATTGGCCATATAAACTATAGATTTCTACAGGAATTGAGAAAATAAGGCATTGTGTAAGGGCTTCCTTCTATCAATATATCCAATGTCCCATGCATTGGTTGTGTGGTGGGAAAGCATCTAGAGCACAACTATGAGAAAGGGACAGAAAGGAAAGATACACAACTGCTTGGATTGGTAAATTGAGATATCATTGGGCCTGTTCCCACACCCTCTTATGGAGGATCAAGGTATGTGTTGACCTTCATATATTATTTATCAATTTTTTGTTAGGTTTACTTTCTCAAACTCAAATCCAAAGTCTTTGAGACTCTCAAGGTTTGACAGCCCTAGTTGAGAATCAATGTGGGAACAAGATAAAAGTTATTAGGACTGATAATGGAAAAGAGTATGTGAAAAATAGTTTTCATCAGGTCTATGAATAATGTGGCATCCAAATGTAGTATTCGATCTCGGGCGGGGGGGGGGGGGGGGGGAGAACAAAACAACAAAATAGTGTGGCCGAGTGAAAAAATAGGGCTCTTAAGGAGATGGATAATTGAAGCCAAGGATTTGAATCCTATTATATGTGTTGAAGCATAAATTTTGTTGCATACATCCAAAATAGATCTCTTCACAAATTAGTGGATGGGAAAACACCATATGGGGCTTGGTTTGGTCACAAGCCAAATATTTCTCATTTCAGGATTTTTGGCTCAAGGGCTTGGGCTAGGATTCCTTCAAAGAAGCGAAAGGCCATGCAGCCTCAAAGAA
Organism: Pseudotsuga menziesii; assembly: GCA_001517045.1. Lineage (NCBI taxonomy): Eukaryota > Viridiplantae > Streptophyta > Pinopsida > Pinales > Pinaceae > Pseudotsuga > Pseudotsuga menziesii. The sequence goes on along the minus strand of LPNX010272141.1, from coordinate 496,254 downwards.
AGGAGTGCATGATTTTTGGATATGTTGAATATTCAAAGGGATACAATATATTTTATCCCTCATCTCAAAATACCTTCAATTAAAGGATTGTGCAATTCAAAGAAGAACCAATGCCAGATCTTGAACTAGCACTGGGGGAATACTCTAGTTCTCCACAACAAGATGATGTAAGTGATGAATATTTTTCTGATATTTATTATTCTGATATTTATGAATATTATTATTATTATCATGGCTTACCCATTCAGCCCAAATGGGGTGAGAAAATGATAGAAGCAGTTGGGGATTTGGTTGGAAATCCACTAGATCCTAGAAAGACTAGATCACAATTTCACATTGCTTTCTTTGCAAGTGAAGTGTTTCTTGCTGAGAAATTATTCCTAATGGTTGTATATAATATTATATAATATCAGTAAGTATCACTTGACCCAATATTGCAAACAACCACTTTTTTAATAGTTTCAACTCTCTACATGAAAATGAGACTTGGGAATTGGTTCCCTTTCCCTCCAAGAGGAAGCTAGTGCAATGCAAATGGGTCTATAGGAACAAAGTTTCTTCTGATGGGTATGATATAAATTATAATTCCAGTTTGGTTTCAAAATTCTTCTCTCAAGTCCAATAAGTGGACCATACAGAGACATTTGCATCAGTTGCAAAGATGGACTCCATCAGGCTAGTTTTAGTCATTGTTACATCTAAGCGCTGGGAGGTTCACCACATGGATGTGAAGAGTGCATTAATTCATGGTGAGATTCAAGAGGATATATATGCATCAAACTTAAGGTTTTCAATAGGATCATTCTCTTGTATACATGTTGAATAAGTCACTCTATGGCCTCAAGCAAGACCCCAGCGCTTGGTATGCCAAGATGGACAATTTTATGCTATCACTTGGATTTGAAAGATGAAAATATGATCCTAATGTATATTTGAGACATTTTGGTGATGTATTGTAGGTAATTTTACTCTATGTTTATGATATTTTGATTATAGGTGGCTGCACCAAATAAATTGGGTCAATCAAGTCTTCATTGCATAGTGAGTGGATTGTTGAAGCAATTTCTTGGTTTGGAAATTGAGTAATCCGAAAGAGGGATCAAGGACAGCCAAAAAAAGTATTTTTTAGACCTGTTATTGAATTTTAATATGTATTAATATAAGGAATCAAAGTTCTCATTTCTTTCTGGTATCAAACTAGGTGAAGTTGGTGAGTCTCCATTGGTGGACAACTCTTTGTATAGAAAAATAGTCGAGATTTTGTTGTATCTTACACATTCTCGACCTGATTTGGCATATGTTGTAGGTGTTGTAGCTATATATATTCATCAGCCTCATTATATCCATTGGAAGGAATCCAAGAGGATCCTTCACTATGTGCAGGGAACCAAACACTTTGGGGTTCACTATGTTGCTAGTTCTCCACTAGAACTAGTAGGATTTTATTATTCTTATTGGGCTGGTGATCCCAATGACAAGAAGTCCACTTTAATTTATGTATTCATTCTATAAAAAGGTCTTGTATTCTTTTAAAGAGAGAAACAACGCACCATATCCCTTTTATCAGTTGAGGCAGAGTACAGAGGAGCAGTGAACGCAACTACACAATGTGTGTAGCTGCAAGGTTTTCTTTGGGAACTTGGAGTTGCATTTGATTCACCCACAGTCATTTGGTGTGACAATAAAAGTGCAATCAGGTGATAGCCTTGCATTATTTCCCATCTACAAAGAAAACTATTGACATTTTCACCAAGTACTTCATAGAGAAGACCTTCACCTATTTGAGATCCCTTATTGGAGTGGGGGATGCATGGTGATGGATAACATTCACTTTCATATTTTTGGCTCCATGTCCATTTTTTAGGGGAGTTTTTCTTCCCATGTGGTTTTCCTCCTCACCTTCTTTTTATGGAGAAATAAAATTTTATGTTGTATGAGGTGACTTGAGCATTTGTTGCCAAGGCCTCCATGTATTTTTTGTTAAGTAGTACTAAGTAAGGCTTAATAGGGGGTGTTAGAGCATAATACACCTTAGTACCATAGTCTTATACCTTAGGAATATTTCATTTGCATTCATGTAGTGATTCCATGGTTTAGACTTAGGGAAATTGGTCATTTATTGGTAGTTGAGGTGCTCTTGGTTGATCATTTTGCATAATTGAGGAACTCCAAGTTGATCATTCTGACAACCTAGGTGCCCAAATTGATAAAATTCAGCCAACATTTTCTCCCCTTCACCAATTTCAATGTTTGGTTTGACTCGAGGTGCTAGTGCTTGGTTTAGGTGGCTTTTCGCTTTCCTTGGGAATTTATTTCCCTCCTAGAGCTACTCCCATGCACCCATGTTCTCACCCACTCCTTTAGTACCTCAATTTATGTTCCATCATGAATTTCCCATGTTCACACATGCATTTGTGACTGTTTCAGATGATTAGGAGGCCCATTGGTCAACCTAGGGGGGTTTAAGGGTCAAATCTTGAGCTGACACTTGTATGCATCGAGATGGCCTCCAAGACCTCACAATTTTTTCCTCTTGTAATATATACTTATTCCATACATATTTGTATGTTGGGAATTTATAATAATATATGTTATTGACCTCATGTGTGTATGCATGTTTCACTCTTTCAGCTATTTTGTGCATGTTTTATAAACAATATCGAATTGTACGAGTTTTTTTGGATCCTAGATCGAGCTTTGAATAAATTCTCACAATTTATCTTTTACTCTCCTTTTATGTGAGAATACAAATATACATTAAATTTTGATTGAAAAAGACACTAAATTTCAGTTAAGGGAAGTACTATTGCCAACTATGGGAACACTATCTTTGAATGTTAAATTAACCCTAAAATCATGTCGCTTGAAATTATGAGAGAACCTCCTATTGCATAGTGTGTGACAATGGAATTGTTGTAGACAATAATAAGAAATCAATGAGGAAAAATGTTGTATTTACCTTCTCCGGAAACCCTGAATCCATATTGTGCTTTTCCACCAATTCATGGACTTCTTTCGAAAATATTCCTTTGCCCCTTAAATACTCCTTCCCAATTTTGGCACATCATTACATATATTGTCTTGTATGTTTAGATATTTTGTAATTTACATTAGTATATATCGTGCTGAACAAGTGTGTCATGGAAGAAACCATAATTAGATGTTTCAATTACTCTTCATTTGAAAACTGCACTTGTACAAATTGTATCAATTGTGACAGTTGATATTCTGGTATGGTATTGTATTATAGCTCTCATTATACAACATTGACTATAGGATTTAATTTACCAATTTGTTGATTCTAATGGTTCTTGTCAAATGTGAATGTTTTGGTTTGTGAAGTTATTGGATGTTTTGAGCAATGGTTAATTAACTGTGAAATGACCCTTTTGAATGTTTTTCTAATGGTAGGAATTCGATGACATTAGCCATGATCCTTCCTCACTCAAAGAAAAAGAATGTTTTGGCCCTTTTTTTAATTTTTCCTACTACATGTGAGATTTTTATTATTGGTGCATATTGACCACACCAAGTTATTTCTATTTATATTTTCCTTAATTGGCATATATAATTATGTATTAAATTGTAGATACTTATTCAAATGGAACCTTAAAGAAATAAATATATCTTCCAAATGGAGACACTAATTGGGAACTAGCTCGTATCCCCACTTCAAGCTCTAATTCTAGTGTGAAAGCATAAAGTAAATTGGCAATGCCACCTTTCTATATATATAAACTTGAGATATAGTTTATTTGGTTGTGATTTGATAGATGATTAACATTCAAGCATAAATCGTGACATGATCTTCCAAAACCATACTTGTTGTCCTGAATTTATAATCATATTTGGGCATTAAATAATATACTATAGAGTCACTTTGGCTACATATATTTTGTATGAAAACAATTCTTCTATATTTGATTCTATGGGTTAAAAATTCATATTGTCATTTTATTAGTTGTAGGTCGGTGGCCCTGACAAGCTTACATTAAATAGATTATATGAAAATGTGATGAAAAGGCATGTATCTAGCAACCATATCAGTTACATGGTACCAAATCCCTTTGAATATTATCCAATCATGAAACCAGGACATGACCCTTTTATGCTTGGAAAAATATTACTCCACCATTTGTTGTATAGATGGATTCTATGGCTCAAATGATGGGGGAACAAGTTCTTGTCAACCCTTTTAGAAATCCATATACAACTGGATATCTTTATGCTATGGGGACTCCTTTGTGTTGTAATATTAGTGTGTTATTAGTATTATAAAATCATTGGATGTGAAATAACTCAGTGGACACCATTGAGTTTTGGGCCCTCTTGGGAAGGAATTAGGAAATCCACTTAACATAAGATCATTGTTGTATTCTATGGACCTATATCTATATTATATCAATTGAGACATATATGTTGTATTGCCATCGATAACAATGCTTCAAAAAGAGGTCCATAAACCACATTTGAAAATATTTATTCTTGAAAATATATAAACATAAAATGTTATTTCTATAAAAAAAATGGTAAAGCATTTTAAAGCTGCACATATTTCTTTAAGTATATATAATTTTATTTTATGTTATTATAATGAGTGATGTAATGTACATAAAACACTTGTTTATCTCAAAGTATATAGTATATGTAGAAGAGTATTTTCATTATTATAAAAATAAAAAATATTGCATTTTTTTAATAAGTTAAAATATATATTTGATGTAAAACCAAAAAATGTATAAATATAAACATTCGTAAGATTTGATATTTTTTTTAGTTGTAATATTCATTGTAATAAAGAGGAAATCTTTAAGACTAACAAAATCTATTAAACACGTTAGCCACATGTTTTAGTCCTTTTTGACCAGTCTAAAAAATTTTAGTCACAATTTAGTTGTAATAAAGAGAACTTTTAAGACTACCAAAACAATTAGAAACATTAATCGCACTTTTCAATTATTTTTTATGGTCATAAATTTTTTAGTTGTAACATTAGTTGTATTAAATAGAACTTTTTTAAGACTAACAAAAACAATTAAAAACATCAGTCACACTTTTGAGTGTTGTTTTTAACTTGTCATTAAATTTTTCAGTCAAAGCATTATTTGTAATAAATAAAACTGTTAAGAGCAACAAAAATGATTGAAAACATTAGTCACACTTTTTTAGTTCTTTTTTGCTAGTCATAAAATTTTTGAAGACTACACTAGTCATAATACACATAAGTCATAATTTCAAATAAAACAGTGAGAGAAAAGTATGGCTGCAACTAAAAGACCAATGATCATATCTTCAAAAATAGTCATTTATGATTATATTTTAATCATTTTTTAGTAAAAAGGAATGCTTTCAGTACTAGTGTTCATCTCACTCTGATTCAAAAGATCGTTAAGAAAAACCTCTTTTGATTTAGGATTTTGGTACAATTTAAGTTTGTGGTCATTAACCAAAAAGAAAATATCCTCATCATCAATAGTATTTATTTTAATAGATCCATTACCAAACACAACTTCAATTTCATAAGTACCAAACCAATGGGTAGAAAATGTTCCTTTAAATTTTTTGAATCTAGAGTCAAAGAGAGGTGCCCATTCATATGCCTTGAATTGTTCCTTGTTGATGAATTTGTTATGCCATTTTGATATCTACTATGGAATGAGGGTAGAATGATGGAAATAATCCTAGTGCATTTCATCTAGTTCATTTAGTTGTAGAATCCTCTATTTCCGTGTTTCGAGAGAATACATTCCAAGTTCTACCGCATTTTGAAGGTTTTAACCTAGAATTCCATTGAAATAAGGACCCACTTACCATACACCAATTCATATGGGGAAAAACCAGTAGTGTTTCTCCATGTTGTTTTATACTCCCATGATGATTTTAGAAGTTTTTATTTTCAGTATTTCTTTGTAAGTTGAACTTATTTAGTCGGAATTCCTCGTTTGTAAACTCCACCTACCCATTATCCTGTGGATGATATGGAGAAGACTTCATGTGCTTAATTTCATGCTTCTAGTTGATTTCCTGAACCAATTTATATGTGAATTATGCTCCTCGATTGCTGACAATCTCCCTAGGCATCCCAAATAGAACAAAAATGTCTTCAAACAAGAAATCCACTAAGTTTTCTGTATCCCTAGGTAAATATTTTTCCTCCACCCACTTGGTGACATAGTTAGTGCATACCAAAATATACCTTTTTTCCTTTTAACAAGGGGTTGATAGGACTAACAAATTATAGGGAGATTTTTTCAAAGGTTCCCATGAGAACTTTTGGCTACAAGGGAATCTCATCTGCTACAAATGGACAACCCATTCTCTGACAATTGTCACATCCCTCTACATACTTATTGGCATCTCTAAAAAGATTGGGAAAATAATATCCCAAGTGAAGAACCTTATAGGTTTTCCCTTTATTTGAAAAAATCCCTCCACATGGTTCATCATGTCATTTTTTTAAGATTTAAAACATCTCATCTTCCCATACACACCTACAGATAATCATATCAGGACCTCTATAGAACAAATCTCCCTAAACCTAGCATTGAGTCCAAGAATCCTTTATTTTTATCTTGGTGAAAAGTGTGATGTTAATTTTTATTTATCCAAATAATTAGCTATATCTACAAACCATGGGGAGTTAGTAGATGTTGCAAATAAAATTTCATCTGGAAAAGTATCCTCTAGAGGAACAACTTCACCTTCTTTATTGAGTGGGGAAATGATATTTTTAACTTGAAGTTTTCTACTTGGTTTGTCCAAATTAGTAATGTTGAATTCATGTAGCAGAAAAATGTTGGAATATTGGTCAATACTGAGAGGGGGGGTGAATCAGTATTGTTAACATTTTCCCATTTTAACCACTTATGAAACTTTAATCAAAACATATAATCAATAAGATACATAAAACACATATTTTTGTCATGGAACCTCAATTGGGTAAACTGCCAATACTTCCTATTACTACAAAATTGTTATTTACAATTAGTTTTGCATGCTTCTATAGACAAGGATGGTATTACACCCTATTTACCATCAACTACTAGACGAATACTATAAAAGCATGGTTTATTAGCTTCTACTGAAAGGATGCTACGACACCCTATTTACCATCCACCACTGGAAAGAGGATATGACCTCTTGGTTTATCAACTGCTACTGAAAGGATGCTACGACACCCTATTTACCAGCTACCACTGGAAGGAGGCTATGACCCCCTAGTTTATTAGCTGCTACTGAAAGGATGCTATGACACCCTATTTACCAACTACCATTGGAAGGAGACTACAACCACTTGCATGCTGTTGGTAGATGGTTTTGTGATAAATTAGCTTCGTAGCATTGTGGATGCTGCACAAGGTCAAAGATGCCATGCAAGTTGAAAATCGGCGCGCAAGTTGGAATTATAATATTTTATGTATTTTTGGTCATATTTTGTAGTTTTGCACCGGATTATGTGGATTGTGATCATTATTTTGTAGATTGTGTTAAGAAGTAGTTAGGAAGTTGGTTAAGTGGACCATCATTGTCAAGGTGCAAGCCTATAAGTAGATGTAAAATTGCAAGTGTTAAGTTAGCTACTTCTTGGATCTTCTTATCCACCGACTTTGGAGACACTGTTTTGGGTGGTTTCTTGTGCATACTTCTGAGTTTTGGTGAATATTGATCTGTGTATGTGACAGAGGAATTGTTTTGGAGAATATTTGTTTTGTTGTGAAGGCTAATATGACATGACGAAGGTTGAGCGGGATCATTGTGTCTTTTTTTGTTTTCCTATTTTCATGTTTTCTGCGATGCAAATATGAATGCAATTTGTATTTGTGATATGGATCTGTGAATGATGTGATTTTTATCTGCTTTAAATGATGTTATACTATTAGATTTGTTTGTGCATCGATGTTTTGCTGCGATTCCCTTATGTTAATGAGATCTATTGGATGATGATATGATTTTTTTAGCACATAATTTGAATTGTTAGATCTGTGGAACAATGATGCGCTAAGTTAACAAGTGGACACATGGTCCTCCTTCATTCTTCAGAAACTTGGTTCTGTTAGCTCTCCCTTGAACATCTCGGGTGACACTTCATCTGCTTTGCAGGTGTTGTCGGATGGGATAAAACCTGTCTGGGCTGGTGCTCAGGGAGATCGTGGTGGTTTGGGTGTCAACAGAGAGGGAACCCTTGTCGATTAGTTTGTGTCAACAAATGGTTCTGTTGTCAGGAACTTAGTGCGAAAAGGAGGGAGGACATGTTGTGGACTCCTACGAGGCCAAAAATCCAAGATTGGTTTGACCAAAAGTTACAGGAGTTTTCTAAAAAGGAGAATTAGAACCCGTTACTGATGCCAGATAAGTGGCTGGTAGAGTATATGGATGATAGTCCATGCGAGTACTTTTTCTCTGAATTTTCAATCATCTTGTATGAGTGGTTGGCGCAATTAACCTATCGTAAAACAAATTTCCAAGGGGGTGAGCCAATGTAATAGACCCTATAATTGATTCAGGAGTTGCAGGAGGTAGACAGCAGAGCATCATGGGATCTTGGGGTCTATTTTGATAGTATCTAGGAGGGCTATATCACTAAGTTTGCAGTTGATACAACTAAATCTTATAGCAAAGATGAAAGGGAATTTTTCAACGGACCATAAGGTAGGTTTCTGTTGTCTTTGCAATTGTCTATTAAGATGCTCATATGTGAAAAGGGAATATTAGAGATGCACCTCTAGTAGTATAATCCTGGTGTGTGGAGGCTATGGGTATCGCAGAGATGAGTGTTGGATGGAATGATATGGGGTAGATGGATGGAAGTTATGATGGGACTATGAGGGAAGCCGAGAAAGGAAATGGTCTTAAGAGAGGAGGATCAAGGTTTCAATAAGAGAAGAGGCATATGATAGGAGGGAGTCCTGCTGTGACCGAGACACGAGGCTACAAAGGAAGACCAAATGGAACAAAGTGACCCTACAGTGATGAAGGAGATGACCATGCTATGCCCAAGACTGAGGAAAGGCTAACCCAAAGAGACACTCTAGCAACACCTCCATGCATTACACCATACTTCGAAAGAAACATGAGTTTGACACTGCCATGTCTGACATGTCAACAACACTTTAATAGTACTAGATCAAAAACTATAGGAAGAAGGCCCAAGATGGTGGGAGATGATGTGAAGTTACCCCTATTCCAAGGAAATGAGACAAAGGATCCCGAGCAATATTAGTTCTTATGTGAAGTTGTGTGGCCTATCAAACAAACTATGGATGATGAGGTCAATAAAGGTCAATTGGTGATGACCCTTCAAGGTCGCGCAATGGATTGGTTCATGAAATTTGTACAAGCTCCTACGGGGGTTCCAGCGAAAACATTGTCTGAAGTAAGAAAAAGGTTGATTGAAGAATTTAGAAAACTGAAATCAAAGGTGCAATACATCATAGCACTAAAAGAGCTTAAGTAGTATCCTAATGAAAATATTTGAGATTTTGGTCAAAGGTTTAAGATGCTAATGGAAAGAGTCATCTTTGAGATGAGCGATATTCAGCATAAGGAAAGGTTCATTGTGACATTACTATCTCATATTAGACTACCATTAATGTAGCAGAAGATTGTGACACAGAGCGAGGTTCTGGAGATTGCGATGAAGTTAGAAGCTTCACTTGTTGGTGAGAATGCAGTTGGCATGACTCAAATCCAGACACAGCTAGAAAAATTGACGTTCTAATTGGAATATCAAGAAAGGAAAAGAGCATCGCAAGGAAGTGTGGTGTACTCGATGTCGCGTAGACAGACATAGCAACGATAATTGCCTTGATTTCCAAAAATACCTATTCTCAGGAGCGACAAACCCATTGAGTTGTGGCAGTATTCCATGGTGTTGTATTTGTCAAGTTTATGGGAATCGACATGAATATTGTGGATATATGCAGATGATGGTCATGAAGCCGATGGATTTATATTGTACATTCTGTTGGTTTGTTGGGTATGAAGATAAGGATTTTCGCACATACAAACTAATCCACGAAATAACAATGGACATGTACTATGTGAAGGGAGAATATCATAGAACAATACAACAACCAAAACCACACTCACAGGTGGTACAGCCGCCACCTCAACTGCAATTCGTACCACAACCGTAGTTGCAGATGTCGTTTGTACCATAGCCACAATTACAGCCATAGTTCATTCCACAGCCACAGTATAATCAGATGTAGATGGATCCCTAGTAGCCATAGTATGTTTTTCCAATGCAGTACATTTAGAAGCAAAAAAATCACCCACAGTTGCAATTTAATCAACCGTGGTATCAGCAACAAGGAGGATTTCATGGAGGACTCTGAGGAGGACAAGGTGGAGTCTTTGGTTGAGGAGGAGGACGAGGTTACATGCTAGTGAAATGTTATAATTGTGGAGTACTAGGGAATTATCAGAGAGATTGACCACAACTAAAAGCACCGTGTACATATTGTATCGTTGTCGATCACACTGTTGAGAATTGTCCACAGTTGATCACGAGATGCCAAACAAGAAATGTTCAGCAGTTGCAGAGCTAGAACTAGAATCAAAATCAATTACAGAATCAAAATCAGTTGCAGAACTAGAATCATGACCAGAATGAAAATTAGAATGTGAATCAACCTGTGAATCCACTACTGAACCAGAATCATGGACCATCTATTGCAACAATTTCAACAAAACCAAGAACGAAAGGTGTTGATGTTGTTTTCATTTCTCGTGGAGAAGATGGTCCTCATCCACAAATTTGGCTGGCTAGGAAGAAGTAGTTCCATTTTTATATCGATGCTGAGAGCGACACATTCTTTGAAGCACATGATGCGATAGGATGAAATCCTGGTAAGTTACCTGTTTATGAAATGCACACTGCTTTTGATTCAACTTCGGTAGTAGGACCATCACAACAACATGGTACCTTGCAGAAATTATTTGAAATTTATTTGTCACTAGCCAAAGTTCCTGATACTCTTTCTGATATTGAGATTATGTTGCATCAACCATCCATGGGACAGAAAGAGTCTACTATGAACTCTTTACATAAGAAAAATATAGGGAAATAGATGCGCATGAATATTCAGATTGGGGACTATGAGGTAGATTCAGTCATCTTGAATCTAGGCTTAGATGTCAATATTCTAACAAGGCAGACATGGGGAAAAATGGGAAGACCATAGTTGTTTTTGTCTCCTATGTAGTTGCGACTTGCTAACCAGGACATAGTAACACCGATTGGGTGGGTTCCGCACCTTGATGTGGAAGTTGAAGGGATGAAGACTTATGTCGATTTTGATGTTATTGATGTTGTCGATGGTGGAGGCTCCTATCTCGCGATGTTGGGGATTAGATGGGCTAGTGATAGTTTGGTTGTGATTAATTTTAAGAAGTGCATGATGAACTTTGAAAATAAAGACATCAGAGTCATAGCTCCGATGGATCCAACTGAAGGGTGACGGTATATTAAACCGGTGAGGGACTAAGCTGTAAAAGGATGGGATCATGCATATAACATCTCAGAGGATTACATCCATCCAACAGTCAATGGTGAGCTTGGTTGGTGCAGCTCCAACTCTGTGTCTTTTGACTCTGATGATGTGTTAGAGAACTGGAAGAATTGCATGCATGAAGTATCGCTAAGGAAATGTGGCTTGATTATGCAGTTTTTGTGTGGAGTCACGACTGAGACTTCTGAATTACCATTATATGAAGGACTTTTGAGTTGTCTAAATTTATATTGGCATTTGAAGATAAGGTTTCAGAACCACATCGGTTGTTGGCATTGGATGAAGCATTGAAGGTTTCTCCAGCATGTTGGTGGGTATCCCATAAGAAGTCCATCACGAGATCCAATGTCGAAGATTGATGATAGTTCTCTTTGGTTACACAGAAGTGTACCACACTGGAAGGTAAGATGGGTGGAATAACCTTGGCGATCATCTCATTGAGTGTCAGACCTTGTGGGAATCACAACAAAATGATGAGTGGGTCCATGCTTTTTTCCACACATTGGATGAGATACCGCGATCATGGTATGTATCAGACGAGTTGTGCAGAGAAATTACTACTTGGGAAGAGTTGACTGTTTGTTTTACTCACACCTTTAGTTTCATGGATACCAATGCAAATATTCATAATGCACTACAACTCATCTGTGGCATTGTTATGAACATTGTACTAGTTTCATATCCGGTGGATCCGCATGAGAAATGTCTAATGCAGTCGATGATGGAATGTTATAATGAAAAATCAATATTCTAGAAACAAAAGGGAGTCAGGATGTCATAGCACCTGACGTACCGATGAATCCAATGAATCAAACATTAAAAATTAGTAATTTCAATATTGGGACAGAGGAGAACCCAAAGTTTACAAATGTTGGGGACTATTGGGACAAAGAGACCATGGCAAATATAACTTATCTATTGCATGAATTCCAAGATTCGTTTCCTACACAGTTTTCTGAGATGAAGGGAATACTGGGAGATTTAGGGGAGATGAAGATTCCACTGAAGCCAGATGAAAAACCAGTAAATCATTGGTCGTATCGCTTGAATTAGTGATACAAGGAGAGCATCAAAGTTGAGCTTGACAGAATGCTAGAGGATGGAATAATTGAGCTGATTGAAGAATCATAATGGATCAGTCCTATGGTGGTCTAAGATAAGAAGACAGGTGAAGTTTGGATTTCTGTTGACCTTAGAAAATTGAATGACATGTGTGTTCATGATCCATTTTCGAAACCATTCACTAATGAGGTACTAGAAGGAGTGGGCATTCAAAAAATGTATTCTTTCATGGATGGATTTTCTGGCTATCACCAGATTAGGATTGCAAAAGAGGATCTCCACAAAACAACATTTGCTACTGAATGGGGTTGTTTTTAGTACACTGTAATTCTGTTTGGGTTGAAGAATGCGCCTACAATATTTTCATGGGTTGTTGTTGCTGCATTCAAGGATTTTATTCATATGTTTCTACAAGTTTATATGGATGACTGGATAGTTTATGGATTGATCAGGGACCATCTCGAAAACCTGCGACTGATGCTGGAGCAATGTCGACAACACCAGATCACACTGAACTCAAAGAAGTGTATTTTCTACGTACCTTTTGGGATGTTGTTGGGACACATTGTTTGCAAGCAAGGACCGTTGGTTGACCCAGCAAATATTGTGTTGATTTTGAGCTTGTAACCACCTATAAATGTGAAGCAATTGAGAGCGATGCTAGGGCACACAAGATACTACCGCAAGTTCATTTGTGGTTATGCTGCGATCACAGCTCCTATAAAGTGGTTATTGAAGAAGGATGCGGTATTTTTATGGAGTCAGGAGTGTCAGGTCGGTTTTGAGACACTAAAGGTGAAGATAGATTATACACAAATATTAGTTTTTCCTTATTGGAATAAGGAGTTCCACTTCCATGTGGATGCATCATAAGTTCTGCTGGGAGTGGTGTTGACACAGCTAGGGGAAGGAGATCTTAATCACCTGATTGCTTTCACTAGTCGAAATTTGTCATCCGTAGAGATAAACTATACTACCACATAGAGGGAAGATTTGGAGATGATATATGCACTATAGAAGTTTTTCCATTACCTATTGGGCGGTCATTTCAAGATGTTCATGGACCATTCTGCTTTGAAATACTTTTTCAATAAGCTTTTGTCTGGGAAGAAGGTATGTCGTTGGCTACTTCTTTTTTAGGAGTTTGATTTTGAAATAATTGTGATGTCAGGTCACTTGAATGCTGGCCCAGATAATTTATCCCGAATTGAGACAAGTGAGGAAGAACCAAACATTGAAGATGGGTTTCCATATGCGAATCTATTCAGAGTTTACATGGTTGATGTTTACTATGACCAAATAATTCATTTCTTGGTGACGAGAACAACACCATAAGAGATTACTATAAGTCAAAAGAAGCAGTTGGTTTTCAAGGCCACAGATTTTCACCTGATCACTGGACAACTCTACAAATTAGGACCAGATGAGATATTATGCTGATGTGTCATATCACGTGAACAAGGGAAGATATTGGCAAAGGCACACACGGTATTTTCCGGTGGACACTATGTAGGTCATGCTACTGCTAGGAAGGCACTTTATGCAGGGCTTTGGTGGCCCAATCTCCATAATGATGCAAGAGATTATGCATGAACTTGCGACATCTATCAGAGAACTAGAAAATTATTGAGGGATGAGATGTCACTAGTACCTCAAGTGACGTTGCAACCATATTAAATGGACTCTGGACTTTGTGGGACCAATCAACCCACCTGGGAAGAGAAGCGGTGTGTAGTACATAATTACAACAACAGGCTATTTGACAAGATGAGTGGAGGCCACACATGTTGTATATTGCACCACTATGACAATAGCGAGGTTCCTGTTTGACAACATTGTTACTCGGTTCAGATGTCACTTCATCAATTGCACAGTTAGTGCACTAACAGACGAGCTTCAGATACATCATAACAAGAGTACTTTGTATCATCCACAAGCAAATGGGACAATGGATTTCATTCAACAAAGTGTTGGACCATGCATTTACAAAGGTGTGTAGCATGAACTGTGACGATTGGGATTTGAATATTCCAACAATCTTGTGGGCATATCACACCACTTGCAAAGGATTTATAGGACAGACACGGTTCAAATTGGCGTATGGGAAAGATGCAGTCATGCCTATGGAGTTCATTGTTTCGATTTTGCGCATAGCAGTAGAAACAAGCATGGATGATGAAGCAGCACTAGAAGAGCGACTGGCGCAGTTGGTGCAACTCAAGGAAGACCGTTTTGTTGCAAGTTTTCACCAGGGTGTTGAGAGACATGGTCCTAATGTATGACAACAAGTTCATGAAACATCCAGGCAAGTTACAGATGCATTGGCTAGGTCCATACCTCATTAATTCCATTACTTTAGGAGGTGCAGTACAACTGCAGTAGTTAGACAAAGTGATGTTGCCAAAGCTAGTAAATGGTAGTAGGATGAATCCCTACAAGACGGGCCCAAAGTCGCACAATACTTGAGGCACTGCGCGATGAAAAAAAATAATTTTTGTTTCTACATGAGATGATAACTAGGAGGATGGTGCACCAAGAGGAAGTGGATCCACCATTAGGGAAGTTAGTATCACAGTTAGGATTCCATGCCACGACAGCGACATGGTAGCAACATAGTCAAATCAGTAATAAATGAAGATAGTTAAATAAGTTAACCGATGATGCTTGTTAAAACAACATGTATTTATGGTTGATCCGAACGTTGGATTGATAGGATCATCGGTGGATTCAGGTGATTAATGCATGATTTGGTCGAAATGATTGAAGGTGATTTTGCCATGATGGAGGTATGATTGGATCGGTGCTATAACAAGGGGTCGAATGTGGTCGGCATTCACCATTGTGCAATATTGAGTGTGGAAAGAGTTGCAGAATTATCACAGAGAGTCAGGTTGTGTTGCATTGAGTTAAGTTGTAGTGATTTGGTGAGTTAGAGAGTGAAGTAAGGTTGAGTTCCCATTGAGCATCGCGAGGCATTCTGTGTGAGAAAGTCACGATTGATATTTCTAGTGAGAGGGATTCACTGGTCATCGAGGTCACTATTGAGGAGGAAGTTGCAAGTATGTCAGTTGGATCTTCTTTAGTTCCAAAGAAGAAGAGAGGGGTGCAACGACTAGAAATTATGTGCAGGCACAGGAGGAGGCACCTACACAGAAGGTTCCATCGAATTCAGGGGTTCTGGAATCAGCATCCCATGCAGGGTTGTTTACTACTGATATCCCTAGGTATGTGCCTCCCATACAGTCCGATTTGAATCCCTAGAAGGCGAAAAAGAACCAGAAATACCCAGTGAAGATGCCATTGGTTCCGCAAGGTATGGAATGCACCATGAATATCGTGCTCACATTGATGACAATGAAATACAATGATCACAATCTACTTGTGTCTATGGAGATCACGAATGGTCCATACGTACCTATGGTAGAGACTAGAGGTGGCCAAATATTGTGTATTCCATAGGACTAGGAATGCATCTTGGATAGAGAAAGACTGTTGGGATTAATCAACTTGTCACACTTTGGGCAGTTGAACAAAGAAAATGCATTCATGAAGTAGCTCTTGGTGTTCTTCCATGGTGATATTTTGTGGCTAGACTTGATGGTCGTACTCAAGATAACACTTATTTTTGAGATCATGGGGTTTCCTAAGGATGGGCCAGACCCCTCACAGTATTTTAGAGGAAGGGATAATGACAAGAGACTCACAATAGAGCTAAAGAAGAGACATGGTTTGTAGCATGACAGACAAGTGTACCGCATTGAAAAAATCAATGATTAGGTTGTTTGCATTGGAGCATGCATTTTGGCTAGTAAGATAGTGAGAATGAAAAAACCCAATCAATGCATTTCATGGGTTATTGCATGTGCAAAGCAATGTGCGCAACGAGTACCGGTGAACTCGTCACTATTTTTAATGAACCAGTTGACAGAGGATGCATTGGGAGTTCAAGTGGGGCAGTAGTCATTCATATACAATTGGCTGTTGATTTTGATTGTGCTCATGGCTTCTATGGAGCTGGATGATTACCAAGGAATTGATGTCCATGCAGTAAAGCTTTGTAAGGAGGCACCCTACTAGAAACTCTGGTGGGTGAAGGAAGCTAACATACTTAAGGAATATGCAGTTCAGTTCTGGCTCTATTGGTAAGCACTACAGGCTGCAGTTGTGAAAGTTCTGCGGTTGTTTGAGGAGGATGTGACAAAGTTCCAATGAATTGCTCGGTTTGCAATTGGCCCACACACCAATCATGTGCAGGTGCAACATGACCCATAGAAGAAGTGATTATCGACACCATACAAGTTGTTAGATGCAGATTTGGAGACAATTGTTGATGATTGGCCTGGATCATGGAGAGAACCTGTCATCCTAGAAGAAGTGTCGATGGGTCAACCAACAAATGCACCAGTTGATCTCTTACTTGAGCCTAACCAATAGAGTCACCATGATTCAGATGAATATTTGTCATGGACCCCCACTGACTCAGAAGCAGAGTGTGCATTTCAAGAATCAAGAATGAAGAAGTGATAGGAGTAGGGTGCGACAAGTAGCGCATCCCCAGGGATGGAAGCACAGTTGAATGCGATCGTTACGACCATTACAACCACAATAGATGTAGCAACTGAAGAAATGAAGAAGCAAGTGACTGAAGGATTTAGCAAGGTAAAAACTCGACTTGACTCATTAGTTGATGCAATATTGAAGAAGAAACCTAAGGAAGCTATTGTGCAGGACCTGGGCTTGATCAGCACTAGGACAAGGATCAAGAATGTGAAAATTCTGCCACATGCGATCGAGACCAATAATGAGGATCTAAATTCCTCCCTATGGCAATTACAATAATTTTCCATAGACATCAATGCGATGTCCACATAGAAATTGGTGCATATGCAGAGGGTCACCAATCAAGAGTTGGAAGACAAGGAAGAAAGTATCAACGGATAGTTCTTATGATCACAGGAGAAAGAGGCCGAAGCGCAAAAAGAGATTGAATATTTGAAGAAGGAACAAGAGAGGCTGAATGTGGAAAATTCCAAGGCCATTGAGGAGCTAAAAAGGGAGCACGGTCGACTATTAGTCGAGAAATCATATCTCTGGGATAGCAGAGTGTGGTTGGAAGAAGCAGTTTCTGATTCCTGCTAGCACGTATTCGAGAGCACGACAGAGCTGGATACAATGGAGAAAGTAGAAAGGATTGGGGAAGTCATTGCCGCACTTGCAGAGAGACAATGCGGACTTATAGGAACTAGTCCATCCAGACACACCATCGAAACAAGTAGAAGAGAAAAAAATCACCATGGAATATTTGGCAACAAAGTTAGAGGAGATGGAGAAAGAGGCAAAAAATGTGACTAAGGCGACTATGCAATTTTGGGGCATCATAGTCTAGGACGAGCAATTGGAGCAACTGACCATGTAGTTGTAGGAGGCAGAGGGGAAGTTGACAACATTGAATACATCATTGAGAGCGCTTCCACTAGTTGTTCAGATCACCAATTCTGTGGAGCTAAAGGAGTTGCAGCAGTGTGTTGTAAAGGCTAGGGAGTGTGAGAAGAGGCACAGTTCATAGTTGAATGAGTTCTAAGTTGCAACACAGCTTTCTATTAAGGTAGCTTCTCTACTGCAAATAGTTCATGAAGGAAAAAAGAAGGTTATTGATAATATGGTTGCACATCCATTAGAGCATGATTTGACAGGAAGTTGGGAGATTGATGAGAACGTCAAAGAGAAATTCAAGGAGATCACTCAGCACTACGAGTATTTCAAGAAGAAGAACAACGATTACACCATGTCCAGTTGACGTGGCTCAAAGGTGAGCCACAATATTGTGTTGGGGGATTGTTGGAAGATAGTTTTGGGATAAATTAGCTGCACAACATTGCAGATGTTGTGCAAGGTCAAAGATGGTGTGCAAGGTGGAAATTGGTGCGCAATTCCAAATTATAATATTTTATGTATTTTTGGTCATATTTTGTAGTTTTGGACTACATTATGTGGATTGTGGTCATTATTTTTTAGATTATGTTAATAATTAGTTAGGAGGTTGGTTAAGTGGACCATCATTGTAAAGGCACAAGCCTATAAGTAGATGTATAATTGCAAGTGTTAATTTAGCTACTTCTTGGATCTTCTTAGCCACCGTCTTTGGAGACACTAATTCAGGCGGTTTCTTGCTCGTACTTATTAGTTTTGGTGAATATTGATTTGTGTATGTGATGGAGGAATTTTTTTTTGGAGAATATGTGTTTTGTTGTGAAGGATAATATGACATGACAGAGGTTGAACAGAAACATTGTGCCTTTTTCTGTTTTCCTGTTTTCCTATTTTCTGCGATCCAAATATGAATGCAATGTGTATCTATGATATGGATCTATGAATGATGTGATGTTTCTATGATTTAAATGATGTTATATTATGATATCTATTTGAACATCAATGTTTTGTTGTGATTCACTTATGTTAATGAGATCTATTGGATGATGATATGATTCTGTTAGTACATAATCTAAATGGTTAGATCTGTAGAACAATGTTGCAGTAAGTTAACAAGTAGACACATGGTGCTCCTTCATTCTGTGAAAAATTGGTTTCATCAGCTCTCCCTTGAACATCTCGAGTGAGACTTCATCTACTCTGTAGGTGTTTCTGAATGGGATAATACCTGTTTGGTCCAATGCTTAGGTAGATTGTGGTGGTTTTTGTGTCGACAAAAAGGGAACCCCTGTCAACTGGTTTTGTGTCAACAAGGGCTTGTTTCCTACCCTTGCACAACCCTTCCACCCTAATATGTTTTTAGTAATATTCCATTTTTATTTTCCCTCCAATCTCTGTCACACTCACTATTCTATGCTACTTCTTCTATGATCTGTACCATCAAGACACATTCTTTCACTCATCCCTCTGTGTATAAACACATTCACATTTCCTACAGATGCATCTCTTCACCATTGCACCATTTCATTCTTTGACCGTGCCTCTTCATGAGAAATCCATTCCTCATTCTAACACTGAGTCCGTCGAGTCATCTACCTCCATCAAAATTCTTTGAAACAACTAAAACAATTCCCTATTAATCAATTTACGTATTAATCTCTCAGCCATGACTCTCTGCATTCACCATTTCCGTAACCATCCTGAGTCGTTGATTTTATATCGGGATTTTTCCTGACCATAGATATAATATAGGATGTGGTATGCGAATTGCCTAACTATGACATTTCTCATAATTGTTTTCCACACTTAGCTCCTCTCCTCAACCGTTCTACACCATTGAACTCCTTCAATCTTTTTGTGACCGTTAATCTGAGGTGGAAATCGGATATCAAATATGTGACTTTTTCCAAATATCATTTTCCAATTTCCTCTTTTTGAACCAATATTTCTCCACCGTTGATATTTTACGGATGTCTCCAGACCATCAATGTAATGTCCCGGTTTTGACCCCATTGCATTAGATGTATATGATGATATATATATTGTAAATGATCATGGTGTGGAGCTAAAGGCCAAGGTCCCACCATTGATCGGTTATGTTACGTTTTGGATTTGAATGGTCACCGATGGTATATCGGGGCATGCGGCATATATTATGTTGGTCATCATGTAAATATGCATCTATAATTAATTAAATGAACCCGACCAGCTACGATCGCGGCAACTAAAATGAGAAAGGGGCATGATTTTCACAAGGATAAGGGTGGGGAAATTGTCAACCTTGGCCAATGAGAGAAAACCCCATGTGTCTTCTTCCTCTATTTTATTCCAACCACTTTCATTAAGAAAGACTGCTGGTGGTTGAGGAATTAATTGATTTGGGGAGTGGGGTGGCAGGACTGTCATTCCTCACCCACACGCACACTCCACCCACTGTTGACTTCACTATGGAGGAAAAACGCTCATGCAATTACATTTTCGCGTCCCCTCCATTGCTGTGCACTCTCACGCAGAGAGATTTCATTTCCGTTTTTTTTTGTCTTCATGCTCAGGATTTTGCTGGATTTACCCACGTAGTAGTTTTCTTCTGCGGATTTGTGAATAGTGAGGCTGTATCCTTTACTCATGGGCTGATTCATGGATTCTGCATTGTGGTTGTTCATGCATCGGTCGTGAGACTGTAATTTCGTCCCCATTGTGGTCTGCGTGCGTTTTTTCCCCAGCAGCATTGGTTGTGAAAAATGGGTCGTTGTTCCTCACGTCATTGGTAATATGTATGCTGATGCGTTTTGGAGCTGTGGTTTTTCCCCTGTTGGAATTGTGTTTGCTGTTGTGTTTTGGACTATGTAATTCAATGGGGAGTCTTTTCCCTGTTTAAGCTATGATAGCTAATTGATTGCATACGTGCAATGGTTGGTCTTCGGACTGTGAGAGGAGAAGGGATGTTGGCTTAGATTTGCTTGATAAACCTGGTGGCTGGAAACCACACCGACAGAGCTAGAGGGCTGGCCTTCTTCTCCATCACTCATGAATAGCACTAGAAGGGAATGCAGGGCCTGAGGGACTGTGTAGCAGAGAAGGGACTGATTCCTTGTGTTGGGTGTGTTTGGGTGTCTTAGAGGTCAGGCTAGTTCTGGTGTAGGTGTTCTTGGCTCTGTAATGGGCTCACCAGCTTAGCAATTTGCCTTCTCCAGCTCCCTAATGGCCTGATAAACCCAACTCTGTTGGCTTGGCTGTGTGTTTTGTGTATCCTTGGCTATGTGTAATCCTGCTAGTTCCCTTGTTCCTTGGAGAATCATGCCCAGCTCGGGGGTGGCAGCGCTGCTGAGAGATTAAGGAGCACGCTGGCCTATGGTTGGGTGGAACGTTGCAGCGACGTAGCTGGTTGCGGAAGGAGTTTTCATAAGATAAGTGATCTTTCCTATTTTACTTCTGCAACCTTAATTTCTGTTAATGATATGATGAACATGTTGCATGAATGCTTGATTGAATGTATAATGTTTCCGCTGTGTCTAATAGATGATTGCATCTATGCGTGATAAATATTCATGTGAGCATATTCTAGTTCGATATACAAGTTTAAGCATTCTATTTCAGCAATTTTTTGTATGCATATGTTCATGGGGCTCTTAGCCCTCGGTGGTTGAACCTTGTAGTCACATCCTCTTCACCGGTCGGAGGCACGGGGATGTGGCAATCAATATTTTGGATCACGAGATGCGGAATGCGGGTTGTCAAAACCTCAACATTGCTTTCGCAATTCTATGCCTTCCTCTTTTTGCCTTCTTTCTTTCTTATCATCGATCTTATGTGATTTTTTTATGGATCGTCGATATTCTATATTTCAAGTAGAAGAACTATGACATCTCCCAAAGTATTTTTGCGGTTTTCCACCTTCCACTTTCCTCCTTCTTCTTTTCTCCTTCTGCATTCCCCTAGCGAATTTCGGGTTGCAAAACTGTGACATTTCCCAAGGTCTTTTCACGATTCTCTGCCTTCCACTTTCCTCCTTCCTCTTTTCTTATAAATCATTGATTTATTAGTGGGTTCACTCCTAGCCATTTATCTACAATCTAATATGGATTTTTGACCTTCACTTTGCTTTTTTTTAATACTTAGCCATTTTTTAATCTCAACATGCAAACTAACATTTTTCTTGGTTTTGGTAGGTTGATAATTTGCACGTGTGAGAGCCAAGTGAGAATCTAAATTCATGGTTGGGTATCCAGTTCACTAGACAACATCCCTACCTCTTTTGATGAAACTATCATCACACAGATAAACCTTGGTGGACATTTCCAAATTCCTCTTGCAACCTTGTGAAGTTTACTCTTTAGTTAAATTTCTATCTTTAGTACCTAAAGTACATTTTCTTCATTTTGGAAGGCTGATATTTTCCTTATCTAATCACCATAAGGAAAACCAAGAGCAATGCTAGAAGCCCATTTCAACTGTGAACAAGACCATATCACCTTTAAATCTTTCTGACAAACACATAGCCTCTGGCAGGAATTTCAAAATGGCTTCTCAATCTCCTTTTCTAAGAAAACCGATTTTCTTAATTTGGTCCAATATTCCTAAAACACTGTTTTGGCAGGTCCATAACTTTTCCTTCAGATTCTTCCAAGACAATGTAAAAACATGGTCTGGTAGAAAAAACAGCAGTCTACAAGACCCCTATGTGTTGTGGGCATTTTACTCTAACCTATGATTTAGGATGGACATTGTTTTTAGGCTACTTAGCCAATTTTGCTTGATTTGGTACAAACCCCTATTTTGGAAGACCTGTAACTTTCTCCTAAGAAGTGATGAAGGAAAAATGAGAACATGAATAGATGGCCACTAAAAAAATCTATAGCCTGGTACCATGGTGCAAGAATTTTAGTCAAACCATGAATTACAATGGTCATTCTCTTAGACCCTCTTAGATCAATTTTGACTATTTATTCCATACTTAGTCAATTTCCTAATTTTCACCAATTTGCCATATTTCTCTAGAATGATGTCATAATGCAATAGTGATTTCAACTTCATGCCAAATCCTCAACTATGCCATGCCAAGCCATGTTATCATATCTCATATCATCATCCATGACATGTCATCCTCCTTTGACTCCTTTGACATCACTGATGATCCATGTAATGGATCCTTTATCTTTTACTGATTTTATCCTACTACCATGTCTGTTGGTTATTCCTTTTTTCATTCATGAACTCCTTTGACATCAATGAAAACTATATTCTCAACAATCTCCCCCTTTGGAATTGAAGGAAACATCTAAACATTCTCCCCCTTTGACAACAATGACAAAGGATAACCTGTTATACCAATGATGTACCCATTTTGATATAGGATTTCTTGTCTTCCTTCTTTCTGACAACTCCCCCTATCATCATATCTCCCCTTTGTGAACTGGACTTGGTATTTAACCAATGTATTATCATTTATCTTTAACATTTCCTTTCTTGCGGCAGGTTCTTGAATGTGATGCCAGTAGGAGTCACAGTTCCAAAACCCATTCTAGTCAGCAAGCAACCAATCATTGAGTTGTTAGCCAACTCATTCATGGATTTTGAATCTGTCATTCACGGATTTTGAATCTGCAGTAAATTCGTTTTCGTAATCAAAATTTTGCATCTCACCAAAATTTTAACAAGCTTGTTTGTTAGATCTATGGAATCCACTTTGGTTGTCGGATCATTGTCACAACCAAAAATATGGTGGACTTCAAAAAACTATAAAGCAAATTCTATAAATATTCTGCGCCCATCAAAAGTTGTTAACCTCTAGTCATTTTACCCAGCAAAATGTCTTTACCATTCTTGGATCAGGATCCCCATTAATCAATGGTGGACTTCAAATGAGATGAAGCAAATTTCATATAAATTTCATGCACATCAGAAACTTTATTCGATCGTGCAAATTCTCCCAGACAAATTGTTGTGCACCATCAGATTAACTTGACAAACGATCTAGGTCATTGATCTCGATCTCATATCCCATCGATCATCTCTGATTTTGCAAGCTCGACCCTTTTATATCTTTTGCGCTCTTTCTCCAACAGAATCCACCTTAGTCGTTGATCTTTGACCACCTCTAATTTCCACCCTATGATCTTCATTCATATGGCCGATTAGTTTATAGTTATCTCGGCCATAACTTTTATTTATGGAAATGGATTACATACATGGATCTATCCAAGATACAGATATTTAACTCTGATACTTCACGACTGATTTGATCAATGGAAAGATCAATTCCTTTCTGCAATGCTCTACATAGAGATATCAGATCCATAAACTTGCAACAAGGTTATTCTAAACAATTCCCTTCAAGAAATCTCAATAATTGTAAACCCAATTCCTCCTTAGATTGATCAGATAATTGATCAATATATTCATTATTCTTTCACTCTTAGAATCTTTGAATTCACATGTAGGCTTATCAACTATTAACAGATATTTAATCAATCATTCATTCATATGCATATGAAATCATACATCCAGACAGAGCTTATGCCAAAATAGGATTTTTCATTCACCCAATGAAACTTGTACATAAATTTTTTCTCAAAACCTGTAATCTGATCTCCTTAGGCGTAATACATATTTGATTGGCCTTGCTTGATTTTTCTTCCATTATCAACAATTGTTATGTGTCATGACTTCAAGTTCTAAGTGAACATAAAATATTTATCTTCTATTGGATTGTAGACTTCATGGTATTCATGGATCACACACTTTGTTGTTATCATGTTACTTCATAGGTATTACACTTTCTCTCAGTCAACCATACACCAATCTCATCATATAACCTTGATCATCTATTTTCTTTTGTGAAAGATAGCTTTCAGATTACTTCAACATTAAAAACCTATTGAATTTTTTGATACCAATTGGAATTTTCTAATTTTAACTCCCCCTGAGTGTATGATCCCTATGAATTTCATTTTCAAGGTTCTCTTTAAATCACGAGAGATCTTTAGAAAAGGATCCCACAATCATCCCTACATCCTTCTTCATCACCTTCATCTTCATATTCATCGGTGTATTCTTTTACATGTCCATCTTGCTTTTCCTCGTAATGGATGTCCATTTTATCTATGGCATTGTTATGCTCATCATCATCTTTGGAGACCTTACTGATGCTTGAAATCTTTATTTTTGCTATATATTTTGAGTCTTGCTTTCTTCTCCACATCTTTCCATGAGGTACTTTGCTTACTGGTTTTTTGTTTATTTGGTTCTTGGTTTTCAACTTCAATGCCTTTTTCTGAGTTTCCTTGGAAGGTCTGCTTGTACTATGTTAGATTTTTATCATTTAAGCAATATGATCTTAGGATCTTATCTGAGAGAATAACATGCACAACAGTAAACACAAGAGACAAGATACACAAAGGATTTTCCTCAGGGAAACCATAAAGGAGAAAACCCTACAACTTCCTTAGAGATAGAATGAGCACCAATGGCAGCAGTAAAACCCGAAAATAGAAAATATGATCTCCACAGCTTGTTCTCTCTCTCACACTTGAGAGATATTCTCTTCTCTCACTCATGTGCCCCAATGAGTGAGTGTGTGTGATAAATAGAGAGGCTCTCTCTCTACTTATATTCTTTCGTTCACTTGATGTCCACTTCAACATGTCGACCCCACTTAACAATTACTTCCTATGGCCAAAATCTCTAGGAGATTCTAATAACCCTAGTGCCCCACAATTGTGGAGAATT
The DNA here is from genome assembly GCA_001517045.1 of Pseudotsuga menziesii. Lineage (NCBI taxonomy): Eukaryota > Viridiplantae > Streptophyta > Pinopsida > Pinales > Pinaceae > Pseudotsuga > Pseudotsuga menziesii. The sequence goes on along the minus strand of LPNX010272141.1, from coordinate 470,521 downwards.
TTTCGTCCGATCAACAAGGAGGGTTAACCTTGACACAATTGAGGGGACTATTTCCTCAACTTACAATGGAGGGTTAACCTCAATGACTTTACATGACTTGTTTACATTATTGAATCTCCCAATCAGAACATTGGGGCATGACATGACTCAATTACATTATATATACTTTCCAAAATAAACATCGGGCTACAATATATACGATATACAAGTGAATACATTCCGAAGTTACAAATACATCAACACTCCCTCTTAACTAGGAAGGTATTGTCTCGACACAATTTATCAGCACAAGTCTTATTCTCTATATCATCAGGATCATCATCAAGCCATATTCATCTCCAATTCATCTTCATTGTCAAGTCATCTTCATCAAGTTTGGATCATCACTTGTTCTGGATCATCATTAAAGCTAGATCATCACTTGATCTAGATCATGATTAAAGTTGGATCATCACTGGATTATTATTATCAGCATTGCTTCCGCTATCTCAATCAAATGGTGCTATCTCTTAATTCTTCTCATCATAAAAATTTCTACAGAGCCATCCCTTTTTCATGTTGGTTGTAGGCCTAGCCTCCATGTAGTTCTTCATCGACAGAGCCATCCCATTTTCATGCTGGACGCACATATACAGAGCCAATCCTTTTTCATATTGGATGTATCATCACAGAGCCAGCCCTTTTTCATGCTAGATGTGGCACCAACATAGAGCCAATCCATTTTCATACAAGATGTGTCATCATAGAGCTAGTCCTTTTTCATACTAGATGTGGCATCTACACAGAGGCAGCCCTTTTTCATACTAGATGTGTCATCACAGAGCTAGTCCATTTTCATAGTAGATGTGGCATCTACATAGAGCTAGTCCTTTTTCATACTAAATGTGTCATCATAGAGCTAGTCCTTTTTAATACTGGCACAGGGACTTCACTTAGTGAACCTGTCACATAACACATGCGATCATGGGATATTAAAGAACACCCTTAATTTCCAGAGATATTGACCAAAACTCTTTTTGTTAAAACCCCCTCCTAATACTTAAAACCTCCTCCCCACTCATTTTTATACCTCAATCCTTATAAACCACCCTACCCACCCCCACCTTAAACCCCTCATCCTCCCCAATACTTCCAATATATTGGTTCATTTTTTGATAGTTTAAAAACCCACAATATGAACTAACGTGATAGGATATTGGTCAACAAGTGAAGCCCCCGTGAATACTGGATGTGGGATCTACACAGAGCTAGTCCTTTTTCATACTAGATGTGTCATTACAAAGCTAGTCCTTTTTCATACTAGATGTGGGATCTACATAGAGCTAGTCCTTTTTCATACTAGATGTGTCTTCACAAAGCCATCCCTTTTTCATGCTGGATGTGGGATCTACACAGAGCTAGTCCTTTTTCATACTAGATTTGTCTTCACAGAGCCAGCCCTTTTTCATGCTGGATGTGGGATCTACATAGAGCTAGTCCATTTTCATACTAGATGTTTCTTCACAGAGCCAGCCCTTTTTCATGCAGGATGTGGGATCTACACAGAGCTAGTCCTTTTTCATACTAGATGTGTCTTCACAGAGCCAATCCTTTTTCATGCTAGATGTGGCATCATCACATACATCTGACAATGGAAGGAACCAATCCTCTCACCGTTTCAGAGTGGCACAGTACTTACATCTGACCATCGAAGGAACCAATCCTCTCACCATGGAAAAAAAGAGACACAGACTCATCACTTCCTCTTGGAAGGAACCTCGATTTGGAGAACACCAAGCTTCTCCCTGAGGTACTCAAGCTTCACTCTGGCCATTTCTAGCATAGAATCACATCAGGGCTGATTACGTCCAAGGATAACCTACGAGCTTTTCGTGAACCTATTACATCTGAGGAAAACCTACATGACCGATTACATCTGAGAAACCTATTAGCTTCGCTAGGATTTATGCTCAGAAAACCTATCTCACCGGATATGCTAGAAATCCCTCTTTCTAGAGATCTCAATTTGGATCACAAACTGGAGCTTCATTGCTCCTCTCTGCATCATACCAAAATGAAAGTCAAGCCAATCAAATCGAATGGTAGTTTTCATACTACCTCCCAAATAGCAAGTGGCAACATCTTTTGCCTTAGCTGTACTCAGTGCCATGCAATATTGCTTCCTACTACACCAAGAGATCACACCTAATCTCATACTGAAGTAGCACCCCAAAGTGCTCTTCCTATCAATGGCACTGCCCAATCTGAATCCACATAACCTTCCAGGTTAATCTTCTAATTTGTATCTTACTTGAGCCCATACTCAATTGTACCCTTTGTAACCATCAAGTGAACATGTCTCAATGTGTTCACAGCAAAGCAAATATCAGGTCTTGTATCCATCAGGTATATCAAGGAACAAATCATTTGACGATACATCGTGGCATCAAATGACTCTGATGAAGCAACACTCAATAGCTTCAGGTTCGATTCCATAGGTGTGGTCATGCAGTCCATCATACTAAACCTCTTCAGGATCTCTACTACATACTTCCCTTGTCCACAACACCATGCCTAGAATGTAGTGCATCATCCCCAAGTCCTTCATCTTGAACTTGGAAGCAAGTATCCTTCTTGCAACTTTAATGAGTTCCTCTTTTCTGTCATGAACAAGTCATCTACATATAACAAGAGCATCACTGGTATTCCACCTTCAACCTTGAAGCAAAGGTTGGAATCTGCTTTACTCTTAGTAAATCCTAGAGTCATCAGTAATTTGTCCATCCTATCATACCATGTCGAATGTCAGGATCTTCTGCAGTCACTACCTCTGAAGTGGAGCATCATACTCCTTCTGTCTTTTGTACTCTATGCACTGAAACATTCTGTACTGGAGTGACAAGTATGTTCCTCTGCTACTAATATTCTATGTATCCATCTAGGGTCACTGGATACTAAGATCCTCTATCTTGAACCTTTTCAAAATTTCTTCTCGCACCCATTTGTGAGCTTTTCATCCTCTATAGGCTTTCATCTTGAACCTTGTAGCAAAGGTTCATATCTTCATCAAGCTCCTCATGTATGTGTTATCTCATGGGTGTCTTCTGAGCTCGTACAAGGCCTTCTTTCATTTGCACACATGATTATTCTTGTCATGGGTCTCAACTCCTATTGGCTGCAAATGCCTCTTCATAGTCTATGCCTTCTTTTAATGAGAAGCCTCATGCTACGAATCTTTCCTTGTATCCCACAATGTTTCCATCTACTGCATGATAGAACTACAAACTTCCCTTCATGTATTGATACTGCATCCTAGACATCATTCTTCTTGAACTGGTCTTCCCTTTCTTCTTGGTTACTTCTTCAGAGCTGGAAGGTTTTGCATCAATGATGTCACTACATTTGTCATATTATTCTTAATATTTGATTCTTTCTTGAACTGTCGTCACTTGTTCTTCGGAACAAGTCTCATCCTTCTTTGCTTGCAGGTGATTGTACGTGATCTTTCCTACAAGTCAAATGCATTTGTATGGTTAGAAACATTTCATAAGGCATATTCATAATGGCAAATTATTATGCATAAATATATGATCATGCATCTATTTAAGCCTATACAACATTCATCCATATCTCACGGAAACTTTTCTAGATTCCTTCCATCTCTACCAGGATAACATTGAGATTGTGCACTAATCCAATATGTCAGCAAAGAGGCTTCATTCTAGATAAGTAGCAGTGGAGAGTTCTATAGCACCATGAGCTACTTACCCATCACATGCATATTAGTAGTATACTATAATTAATGCAAACATTCTATCATGCATAATACATCAACTGAATATAAACAAATACATAACAAAACAATATCATGAAATGACAATTAAATACTTATCTTTATTTGTTTCATGGGTAGACTCCTTCTTGAGCCTTCAACTTCATCATCTTCTTCATTAATCATTTCTTATCCAAATGATAATATGGATGAGAGGTTATTCAAGAATTGAGTTATTCATATTCCTCATTGATTAAGGTATCTTCTTTGGACCATGAGAGCTTGATCTTCAGTTTCTCCCATCTTCTCTTTATGAGTCGAGCTTCTTTTTCTTGTGTGCACTCTTCCCAGAGTCTACTGAAAGTAATCACTTCCTTTCGGAACACATTACTTGAATGAATGAATCACATGATCCTTGGAGGCCATTCAAGGTGGCTCTCACCACTTATGCATTTTCCACTTCTTGTTCTATTGCTACAAGTTTTTCTTTGATTTGAGAGACCCTCGCAAAGTTATGCTCTCTGCATTCTGGATCTTCACATTCTTCAACTGGTTTCTTAAGGTCATCTTTTGATTTATGTTCTTCCCTTCAAATAGCTTGGTCAATGAATCAAACATCTATCTTGGTGTCTTTAGGGAAGACACTTATGGTATAAGGTGATCTGTGATTGAATCAACAATGATCTTCTTGGCCTTGACCAATTTCTTCTTGTGTAAGGCTTTTAGCCTCATCTCCCTCTGGAATTGGAACCTCTTTTCTTATGTAGGTGTCCAATTCATTTTCTTTAGAGAGATCATATACTTCCATGCTTGAAATTTGTCAACTTCACCAAGCTTATCATCAAGCTGATGTGATAGATCATTTTGAAATGAGAACCTCAAATGAAAATAGCAAAATATTAGATCTTATCGATTTGAGGTGTCTGTCCTGGTTCTGTAGTTAGCTGATCTAGGGTTTGTCAGAGAAACCCTAATTTTCAAAACTTGTGATATTTCAAATATGATTGGATAGAAATATATAACTCTTCAAGGTGAGCTATCCAATCTACTCCTTTTCTGAAAACAGTGGAGGGAAGCTCACAGAATAGGAAGCCCTAGTTTATCAATTTCTTCTGCAGAAATTCCTGCTACAGTTTCTATGGTATCTCCAAAATTATTGCTCTTATATGTCTGAAACTGCTCATTGAGGTATCCTCTCTTGTTCCTGTTCCAACACCATAGGTTTCATTAGAATTGGTTTCAGCAATTGGGACTTATGATTTTTTTCCCAAGGTGACCTGTTTCAGTACTGTTGAGCATAGCAAAGTTGTACGGACTGCCACATGTCACTTTTTCATATTCAGGGTCTGAAACATCCACCAAAGAACTTACAGTCCATGCCCTTTCTGGAACATCTCCATAAATTTCATTTGAACCTTTGTATCCTGAGATACAACAATTCTCCCCAGGTGTCCTCTTTAGGGATGAATCTTGGAAGACGCTGGAACCCTAATGTGGAGGGATCATATCTCCTAGAATATAGAGAATCTAAGGTTGAACTTTGGAGACAGTGTAAATAAGGATTTTATATTCGTCCTATGAAAGGTTCAGCTCCTGGGCCTTCTCCAACCCTGAGATATAGTGAATGTAACAAAACTTATTAGTTTTAGTATTTTAGGGTTTTTCCAGGATGGGGTCAAACTAGGGTTTGAATTTCTCGGAGTTATACCCGACCAAAAATCTCGATTCAGGTCTCCAAACTTTGATTTTGATGAGGAGAGAAATCCTATACCGGGCTCACTCAAAAATTCTTCTTCTATAAGAACCCTAATTTCCTGCATAAAAAACTGAAAATGTCTAGAATTGAATTTCGCTTCGATAGAAAGATACACCCTTCAATGGAGAGTCATCCTAGCATACTTTTGCTGATGGATTGTGGAGAGAGACCCAAAAAGTAATAATCCCTACCTTCTGCAGCTGCACAATTTCTTCTTCTCAGGTTAGCTTTGATACCATGTTAGATTTTTATCATTTAAGCAATATGATCTTAGGATCTTATCTGAGAGAATAACATGCACAGCAATAAACACAAGAGACAAGAGACACTGAATTTTCCTCGAGGAAACCATAAAGGAGAAAACCCTACAACTTCCTTAGAGATAGAATGAGCACCAATGGCAGCAGTAAAACCCAAAAACAGAAAAGATGATCTCCACGGCTTGTTCTCTCTCTCACACTTGAGAGAGCTTCTCTTCTCTCACTCATGCACCCCAATGAGTGAGTGTGTGTGATAAATAGAGAGGCTCACTCTCTATTTATATTCTTTCGTTCACTTGGTTTCCACTTCAACATGTCGGCCCCACTTAACAATTAGTTACTAGGGCCGACATCTCTAGGAGAGTCTAATAACCCTAGTTCCCCACAACTATGGGGAATTTTCCCTCCGATCAACAAGGAGGGTTAACCTTGACACAATTGAGGGGACTATTTCCATGACTTACAATGGAGGGTTAACCTCAACAACTTTACATGACTTGTTTACATTATTGAATCTCCCTTTCAGAACATCGGGGCATGGCATGACTCAATTACATTATAGATACTTCCTGGAATAAAAATTGGGGTACAATATATAAGATATACAAGTGAATACATTCCAAAGTTACAAATACATCAATGGATGTCCTTTTTATCTATGGCACTATTATGCTCATCATCATCTTTGGAGACCTTACTGATGTTTGAAATCTTTAATTTTTCTGTATCTGTGGATTCTTCCTTTCTTCTCGACATCTTTCCATGAGGTACTCTGTTTACTGGTTTTTTGTTTCTTTGGTTCTTCGTTTTCAACTTCCATGCCTTTTTCTGAGTTTCCTTGGAAGGTCTGCATGTACTATTCTTGCAATGTTTTGCAAAGTGTCCAATATTGTGACATATGAAACATACAAGATGTATTTATCCATCTGAGATGTTAGTGTCTTCTTTCTTTTTCAGACCATGATCTTCTTCTTTGATTCTACAGTCAACATCCTTGTGACCAAACTTGTGACAACAATAACAATATCCATAGAATGTATGTTTGGAGAATCTCTAGTTTCTCTGCTTGTAATGACTCTTCTCATTGGTATGTCTTCTGAAATTTTTCATCTTGAGAGGATGGGAAGAATTATGATGACTAGACTTCATTTCCTTGTGATTCTTCTACTTCTTGAATATGTCTTTTGAAACACCATTCGTACTTTTAACCTTTTCAACATCTTCTTGAGTGATGGAGCTTGATCCTTTAATGAAATCATATCCAAGACCTGTTTTAACCCTCGAGAATATTTGTAAGCTGAGGATTTTAGTAAGTGCTTGAGTACTTTCCTTGAACTTCTCACTAATAGATAGCTATTATTTTAGCTTCTTTATGTCTTCCTCGAATTCAACAACTTCTTGTTTTAAGCTCTTGACCTCTTCCATGTTGGCCAACACTTGTTGTCTTGAATTGTGCAACTCTTCTTGGAGGCTCTTGACTTCCTCTTATTTTGACTAGGCTTCTCTTCTTGATACTTTGACAATTTTTATTTCAAAGAATTTTTCTTCATCCTACTCTTTCTCAATTTTTCAAGGGCGCTTATGAGTTCTTCCTTTAGGTCCACCTCTCCTTCCATATCTGAATCATATTCTGAAGCTAATGTCCCCATGAATGAATTTTCTTCATCTTTATTTATCTCTTCATATTTATATCATCCTCAAGAATAGGAAGTCTTGCATCTACTCTTTGCTCAACTGAGTAAAGTTTTTCTAGTTTGACCCAGAGTTCCTTAGTTGAGATACATTGTCCTATCGTCTCTTTGATGGGTTGAGGTAATCCATCAAGTATGGCCTCCATTTCCCTTGAGTTATTTTTCTTGGACACTTTCTGAGATGTAGTCCTTACTCTTTTTGGTAGGATGTAATCAGAGATAACTGCATTCCATACACCATGTCCTAATTACTATAAGTATACACTCATTCTTTTTCTCCATACTACATATTATCCTTTATTAAGTGTTGGATCTATGTTAAAATCCTTCTCTTCTTGCTGATCCATAGTGGTTTTAATAGGATCTTCCTTCCAGTGGTTAAACTATGGAGAAGGAACCTGCTCTGATACCAATTGTTGGAATATTGGTCAATACTGAGAGGGGGTGTAAATCAGTATTGTTAACTTTTTCCCATTTTAACCACTTGTTAAAATTTAATCAAAACATATAATAAACAAGATACACAAAACACATATTTTTATCGTGGAACCCCAATTGGGTAAGCCATCAATACTTCTTATTACTACAAAATTGTTATTTACAAATAGTTTTTCTTGCTTCTACAAACAAGGATGGTATTACACCCTATTTACCAACAACTACTGGAAGGAGGTTATGCCCCCCTAGTTTATCAGTTGCTACTGAAAGGATGCTATGGCACCTTATTTACTAGCTACCACTAGAAGGAGGATATGACCCCTTGGTTTATCAATTGCTACTGAAAGGATGCTCTGACACCCTATTTACCAGCTACCACTAGAATGAGGCTATGACCCCCTATTTTATCAACTACTACTGAAAGGGTGTTGTGAAACCATATTTACCAGCTACCACTAGAAGGAGGCTACAACCCCCTGTAGACCTGTTTCCTTCCCTAGTGCCACCCTCCCACCCTAATATGTTTTCAATAATATTCCATATTTCTTTTCCTTCCAATCTCTGTCACACTCACTGGTCTCTGCTACTTCTTCTATGATCTGTACCACCAAGACACATTCTTTCACTCATCCCTCTTTGTATAAATACCTTCATGTTTCCTGTGGACGCATCTCTTCACTATTGTGCCATTTCAATGTTCGATCATGCCTCTTCATGAGAAATCCATTCCTTATTCTAACAACAATTCTGTCGAGTCATCTACCTTTGTATTGATTATTTAAAACAACTGAAACAATTCCTTGTTAATCAATTTAATATTTATTCTCCTAGTTGTGACCTTCCACATTCACCATTTCCGCAACCATCCGGAGTTATTGTTTTTATATCAGTATTTTTCTTGACCATAGATCTAAGATACGATGCGGTATGTGGATTTCCTAACTATGACATTTCTCAAAATTTATTTTTGCACTTAGTTCTCAACCTCAATAATTCCACACTATTGATATCCTTCAATATTTTTGTGACCGTCAATCTGAGGTGGAAATCAGATATTGGATATGTGACTTTTTCCAAATATCATTTCTTGATTTCCGCTCTCTGAACCAATCTTTCCTCACTGTTGGTCTTTTATGGATGTCTCGTAACCATCAATCTTCTAAATCATGGGATGCAGAATGTGGGTTATCAAAACCTCAACATTGCTTTCACAATTCTCCGCCTTTCGCTTTCTGTCTTCTTTCTTTCGCACCGTCGATCTTATGCGGTTGTTTTCTAGACCATTGATCTTCTGGATTTTAGGTAGTAGAACTGTGACATATCCTAAAGTATTTTAGTGATTCTCCACATTCTTCTTTCCTCCTTTTTCTTTTCACCTTCTGCATTCCCCTGGTGGAGTTTGGGTTGCACAACTATGACATTTCCCAAGGTCTTTTCGTGATTCTCTGCCTTATACTTTCTGCCTTCTGCTTTTCTTTTGAAATGTTTATTGGCGGCTTCACTCCTAGTCGTAGATCTATAATCTAATGTGCATTTTCGACCTTCACTTTACTTTGTTTTAATACTTATCCATTTTTTAATCTCAACATGCAAACTAACATTTTTTTGGGTTTTAGCAGTTGGATAATTCACACGTGTGAGAGCCAAGTGAGAATCTGACTTCATGGATGGGTAGTCATTTCACTAGGAAACATACCTAGCTCTTCTAATGAAATTATCATCACATAGATAAACCTTGGTAGAAATTTCTAAATGGCTCTTTCAACCTTGTGAATTTGACTCAGTCAAATTTCTATCTTAACTACCTAAATTACATTTTCTTCATTTTGGTAGATTGGTATATCCCTTATCTAATCACCATAATGAAAACATAGAGAAATGATAGAATTCCATTTCAACTATGAACAAGACCATATCACCTATAAATATTACTAACAAGCATGCAACCTCTCACAGGCATTTCAAAATGGATTCTCTACCTAAATGATGTTTTGGCAGGTCCATAAATTCTCCTTCATATTCTTCCAAGACAATCTAAAAACATGTTCATGTGGAAAAAACACTAGTCTACAAGCCCCTATGTGTTGTGGGAATTTTACTCTAACCCATGATTTAGGACGGACACCTTAATGAGGCTACTTAGCCAAACTTTCTTTCTCTGGCACAAACCCCTGTCTTGGTAGACCTAGAACTTTCTCCTCGTAAGTGATGAAGGAAAACTGAGACCATGAATATATAGCCACTATAACAAGCTATATCCTAGTACCATGGTGTAGGAATTTTAATCAAACCATGAATTATGGAGGGCATTCTCTTAGACCCTCTTAGATCAGTTTTGACTATTTATTCCATACTTAGTCAATTTCCTTATTTTCACCAATTCGCCATATTTCTCCAGAATGATGTCATAATGCGACAATGGTTTCAACTTCATCCCGCATCCTCAACTATTCCATGCCATTCCATCATATATTCCATATCATCATCCATGCCATGCTATGTCATCATATCTCATATCATCATCCATTTCATGTTATCCTCCTTTGACTCCTTTCACATCACTGATGATCCATGTCATAAATTCTTTTTCTTTTACTGATTTCATCCTACTACCATGTCTATTGGTTATTCCTTTGTCATTCGTGAACTCCTTTGACATCAATGACAACTATATTCTCAACAGTGAAATCCACCTAGTGCTTAGGTCATTTTTTATTGGTTTGATCATGAGGTACCTAATAGAAGAATGATTAGTATGGAAAGAAAATTCATAACTGGTGATATATTGTCTAAACTTGTTAATAACATGTACCACTACAAGAAATTGTTTCTTAGTCACAACATAATTTATTTGAGTAGGAGTTAAGTTTTTACTAATAAAGTAAACATCATAAGTCAAGAGATTTTTCTTTTGACCCAAAAATTCTCCTATGGTCGACTATAATCCATCAGTACAAATATGGAAGGATAGAGTCCAATTTCTTCCTCTAGAGTTGAAGAGAATTTTTCCTTAAGTGTATAAAAATATTTTGAAATTCATCATTCCAATAAATATCAACATATTTTGTAAGTAATTTGAATAATGGAAAGGCTATTTTGGTAAAATTATCTACAAAAAAAATACCACATGACCAAAGAAACTCCTCACATCCTTTTGAGTGGTGGGAACTACCAATTTGACAATTACTTCTATCTTTTTTGGGTCCACTTTTATTCCTGCAAAAGGCACATGGTTCCTACTAACAATTCCTTTAGTCAATATCACAAATCACTTCTCATTATTCAATGCAAGGTTTTTTTCTTGGCACCTAATCAAGAATTTTTCAATATTATTCAAACCATATTCAAAGTAATTACTATATACAGTAATTCATCCATGTATACCTCCATGGAGTCATGAATCAAGTTAGAGAAAATACCAAGTTTCTCTCTTTACAATGTGGTAGGCACATTACATAATTTGAACGGTAATATCTTGTAAGAAAATGTTCTTCATGGACATGTAAAGGCCGTTTTTTCATGATCCTTTTGGAGCATTCCAAATTTTCTTGTAACCACTAAATTCGTCAAGGAAAGAAAAGTGTTTCTTCCATGATAATGTATTCAATAACTATTGAATAAAAGGTAAAGGGAAATAGTCCTTAAAGTAGACTTGTTTAGTTCTCTATAATCTATGCATATTTGCCACTTACTATTCTTTCTGGGAACAATTGCCAATATTGAAACCCATTTACTAACTGATATGGAATAGATGAAGTCTACGTTCAATAGATTTTGTAATTCTTCCTTCACTATTTCTATCAAATCTAGGTTCATTCTTCTCTATGGTTGTCTAATAGGTTTAGTATTTTCCTAGATATAGTTATGGTGAATGCATGTGTCTATGTGAATTCCATTCATGTCAATATTTTCCCATGCAAATGCATCAAAATATTTCTACAAAATCCGAATTAGTTGTTTCTATTGTAACTCATGTAGGGAAGATCTAATATTTAGGTTTTTTCAAAGAAAAATTTTGACAATTTTGTGACAATGTTCAGAAATAGAGTTTACAGGAAATGTTGATGAAAAGACTGCATGTTAACTTTTTTTAGTACAGTCTTTTAAACTCTTGGTCTAAAAGGTGGTAATTGAATATTTCACATAATATTATGACTGCCCCCCAAAATGCTATGGAAAATTAGGGTTAGTAATGTAATTATTAAGTATATTTTTATCAATATTTATTTAAGGCTCACAACTTGTGCAATTGTTGAAATAGAGTGAATTACTTATTCATCGGTGTTATTCTCATCAATTCATTATACATGTTCTAGTTCAGATGTACATTTTGTAGGGGGGATAAATTGTGATTTTTTTTACTTCATTTCCATGTACAATTATTATATTTATGGATCTATAGTTGATGAATGCATCTACGGTGACTAGCTAAGGTATTCCTAGGATTAAAGGGTGTCCTCCAGTATTATTTTTAGGATGTAGGGCCATAGAGTCTACTGGGTATTCCCAAGAATTTAGGGAAACAATGATATTTTCTAGTACACCTTATGTTAGAATTTTAGATAGATATTCTAACTCTAACACAATAGGTGTAGGTCGGAGATTACCTAGATTCAATTGAGTTAAGGTTTCCAGGGTCATGAAATTAATAGTTGCACTAAAATCAATTAAAGTATCTAAAGTAGGAAAGTTATTGATGAAAATAGTGACAATTGGATTCCTAGGGTCCACATATTTTTCCATAGTGACTTGGGTGGACATGAGGCTTTCTAGTTTATGAACAACTTAGATGCTAGGTATATCTTTCTTCCTTCTCCTAGGATTATTAAGGCATAGCTCCCTAACTATTTTTTCATATATTGGCATATCCTTATTGGATTTTAGTAGGGGAACTTTTATTCAAACATTTTAAGTTATACTAGTAGTTTGAACTCAAAAGGGATTATATGTCTTTATAGATTTAGACTTTCTGGAAAAGGAGGAAAAATGGATGGTGGTGTTTGTTCCTTCTGAGGAGAAAGTTGTGTTATTTTGATCTCATTGTTGTTTGAATCATATTGGATAATATTTCCAACTCTTCATTTTCTTCTATGATCAATAAGTATCTTTGGTTGAGAACTTTCCTAGACCTTAGGTGAATTTCCTACAACCCTATAGGAGTAATCAAATATGTGGGAAAGGTTTGCAATACATCATTGTAAGTAGGTTGAACCACTTTATTATTGTTAGCATTTGGGATTGGTTGGGCATGTATATGTCTCAATCATGGAGGGTTTTGATTAGCTGTTAGTTTTATTGTTGTGGCTAGGTAACTTGAGGTTGTGGAGCTTGTGCAATATATGATTGTTCGGTTTGTGGATAATATTGTGAATATTTTTGTTGTGCGGGGTGGGGGAAGGTAGGAATTTTTTCATAATATCGATCATTCCACTCTTGTTTCCAAGGTTGGTGTGGAATACATTAAGGAGGCCATGCCTTCCATGGCTTAGGAGTATTCCAATTTTTTCTAGGATACATTTGACCACAATAATAAGTAAATTAACAAAATTAACACACATGGTTTTTAACCATACTTGTTGACAAGGGATGAAAAGGTATACATGGATTCATTGCATAAATTGAATTGTGGGGTCGTTCTCCCATTGATATGCTACCTTAATTCCTAGAAAAGAAGGGAATATATGGAAGAACGGTTCTAATTTTGAAATGCTACAAATATATATGTTATTTAATGGAAAAACCCTGGAGGAATGTTTCTTTTTGAATTTAGGATGGAATATGGATAGAGCCATTTCTATTTATTCATGTTTCTTGTTAATCTGTAATGTGTCAAGTTTTGAACTCAAATAGCTAAGAATGTCAGTTTTCAAGTTTTCAAATAAATTACCAATTTCATCTTATGTGCCTCCTCCTATGGAATATTTTGTAAATATGGAAGTGATGTCCATGAGGTGGAAACATGATAGTTTTGGTGAAAAAGGATGAATTTATTGAGTAGAAAGAGCATGATTATTAATAAAAATTTATGTAAAATGGGGGCTCAAAAGACCATACAGCTACCCCTATGTGGGATCATAATGTTTTTCCACCAATGATATTTAGTATCTTGTGGCACATCTAAGGGATAATATAAAAAATTACATGCTAGAAAAGCACTTACATTTAACTAACAAAACACATTAGTAAATAAATTGGGAATACCTTCAACTCTGAAGTAGACGATGAAGTGGAATCCTTCTCTAATGCCTCTAATTCCAAATCATTATTCCATGTTTTTAGAGTCACCCATGTTTTTACATGGATATCATGGAAATATATATATATATATATTATTAACCTACCCTCGAACTATCCAATCATAAAAACCAACTACACACTAAAATACCTCCAATTTTCTCACAAAACCCTATATTATGAAAAATCACACCATCAATCCCAAATTGAAATTCTAAATTACCTAAATTAAATTTCAATCTAAACCCTTCCTATCAAGTCCTCTCAATTTCACTTGAAAATTAGACCACTAAATTGCTTCACACCCACTAGTTTAGAGTTTAATGGTCAAACCACGTCTCTTCTATAGAAATAGACCTCCTAATATTCAACTGAAACTATTCATTAGACAAATTTCCTCTCAATCCAACTCCTTATCATCAAATCCTATCAATTTCGAGTGAGAATAAAACCACCACATGAATTCGTACCCATGATTTAAAGGTTTCATGACTAGGGGGAACTCTCAACTATGACAATTGAATTTCAAGCCAATGCCTTCCCATGGAAAACCTTTCAATTTCGTGCAAAAATCAAACCACATTTGTATCAAACCCACCATCGATTCAACATTTTCCCCTTATTTTGACCCTTTCCCGCTAAAAATCTCTCAACTTTGTGTGAATATCAAACCACCATTGGTTCAAGGTTTCATGGCCAGGGGTTTGACAACTTCACAAGCAAATAACAAGAAAATGGGTCTATGTTTTTGTTTTTTGTTGTTGTTTTATTATATCTAATTTCAGTTTGTATTATTTTTATTATAACTACATATATATATATTATTAAATAATAATAAACACATTAATATATCAATAATACTTAATTATTAATTATTAGTTATCCAAGGGACACATGTGGAATATATGTGTAAATCACTTATATATGTGTAATATACATTGATATGTATTATATGTTATAGTTGTAAGTATATATAATATATTTACTTTTATATATTCATTGTAATTACAATAGTGATATATATAATGCACATTAAATTAAAATTATGGTAAAAGAATAGGATAGCCAAGGACACATCGCTCTCAAGTACTATATGAACTATCAGTATAATTGGTGATATTAATGTAATATTAGAGCTATGAAGATGCATAGTGGGTTGTCTGAGGTCTATTTAAGAATCATAATCATGTAAAATTACCAATCCTAGGATTCATTTTGAAGTTATGGGATATGGTGGGTTTTAAACTCTTAATTGTTGTAAAACACCAATACTATCTCTAATATATATCCCTTATTAGATAGAAAGTCAAATTTCCCATTGTTTTCCTGAAGGACATGAAAGAAACTGATTTTTTTGTCGCATATAAGATGTGAGATCCTTTTGGAAATTCTTTTTCATATAGTATTTACCTTTTCATATCCCTTCCGCGTCTTGTAGGTGACTTGTCTTGAATCTCCTATTATGGATATTTTGTCTATATCTAGTTTCAATATGAGTTCAAGTCCATGCAAAAGAGCCATCCACTCAGCTTTGTTATCAGTTTTTTTCCCAGCCCCCATGCAAAAGAATCTACTATATTTTTTTTGAGATCAAATATTATCCTGTATGCACCTGCCTCCCCTGAATTCCCTTTAGAATCTTCATCATAAAATCCTCCCTTCTTAGATTCTCCCTCTACTTTGTGAATTCCTTTTTTTCTATCTGATTTCTCAATCCTCCCTTCCTTTTGAAAAAAAATTGGAATGAAGTGAGATTTGTTTCATAAAATCTTTGCACCATTAAGTGAAAGGCCTTGTATTCATGTTCTAATAGCTTTGGAGAATTTACATCATTCCACCCTTTCTATTCACCTGATATTTCCCATATTGAGATATCATTTAGACTGATCAAATATTTATTACTTGTTGGAGCAATAATCTACCTTAGTACCTTAATGATATACCTAGGAGACATAATCATTTTCCTTGTTCTTATGTTCTATGGTCTAAATTAGGTTATATTGATCAATACTGGTCAAATAGGTGATTCTGGCTCATTAATTGACAGTTAAGGCACTCTAGTTTAATCATTATGACATTTTAGACTACTGCATTAATTGAAAACTACTTCTAGCTTTAACTAGGGGTGCTAGTGTGTGAATGTGGTTGTTTTGTGGTCTCCTTGGTCATTTATTTGGCTCCTAGTGACTCTCCCACTCATCCATGTGGTCTCCCGTGATTTCCTTCCCTCATTTATGAACTAGGCATGCTTCTTAGCTGTTCACACATGGATTTGTGATTGTTTGGTTAGGGTTGGGATCCTATTGGTTAACGTAGGGGGCTTTACGGGTCAAATCCTAGTCTGACACTTGTGTCCATTCACATGGCCTCCAAGGGATCACGGATATTCTCCAATGTACTATAAATATGTATCATACACATCTACAAGGTGTGTTTTAATATAATGGTTAGATATTGGCACCATTCACATGGGGTATTCCAGCTATTTTTAGTCTCTGTGTTGTTCTCTTGCACATTTTGTCAAATACTTTGATTATGAATATTGATCTAGCTCCTAGATCTCATTGAGAAGCAATTCTAACATGGTATTGGATCTAGTTGGAACTGCAAACAAATATAGAGAGGTTTGAGTTGTTGTTTAGGGAATATTTCCAGAAAATATGAGTGTTTTTCATTGCAGGTTCCTCCAATAACTTCATGGATTTGAAAGTTGTTCCTCTCATTTATCCATTCAACTATTCTGAGTGAAAGCTGAAAATGTGTGGATATCTCAAGAGATAATGTCTCTATGATGTCTCCATTGGTGCTATGAGTGAGCCAGAGTCCTATGAAGAGAAGTGTGATTGGCTTAATGATTGTGATAGAGCCTATGGAATTATGTGTCTCACTATACCTCCTACAATGTGCTATATCTTTGATTCTGTTGAGTACCCATTCAAGCTTTGGAGAAATCTATATCAATCTCTTGGCATGTAGAAAGAATATATGAGCTATATGGAGAGAAAGAAAGTGGAAAAATCCTTATGTGTTCTCCCTCCAAATATCTTGGCCTCATACATTTCTCAATAAGTTGTTCAAAATGAAGAAGAAGAAGTAGCCAATGATTCGACAAATGATCCAACTCAGGTTTCTTCCTCTATGGCTTCCTTTATTTGCAAAGAAGTTATTTTTCATGAAGATAGAATACAAGTTTCTTTCATCTCTAATGTTGAAGAGTTATCTTTCCATTCTATTTCTTTCTCCTCTATGTCTTCTATTACGAATGTTGAAGATGTATTGCTATTTAATGATCATAGTGAGCGTTCTCCAGAAATTGGGTTTCCTTCATATGAGAGTATTGGTTCGAAAGGTGGTCAAAGATAAGTTTGGAATTCAAGTGAAGATCTCTCATTTCTTCACACTCTTTTTCTTCCTATGTATGCCTCCATGATGACTAGTAGAGTTCCTTCAAGTTCATATGAATATCAAAAAGCCTTTGACATCACAATGGAGCACCTTCTTGGAGCTGATTATAACCTTCTTTCAAAGTTGATGCTTCAAAATACTTATGATTCGCTTGGGGTCACCTATTATCAAACACTTCAAGTATCTTTTGGACATGGCACCCTGGTTGGTTTGAAGTTCTAGTCTAAAGAGAACCATTCACTCTCCTATCAGTGCATTTCAGTTGTTCTACATGGTCCTAGGTCATCATGTAGTTGTACATATTCCTGAGTTTGTTGAGAACATTTCACTTCTTCCCAAGAAAACAATTCCTCCAGACATACTCATTTTGTTTGGGTTGTATACAGATTTTGTTTCTCTGTCATATCCAATTTTTAGGGAAGTTTTTGTCCCATGAGGTTTTCCTCCTTACATCTGTTACATGGATCAATAAATTTTTGTTGTAAAAGGTGACTTGTTCCTTAGTTTCCAAGGCCTTAATAAATCATGTTGAATAAGTTGTACTAAGTTAGGATTAATGGGGGGTGTTGGAGAAATAATATACCTTAGTACCTTAATGATCTACCTAGGATACATAATGATTTTCCTTGTGTTTATGTTCTATGGTCTAACTTAGGTTATACTAATAAATATTGGTCAAATTGGTGATTATGTCTCATTAATTGATAGTTGAGGTGCTCTAGTTTAATAATTATGAAATTTTAGACTGCTTCATTAATTTCAAACCACTTCTAGCTTTGAATATGGGTGCTAGTGTGTGAATGTGGCTATTTTGTGGTCTCCTTGGTCATTTATTTGGCTCCTAGGGACTCTCTCACTCACCCATGCACTCTCCCATGCTTTCCTTCCCTCATTTATGAACCAAAAATGCTTCTTAACTCTTCACACATGCTCACACATGTTCACCCATGGATTCGTGACTGTTTGGTTAGGGGTGGGAGCCTATTGGTCAACCTAGAGGGGTTTAGGGGTCAAATCCTAGTCTAACACTTGTATGCATTCACATGGCCTCCAAGGGCTCATGAAGCTTCTCCAATGTACTATAAATATGTATCTTAGACATATACAAGGTTTGTTATAATATAATGGTTAGATATTGGCACCATTCACATATGTTATTACGGCTATTTTTAGTCTCTTTGTTGTTCTCTTGCAAATTTTGTCAAATACTTTTATTGTTAATATTAATCTATCTCCTAAATCTCACTGAGAATAAATTCTCACATTATGCATCCATTTATGAAAATCTTCAAGGTCGATTCCTTTTTCTATTATAGGGTGTCCCTGAATGATAGCCTCCCAGATATTTATTTTCTTCCCATTCTTTGGGATCCAATAAGTCTTATCTTTTATGATACTTGAAGAGGAATTGCATAAATCCTATATGTGGGTTCCCTTCCCATCCCAAATGTGATACATACTTCTTAATATTGACCTCCTTATGTACTTCCTTCTCATAGCTTATTTTCACCACTCTTTCATCCTTGCAATCATTCTCCATACATATTTGCTCCCATTGTTGTGTTCATAATTCGAGATTCTCTAACACCTATTCCTCCACTTATATTTGGACTTTTGAAAACATTCTAGTTTACTAAATGAAGCTTCTTTCCTTGATATTTTCCTCCCTTCCAAAGGAATTTCCTTAGTTCCACACTTATACTATTCATAACATTTTTAGGTTCTAAGATTATTGCCTATTTGAATATGGGATAAGATGAAAGAATGGATTTTAGTAGAGTTACTTTATTATCCATGCATCGCATTCCCCATACCTATACTTTATTCTTAATATTTTGTAGAATTGGAATCCATATCATGGAGTTGGTGTTTTTCTTAATGATTGGGACTCCTAAATATTTAAAGGATTTCCAATCCACCTCTACCTTACACATCAAATCCAAAGACATTTCTCTCAAAGTTTTAGGATTACAATTCCATCTGTATAAGCATATTTTTTCAGAATTTTCTCCCCCCCTGAAGCAGAGAGAAAGAGGTCCAAGTAATTTTTGAAGCACTTTTCCAGGATGACTAGAGCGCTTCCCAGAAGGATGGTATCATGAGAAAATTGAGTAGGAATTATCGGGTTAACTCCTTTGGCTATCATCATACCTGGAATGGAACCTTCCTTAATTAACCTATTCATATTCTACTCAAAGAATACTCTACAAGGATGTAGAGGAAGGGCGATAAAGGATAACCATGACGAATCCCCCATGACAATATAAAGAAGTATATAGGTCTGACATTTACCTGAGGTGTGATCCATGGGGAACTTATGCAAACTTTGATCCATATCACAAATTGATTAGAGACCCCAAAATTCCCAAGAATCAAGAAAATGAATTCATTTCTTATTCTATCAAAGGAATTCACAAAATCTAATTTGAAAGACATACCTACTTCCTTTCTTCTTTGACTAGAGTGTATTGCTTCATGAAACATAAGGATATTGTTGAAAAAATCTCTTCCTGCAATATACCCTCTTTGGTTTGCTGAAATAAGATTAGGGATGAACTTATTCATCCTACTGGATATGATTTTCATTAGAATATTATATGAATAATTACACAAAGATATAGGTCCGAAGCACTTAATAGAAGTTGGATTCTTCTCCTTGGGAATCAATGCGAGAAAGGAAGAGTTTGTTGCTCCCCCAATTTTTTCTTTGTCTCTAGTCCAATTGAGCATTCTAATAATGTCTTTTTTTTATAATAGGCTAGCACTTCCTATAGAAATTTATGGTGAATTCTTCAAGTCCCAGTGCTTTATCTAGATGCAGTGCCCAAACTTCCTTGTAAACATCATCTTCAGTAATTAATCAAGAAAAAATATCATTGTCTTTTTATGTGATTATAAATGGGATTTCCTAGCTCATTTCTTCCATATATTATTTGTCATAATCTTCCTCTTCTCTGTATAGGTTTTCAAAAAATAGCTTTATCTCCTCTTTTATTTCCTTTTTCCCTAAAATTTGCTCTCCATTGTCCTTGGCTAGTTCTAGAATAGTGTTCTTGCTCTACCTCTCTTTACATTGGTTATGGAAAATTTTGGTATTTTTGTCCCCGCTTTTAAGCCACAAACTTATAGAGCATATTCTCAATTCTTATTTTTCCTTTTTAGATAGATATTGACATTCCCTATACAGCTCTTTTTCTTTTCCCAATAGTTCTTCAGTGACTTGATCCAATTCTATTTTCTACTGCAATTCCCCTAACTCTTCAATTTTTTTTTTTAGGTCTTGATAATTCTCCTTTGCCCATTTTTTGAGTGCCCCTTTCACATTTATCAATTTGGATTCCCAAATAAAACATGGGGATCCTTTAACATAGGTGTTCCAAGACATTTTAATAATATTGATCACTCCTTTTGTCTTCATCCATATTGGATTTGATCGAAAAGGAATAGGACCTAAATTCCCAATCGGTGGAAGGAATAAGGATATGGTTCTATCATTTGAAGTTATAGAGGGTAAAATTTTAGATCTGGAATAAAAGAGTTGTTAATAAAAGAAGAACTTACCAGAAACCTGTCCATCCTAGTTGCAATGTGGCCCGGTCCCAATATTTTATTATTCCAAGTATATTTTCCTTTCTTTTGCTTGATTTCTATCAAATTCCAGAAGAACATGAGATATTCTAATATTTCTCCAAAAGGATCATGAATTTTGGAACCATCCCTTCTTTCTTCCATTTATATTGTAGCATTAAAGTCCCCTACAATGATGCATGTTGACTGCATCTTTTGTTCCCTTTGTGATTCCAATTATTTCAAAAATTCTACTTTATTCCTTTGAAGCGTTGGTTTGTATACATTTCCAAACCATAAGGTCTCCTTATTATAAGTCCTCTAATTCCACAAAAAACCAATTTTGATTCTCAGTGTATGATTTGAATTTGAAGATGGATTTATCCCACCATGTGAGAATCACTCTCAAAGCACCCACCACACTTCTTGATTTCCCCTCCCCTTTAGGCCATAATATATTCATTAAATTCCTTCTATATGACTCAAGCATATTTTTTAGTCTCCTAGATCAAGAAGATTGTTGTGCATTCTAAGTTTTTTATTCTTTTTACTGCTCCCATTTTTGTTTTCTATCTAGACCTCTACAAGTCCAAGAGACTATTTTCATTATTTCTTTGGAGCGGGGGAGTTAATTATCATTATTTTCCTCTATAATACCTTTATTTTTCCTCCCTGATGTAATGATTCTAACATGCTGATCCAAATTGGTTTTCATAGCTTCTACTTTCTCATGTGCTGCTTCGATATCTCTTTATATTATGTTAGGATTTCTTCCCTTCTTTATTTTTAGTTTTTCTTCTTCTTCCTTTCTTTTGAAATTTTTCTCCCACTATTCCTTAGATCTAGACCTAGTTACTAAGCCTCATGAGATCTGCAAAGCATACAATATTACTTTGATATAAGGTTGTTTCATGGGATAAGGGAGTTGTCAAATTCATGGAAAACCTTGCATTTAAATGGTATTTTCTCATAGACAATAGTTTGAAGGTGATTCCATCCGTCCATAGAGATATTGATCACATATGGAATACCTTTTTCCAAATATACTTCCACATAGGTTTTTTCACATGAAAACATACGATGTTTGGCTCAGGCTTGTCAATGTATTTCCCTAATGAGTTCCCAACAGCCCTTATATCTTCATCATTCCAACTATGCAAAGGGAGGTACGAGAGGTTTACCTAGATAGGAATGGACTTCGGTATATCTTTTTTTGGATTGAAGGATAGGTACCATTTTTTGAGATGCATACCTATTGAACCCATGAAATAAGCCCCATTTCTGAAAATGATATCCATGTCCTCCTTCTTCTCAAAAAAGGAAAATGAAAAATCCTCTTCCATGGAAATTTCATTTAACTTCTCCCTAGATCAACAGTTTCTAATTTTTGTTCAACCAAATTTCTATGGCATGCGGTGAAGGCCATAGGCCTATGAAATTCCCTACTAATGTTTTCTTTATTAGAACTATATTTTTATATCTTGATGTAACTAATGATATTTTCACTTCTAGAATAGTCTCTCTCTTCACAAACTTGGAATCATGTGCATCTATTTTGCTATAGTTGGGATTTTAGGACAAATGTTTTTGAAATTTTTTCTCTAGTGACCTACGCCTCTCGGATGGGTCTAGGTCTGGTAGGGGGGAGGGTCTATTTCTGCATAAAATTTGAAACCCTAATCGTAGAGTTTCTTTGCTCCAACTATTCCTCAACTATGTATTCATTTCCAAACTCACGACACACAATTTGCACTTTTTTTAAGGTTTGTCGAGAATCATCTACAGAGCATTTATTAGCCAATAAAATTTAATCTCTTGGTCAATTGTTTTAGTCTTCTTTCCTAGGGATATCTTAAAAAAAATCATCGCTTCAAGTACACCTTTGGAATACTAAATTCCAACTTGAAATTGATCAAAACACAAGTGCAAAAAATCAATTGTGCTTGGTCGTGATTGATACAAGTTAAAAAAAATTGAAATCATATTCTTGGTTGACACTACTAGGTACTTCAACTCCCTTTTTAGTGGTGCTTACCTTTGAAAACAAAAAATTCCCATTTCTATAATCAACAAATCTTTTTTATGAGAATATGCACAAAAGAAGATCCAGTCATAAAATGCAAAACACTTGTTTTTATCAAATTTATAATGGTTTAGAAAGAATCTATATTTTATCATGACTAATAAATATTCACTAAGAGAGGCGTTGAAAGAATAATTCTCATGCCAACATAGAAGGAAATTTGACACTAAGGCCAATGAAAGAATCTATATTTAATCTATATTCTATCATGCCTAATTGATGTACTTTTTAGTGATATATATCTACAAAATAGTAGAATATTACTTTGGAAACCTAAAACCGCCTTCCCTGTTGCTCATTTTCTTTCTTCACCAAAGACCTGGCTTGCTTGTCATCACAAAGATTACTATAAAGATGTTGAAAATGAATTGGAGAAATTTTATAAAACTCAACCACATTTTCATCACACACATGGTTTCATGAAAAAAAAACATAGTCCTCCACACACATTGTTCAATGAAAAAAAACCATAGTCCTCAACACTCATATATTCGGAAATCATATTTTGGTTGTGCTTTCATTTTTTATTCTTTTGCAATACACTAAAAGAGACTCTGCATCAATATTGTGGTCCACTATGGTTCTCAACTAAATTGATCCTTGAATTTTCTTATATGCAATGATTCTCATTTCCATTTCATCCATATCACGTAGAGTTCCAACAAATTTAGACTCATATTGTTTTGTTTCATTTTGCACAAAATCATCATGATGGATGCTTTTTGAGTAGCATTCCAATGCACCATTTTTATCAATCTCAAATAAAACACACCATTTTTCCAAAAGATCATCTAAAATCAAGAAAGATTCATCTTGTCTTTAATACTATACTTTTTGGAAACATCGAATATATCTACACATTCATTCTGAAAATTCTGTAATCCAATGAAATTTTACATTTAAGAAAAAATAAAAAATAGATTGGAATGTTTGCAATGGAAATTTTTGCAGTGGTGTTACACTATTTAAAATTAAATATATATACATGCCACTCCATTGATGGATTGTGAAATTTTCTAGGATGAAAAGGGCTATTACTATATATCCATTTCTCCCTATCCTTGATTACTTGATCAATAAATGGGATATCACCAAATTATTTCTTACAAATAATTTGTTTCTTACAAAAACTTGTAATGAATTTATGTGGAACTTCCTTTCTTAGTAGATTCGCTTTAAGAAACCAATATCTTGGATGTACATATTTTTATTTCTCATTTTCAATTATCCTTTGCTATGCAAATATTGTGGCTAGCCATCCAAGATATAGAAGTTCATTATTTGATTTTATCTCTATAGAGTAACAAGTTCATTTGTTTTCCTATTGAAAGGAATTAGAATTTCCTTTCAAAGAGCCATAGTGAAATTTGTGACAAGTTATAGAACCACCTTGGACGCATCTTCATTCACTCTCTCAAATTGCATATTTAGAGGTTCTAGAACACATCTCTTGACATCAATAGGAAAACCATTTTCATTAAAAAAATATTGTATTTTTCTTATTAACTTCTTTCAGACCTCTCAAAACATTTTCTTGTTTTCTCCATTTTTACCCTTTTCTTTCAAAGGAATGAGTGATGATTTAGTGACATCCTTTTCCAAGTCGTATATGGAAGCTCTTCTACGATTTAAAAAAAAAAACATATCAATTTCATGGTAAACATTTATGAGCTTGTCATTCTTCATGTAATGGAGATACATTGATGCCTTTTTATCAGTGAAATTTCTTTTAAAGAGAAAAAAATCCATTTTTCAAATGTGTGTTCGTGCGTGATCCATCCCTAATTGTTGCATCATATGATGGAAATATCCAACCATGTTTTGCACTAGACACTTCATCATCTGCATCAACTTAGGGTGAAACTTAGAAACTAAAAGATACATCTTCAATAAAGAGCAAGATTTTCCTTCAACAACCTCTACCTCGACACACAACATGTCTTCTTAAAATACATTTGTAGATATGACAATGCCAACCTTTTTTTGTTATTTAATAAATACATAGAGGTATGAGTCCAGACATAAGTTATATGATTCCTTCAACTCGAAAAACCAATCAGTATCACTCAGTCCTATGTTGTGTGTTGGAAGTATTTCAAGGAATGGAGTTTTCCTAAACTAGCTAAGAGATAATAAAATGGGCATGGTGACTTGTTGAAAAATGATGCCACCAGATTATTTAATATTATATGGTAAAAAGTATACATGATATTCATTAAAAGAATAATACTAACAAATCATCAATGTTTTTTATATTTAATATTATATGGTAAAAAGTATACATAATATTCATTAAAAGAATAATACTAACAAATCACCAATGTTTTTTAATATATAGCAACCTGCTATTAGTTCAATTTGGGTAGACATAGAACTAACAAATCATTAAAGATTTCTAATATAAGTTACTTGCCTAATATAAATGACCAAATCAGTCGATATTTTTCCTCAATATTAGTTTCGTGTTCAAGTTTCTTGGCTACAAAAAGGGAAGGGTTTCCTTGCTACAAAATTTGAGGATGTACCCAACGATCATCCCTCTATATATTATGTCATGTGTCTGCCATATCTAGAAAGTATTGGTTTATCCTTCTTCCAGAAAAAAGGTTTACAAGTCATGTAAGGTTGAAATTTATGAAGTTGTCAACCAATATTTCTATAACATTTCCCATATGCACATTTATGGCGGCATATTTGGGCAAAAAATCATCTATAAGATGCTTGAATCATTGTCTACATTGAGGAATCATTGCCAGGTCCTTCCTCAATATAATGCTTAATCTGATATTGACATTTGAAGAAGGATACAACAATCCTTCATCTAATACATATGAACCTATGACCACATTTGATCAAAGGTAGACCAATCCTTATTCTGGATTCTATTTGATGTGATGTACACTTATGAGGAAGGGTGCACAAATCCTTCTATAATATCATGCTTAACCATATGTGAAAATATCAATACAGGCCAAACGATCCTTTCTAAATATTATGCTTGATTCAAGGTGCGTGTTTGAGGAAGGGTGGATTGATTCTTCCTAAAATGATGCATGACTTAAGTTTTGAGGAAGGGAAATCCAATAATTCCTTCATGTTGGGAAAGCCAATACTTCCTTCATGTTTGAACTATGTTAATATTTGGAAAATAATCAGTCAATCCTTTCTATATATAATTCCGTATTTTATCTATATTAGATAAAGAATTGGTTGTTCCTTCTTCTACCTCGATGTTCACAATTGATGAAGGGCATGGAAATCCTTCTTCTAAATAACACATAAAGGCATGTCAGTATTTGAAAAAAGTGTCTATTGATCTTTCTGTTGGGTTAAAATTATGTTATTTAATTTCTCCAATGGTTTAATGTAAACCAAGGGCTCGTAGGCTTGTGACGTGTAAGAACCTTTTATGCAGAACTAAAGATAAGTAGTTCTTTCTAATTAAATCTGCAATCTATGAATTAAATTAAAATTCAAAGATACAAACTTTAAGAGTTCTTGAAACTAATAATCCTTTTAAGATTCCTTTCATTTGCACTTAATCTCAGGAGTATTTATCAACGGCACTGTAGTGGATTGAATTCACTTTATTAACACAATACTCCTAAAGATACAAATGGGATTTTATTGGACTTGATTAATTCCTAAAAATTCTTAAATATTCCGAACCACACCAATTCAAATTGCAGAAAGTAAATTGCAAGAGACTCAATTGCAAAAAAGTAAACCTACTTAAGAGTACTCATCCTAAACTATGCAATTACAAAGTCCAACACCAAACTTGCAAAAAGAAACAATAAAGTATTTGTCAAATCAAAACGCACTGAAAGCATTTGAAATATGCAAAAGAAATATGTACATACACACAGAAAAATGCACTAAATTCAAGGAGAGATTATTTCTTTGATAGTATTATTGTGATAACAAGTGGCTATGTGATGTAAAAGTAAACCTTCATGCAATAGACTTTCATTTAATACATAAAAAATTTATTCCTGTAAAAACAAAGTTATAAGCAAAGAGACAGAATACGAACAATGTGCAGAAATCATTTGTACATCTAAACAAGGTATTTGTCAATGTCTTATTGCAAAGAAAATGGTGTGCATTAATGTCTTTATGTAGAGGAAAATGAGCCCAATATGTCTACACAAATATCTTCTCTCTATGGCTGAATCTATTTATACAAAGAAATATATATACACTAAGGACATAAGATAAGTGAATTTATTGAAACAAATATGGATAAAAATTTATGTGTGAAATATGGATATGATATACAACAATGAATACTATGGAAATTGTGGTGATTAAGGAATACTCCCTCTATCAATAAATTTCCTTCCTGTGAACAAATTCCAATGTTGTGAAATAAAATTAGAACACATGAAATCAAATCATATTAGTCTATCTAACCGAATGATAATAACAAAAATGGTAAATAAAAATAAGTGAAAATTTACTATTCTTGAGGGGTACTCTCAAACTAGGAACAACCACTGGAAAATGCTACATTGGATGGTATTTACTTTCAGCAGAATCTCATGGATCTTTTATTGCATAATAGAAGCATAAATTACAAATCTCAGGCACAAAACTCGAATGTATTACCCTTTATAAGTACTAATACTTTTTAATTTATGCATGATGGTGTATTTTTACATCAATAAATCAATGGGGATGATAAAATCTAATCCCCCACACTCCAAAAAAAAAAAATCATCATTTTTAGGCAAAATCTCTCAGATGTGGTAATTCATGATTTTGGGCATATTGGCCTTAAAGTGCCCCACTTATCTCTCAAATAGAATAATCTTTTGAAACCATTTAGTTCTTATAAAATTGTTTGTTTTTAAGAAAAACCCATGTATCAGAATCTTCATATTCACTTCTAGCTGCACACAAACCTAGGTGGAAGTTGGAAGTTTGAAAAATCTGCTACTAAAAATCTAAGTTTGACAAAAATATTAAACAAGCCTTGCATATTCGCATGTGCGATATGGGTGAAATCTAATGAAAAAAATACCATGCTAGATACATATTTTATCAAATCCGAGTGGCCTATTTTCATTTGGCACCTCCCAACTATCTCGAATTACCCCAACTACAAGTTTTTGGAAGACTTGTAAACACTGGGAAAACTTGTAATCACTGAAAAAAACAAGTATAATCATCTTTAATTAATTAAAATCAATTAAAAGAACCATGAACTAACCACAAGGGTATAAAAGGGAAGTAAATTGAAATTTATAATATATTATGACAAATGGAGTTATACGGGTGTGGAAAATGAAAGTAATAATGATAAAATGGATATCTACAAGTGATGATGACAGTGACATGATGGTGACAAATTGGTTCCATATTATGCTTAATACAAAGTCCATATTTATGGAAGGTTTGACCGAAGGGCCGGTCATCCATACTTAAGGAAGGGCCGGTCATTCCTTCCTCTATATCATGGTTATCATTATGTCTTCATTTGGGAAAGGGTCAGTCGTTGCTTCCTCTAGATGTTGCTTGACCAATGGTGCATAATTGAGGAAATTTCATCCAACCCTTCCTCCTGATAATACTTGAATCTAGCTTGAGTTTGAATAAGGTTTATCCTATAATTATTTTAGATAGTGCACATCCCCATGTCAAAAAATTGAGAAATAAATTAGTCATAACTTTTCTCTACACAATAATTGAAAACATGTTCCCTTGAGTAGAAGTGTTAATTGATCCTTCTTCCAAATGATGCATGGGTCATTTTCTAAATTTAGGTATCGTTTCTAGATCCTTCTTCAATATAATTCTTGGATCGAAGATCCACATTTGAATATGGGTAGGTTGATACTTCCTCTAAATGTGCTTGACCATATGAATCCTTTCGAGAAAGTTCACCTAATCCTTCCTTTAGAGGGTACTTGACGAAAGGTCTACTTATGAAAAGAATCGATCAATCCTTCCTCCAAATGATGCTTGACCATGCATGCAAATTTGAGGAAAGGTCAGACAATCCTTTACCTTTTAAATGCTTGAACCCAAGTATAAATCTAAAGAAGGGTTGGTCAATCCTTCCAATC
Source organism: Pseudotsuga menziesii (assembly GCA_001517045.1). NCBI lineage: Eukaryota > Viridiplantae > Streptophyta > Pinopsida > Pinales > Pinaceae > Pseudotsuga > Pseudotsuga menziesii. The sequence goes on along the minus strand of LPNX010272141.1, from coordinate 441,265 downwards.
GATGATGCATGACCCAAGGGAAATATTTGAGGAAGTTTCATCCATTCATTTCTCTCGACGATAACTCTGTTCATGTGGGAATTTGAGGAATAGTTTATTCCATGTCATGCATAATTGATAAAGGGTCAGCACATCATTCCTCTCATAATGTGTGAACCTCATGTTAAATTTGAGGAAGGTTTGGCCTCGATTACTTCTGGAAGGAAATAAACCCCATGTCAAAAATTGAGAAAAATTAATCCAATCTTTTTATGTACACAATTATTGAAACTAGGTGCACTTGTGTGGAAGTGTCAATCGATCCTTCTTCTAGATAATGCTTGTCTCATTCTCTAAGTTTATGAATGGTTTTCGGATCCTTATTCAATATGTTTCTTTACCCAAGATCCATGTTTGAAGAATTTGATCCTTCTTCTAAATAATGTTTGACCCTATGGATCCTTTCAAGAAAGGTTGGCTGATCCTTACTATAAATGGTAATTGATCAGAGGTCCACTTTTGAAAAGGGTTAGATGAAACTTACTCCATATGTGGGCCTGGCCCTACATGAAAATTTAAGGAATGGTCGATCAATCCTTCCTTGTGATGGCACTTAACACTAGGTACACATTTGAGGAAGGGTAGATCAATCCTTCCCATTAATGATGCATGACTCGATATGCATATTGGATGAAGGGTAGGTCATTACTTGCTCTAGATGATGGTTCAGTCCATGTGGGAATTTGAGGAAGGTTTAGGCACTTTTTGCTCCAAACAATGGTTCATTCCATGCAGTAATTTGAGGAAGGGTCGGGCATTCCTTCCTCCTGATGATGCTTTACATCACTATGATATCGCCCTATCATGATGACATCACTATGATGTCACCATGCATAAAAATATTGGGCTGGGAATATTGGCATTCAAATAAATCATTGTATTGAATTGGAATGAAAAGTTTTTTTAGTCTAACTCCCAAACAAAAATGAATGTGAGGTGGTAATTTTCACCTTCTTGAAAAGAGAATCTCCTGGAAGCACAAACTTTATTCATGGAAATCCCCCTTAAACACACCATGATAGCTATCCAATACCCATATATTTGATTACCTCATGTGAAGAATCCTTATAACTAATAATCATTGATATGTGTGGGCCTAATGGTAATATATGGTTCAAAACAAACAATAACTTGTGTGCAAGATACTTGGGAATTTTCGTCAATTATAACAAATACCAAAATGTTGTATGAGGAATTACTCTTTCCATTATACCCTTAAGGTAAAACCCCAATGATTCTTACGCATTCATGGTTGGCATCTTGTTGGTCATATAATGGAGGTTGCATCTCTCTTTTAGCATGCCTCTTTTACTCATATATTTAGACAATTCAATGAAAGAAAAGTCTTCCTTGGATCCTCTTATAGCTATAACAATATGAATATAAGAATGGAACCCTTGTATCCTCTTCAAATTTTAGCTCTATATATGAGATCTAAATCATATGAATGCTCTGAATGAAATTTTTACTCTTTAAAATGGTTCTACCAATAATAAAGATCTTTCAGATCTATTTTTCGAGGGATAAATATGAACTCTAGGATGCTTGGGGATTGTGCTAACCAACACTCCTACTCAATATGCCTCACACACCACCCTGAGGTGGTTCACATAGTCACAAGGAAAGTGTTGAATAAAGTATGGGTACAATGTCAGGATAAATACCCCCTCAACACAACATGATAGCCCTTCAATATTCCTACATTTACTGGCATCATGTAAAGAATAATTCCAACTAAAATTCATTGATGTATTTCCACTTTATGACAAGATATGGCACCATTGATTCCTTGACCTGGATTTTCTTAAACAGAGTGATCAAAATATCTTCTAGAAATTATTTGCATCTATAATAATCACTAAATACTTTGTTTTTTTTAGAAATAGGTATTTGGGCATAAAGTACAAGTGTATTTTCTTATGAGACTTGACATGGAATCTATAAAAATGAAAATTATAAAACAATACTACAGTTAATTTCTTTTCAAAGAATTCTTGAACTAAAGCTCCAAATATAGGTTTCGTAGAAGCATTCTCCTTAGAACTACTGCATTATCGAAGAAGCATGCTTGGAATATCTATAATCCATGCTTTAAAAAAAATGTTACTCCAATCTCTGTCATTTACTTTTCCAAATGGTAATATATTTGTTATGAAATGGTTTTTCTTGGGTATACTATCTATTTGTAGTGCATTGAGGATTTTTCAAGAAGAGGTTTGTTCTTTTCTACTAACAAGTCAAAAGGATTGGTTTCTTTTAGTTATGTAAGATTAAAGTGAATACTCCTCCTTTTTAAAATATTGTTAATGAGTTCAAAGCTGCAATAATTGAGACAATGTTCCCTGATGACCCTTTCCACCATTTCAAGACTCAATCGAAATAAAAATAATAAAATTAGGCATCAAGAGATTGTTCTATCTTTTGGCAAAATAATTCAATTGAACGTTGAGTGGTATACATTTGAATGCATGGAGATAGGTTTCTTTCTTCAATACAAATGGAAAATAATTTGTCTCTATTTGAAATATTTGTACGATATTTAAATATATAATGGGTTCTTACATAATGTAAGCTAAATTCTTGAGTTTTACATGGAGTTGTTCTTGTTTTGGGACCTGGGTGGCTCAAAGAATTTCCAATGTAAGAATACTATAAATTATTGTGTGTGAGTAGGTAAACCTAATCGGAATTCATTATGATAGTCTAGAAATTTCCATAACAAATTGTATCACTAATAAATTTGTATGCATTAGCATTGAGATCCAAACAAAAAATATGTCCATAACTTTGAGCCATAATTTTAACTTTCCCTGCCAATAACTATTTTTTGTGAGTATGAGTAGAATCCCTCTACTAAACACTAAGTTAGAGAGTACAATATTTAGCAAAAAAAATATTATCTTCAACTTTCCTCTAGGAGAGATCAAGCTATAGACAAAAGTATGAGATATTTCTATATCTATGGTAGCCTTGAAGCCAATTCCCAAAAACCATTTTAACTAATTTTCAATGAAATCCTTTTTCCCCGAGTCTAGAGTCTCTCAATTTAGACAACTAATTACAGTTATTACAAATAGGAAATTAATTATATAATAGCAAAAAACCTGGTGAACAAATATTGGACCTTCAAAGATTATTGTTCCAATATTGGAACTTTGACATTTTTTGTCTCAACGATGCATTTTTTTTAAGAAATGTATGCATACAACTTACCAAAAATGTTTGTGATGAGGAGATTGTAGTGAGGTTTCTAAAGTTGCAACCATCCATCCTTTGAATCTATGTTCAATCAATGAAATGTGAGAGTGTGTTTTGATACAATGTAAAAACGAAAATAAGCATGTTTGAGCATCGATAATTTATGCAGAGCATAATAGTGTGGGATTTGACTCCATACAAAGTATTTCAAAGGTTGTCGTCCATCTTACAATAGCAATATTTTTTGTTTTTTCCTTAACATGTTCAAGGGATATGCTTGTGATTAGGTATTTTCATGTAACAACAATGATATTGAATCCATATACATGGTCAAGGGAATAAATTACATAGTTTCTCAAAGACCTAACACTATAGTTTAATGGTTTTAAGGACCTTAGATCCATACAACGAAACCATTTGAATTCTTGAGTATATTTTAAATTCCATAACCAGTTTTGACCAGTACTGAAACTAAAGCATAGTGCATAAAAAGTATATTCTATGGCTCAAGATCCAAGAGAAGTACTTCTAACCAACCTGCATGACATCTTTGGGGGATATTAATGTTTTTTTATTCATTATAAGGGACTCATCATGAGGTTTTGAGAATTTAATATTTTTTTGGGTACACCAACGTGTTCAAGAGAGAAAAAGTGGGCCTTGTGGCCTAAATCAACCTTCTAGGCATCAAACAAAATAAACAATGCCTCAAACCATAATCACCCCTATGTCTAGATAGTGTCATTTTCTTTTGAATTTTCCATATGGGAACCATATTGAGGCTTCTATTACTACATATTATCAATATTGATACCCTTATTATGGTTTAAGTATGTCAATTCAAACTTGAGCTAGGGGCATTAAAGGTATGTTGCTTCTAAGGTTTTGATTAAGTTCCTTGAATGAAATCCTTGATCCACCATACATGTCTTCTCTATAAAAAAATTTCCTTCTAAGAGGTTTGGTTTATGTGTTCATCATAATTTAATGCAATCACTAGGGATGAGAAATGTAGCCTTGCACATTATTGAAATATTTATTATGGGTCTTAGTACCTAAATAAATATTTTAGGCAATGTCAAAGGCCAACAACATTACCTTGAAACACTACACATGATCTACCAAGTGAGTTATTGGCCTAAGATTGGAGATAAGGGTATCGGTGGGAGATTTGAAGAAATATTTATTGTTACAATGATGTATATAATAGTATTAAATGGAGGAAAATCAAGAAATAGGCTCTTGAGTTGTCTCCTAGGGATGGAGTTCCATGACTAACACCTTGAAACATCATATATAACTTATTAAGGGTTTATTATTCATTGGTTTCTTGGTGGATATATGGAAAAAATTACCAATTTTTAGGAACTGGGTATGGGTCTCAAAGCCTGGACATGGACATGATCGAGAAGGATACCCAATACTTAGCCCTTAAAGGAATATTGTAGGAATCTATTATGAAAAGGACATGTAAAACTGTCACACAAGATATTTCCAAGGTATGGTTGGACTTTGAGTGGGGAAATTGGTGTGATCAAGATATTCTCAAGTTGAATATGGGTGTTATTCCCCTTGGCATGGATGGGAGAATAAACTCACACCGTACACCTTAAATTAATATTATAGAAGTCTTTTTGGTCTAACCACAATGACTTGAACAGTACATGTGGCCTCTCGAGGGAATCATTTTCCTATGTGTGTGGATATGGGAGCCACTAAGAATTTCTTAAGCACTAGGGATAAGTCCAAGTTCCCACAAAAATTATTATGGGAGACATAAATGTGGGGTTCAAGTCCTTAATCAATATCCTAGGAATCTAGGGGTAAGCAATATCATGCCTTGAACAACCACATTTATCCTCCTTACAGTATCAATGTCCTATGAGTGGGGTTTGGTACTCTTTAGTGGATTTGAGTAATATAAGACCAGTTGTGGGGACATGGACATGATGATATGGAGAGGAAACGTTGACCTTATAAACTAAAGCAATATTTTGGGCACCAATCAAAATGAACAATGCTTTAAACCATAATCATCCCCATGTCTAAAGAGTGCAATTTTATTTTTAGTATTACTACATATTATGGGTATTGGTACCCTTACTATTGTTTAAGGATATCGATTCAAACTTGATCTTGGGGCATTAAATGTAGGATACTTATAAGGTTTTAATTAAGTTCTGTGAATAAAATCCTTGATCCACCATCCATGTCTTCTCTATGGAACCTATTTCTTCTGGCAGGGTTGGGATACATGTTCACCATAAGTTAATCCAATCACTAGGGATGGGACATATGGCCTTGAACATGGATGAAATATTTATCATAGGCTTGGATACATAAATAAATATTTTAGGAATTCAAGGCCTGGAATCCTAACATGTATAAATTTATAACTATAATAATTCAACCTTATTACTCCCAACACCTAATATTTATATCCATGGCGGTTGTTTTTATTTCCCTTTTATACTTGATTATAATAGAAAGTAGTTCTTTATAATTTTATGGTTGAGCCTTTATTCAAGGTGTGAACAATACATAAAAAACAATCTTCAAAAAAGAGTGTCAATTTTCTTATCAATAAAGAGAGGTGAAATTTCCAGAGAACCACATAATGATTTATAATCCTTCTCAATGACAAACTTCCTATTTTTTATTTTTTTACTAAATAAGTTTATGCATCAAGCTTACAATATATTTTTCTAAAAATATAAAAATGAGGAAGAACACTTCAATCAAAATAGTTTGTGGACTCCACTGCAAAAATAACCCACAGAATGTTGTAAATATTAGGGGTTGAAGAATAGATTTTTGTGACTTTTCAAGAGCAGTTGTAATAACCAAGAAAAACAGTATTCATATAATAGAAATAATATTTTCATCTATTATAGCCTAAAGTTGAAACTATTCATATATTTATAGTTATTGTATCTATTCATTGTAGCATATCCATCACAAGATGCCAACAA